>CM055894.1:37813906-38126406 GCA_029582155.1 Panopea generosa | reverse complement strand
CTCTATCTTGCTACACCACTCTTATGATAACGGGGAAGTTACGCTGGCGATAACGTGGATCTGAAGTGGTCCCCCATTTAGCCTGCCATTAACGTACCGACATACCTGCCACTGATAAGTGCGAAATTATAGTATACACAAGCATCTTTATAATTTATTATCGTCAATAATTCAGTCAATTTTGTGGTATGAAACTTCTGTTTATTCATTATCGTCAACTTGGATTTGTGTAGACCAGGGATAATCAATGATACTGGTAATATCATAGGTAAATAAATAATGGCAACTGCAGCAAGAGCCAAAGCAAAGCATCTTTCAAGAAACCGGTAAGTTCGATCATGTGATATGATTATTGTTCACCTGTTCGATATGTACTTTCCAGTATTTTACTAATTAGATATACATTGTAATACGTAAACAGTTGTTCATTCATGTTAAAAGGTCAAAGTTGTGTCAACTCCATATATCACTATGGTGATGCACATTCATTTCATTAGTTTGTAACATAATTGACGACAGGTTGGAAAAATGTATTCAAATTTCCAATTTGTGTTCCCGATTTCGGAAATTGAATCCTGCGCTCAAAACACCCTTTTCCTCGCGCTGTGACGTGACGTATAAAATACGGTCACTGTGTTAATAATATGATTTTGCGGTTTAAAGCGATTGTGTCCACTTTTTGAAAAATTAAAATGATTTTGTTTCTTTATTTGTTTTGTATACAAGAAAAGTGAAACATACGTAGTTTTAGTGATTCGGATAAAACATTCGTCTCTTGTAATTACTGTTTTCGCAGAACCTCTTCCCCGCCAAAAATGTTAACCATTGGGACGGAATGTTATATATGAATATTAAACCTATGACCGATTCTTTTACGGACGAAAAACGTGATGCTTTACATCCTCTCTCAGTAAATAACCCGTGAACAGGAAATGTAAAGTTACATTTACCATTTATAATTTGTGTCAAGCATTTTGGCGAGCAGGAACAGGAAAAGATGATCTCTTGGAACAGATGTTTTTTCTGACACAGATAATTTCTTGGAAGGGATGATTAAAGATTTAAGATATCATTCAGTGGTTAGCATCGGTCGTAGTTGTGTCGTTGGATACCCAGTGTATGACTTGAACAATTGATGGAAATCCCAATGGGAAGATCTGTAATCTGAGAAGCATGGACAATAACGTTAAAGATTCGACAACCACTACCTATCTTCCTGACAGTCAACCGCCCTCTACGGACCTAGACTTTGACGAACGTCAACTGGTAAAAATGTAATCACCGTACTATCAGGAATATAATTTTAGTGTACAATGGAGCGAAGGAAGAAGGAGTATTTGTAAAAATCTGATCCTGTCTGTATTTAATCGCAGTAGGTCATAGACTGGGATAAACGACTGGGTCTTTTATTTGGAACGGCATCATTTTCAGATGGGCTTGTAACATAACCAATCTCTGACCAATACGAGGGAGGTCAACACGTTTCTAATATATCCCGTAAAACATGACAGGTCCATTGACATTCAAAACCTCGGGGTGCTGATCCATTGCCGGAATATAAGATTAACAAATGTTATGATTCTAGTAGAGATGAACAACTTAAGATATTGGTGATCCTTGTCGAGAATTAATCTTTATTGTTTAGTCACAATTGCACCGCGAGTCGTTTTAAAAGTACATTAAGTTCACGCGTCAAATGTCACTGCGTTAAGCGGAAATGACTTAGCTGACCTACTTTGAAGGCTGGAGCTCATCAAGGAGGAATGTACGTCCTGCTAGACATCCGTTGATTTGTATGATTTGACCTCTCTCTCATTGCAATATTTGTGGTACCATGTGTGACATTTAGATGTTGTTTATTGCAACATTGCGGAACCAATCCGTGATTCTGACCTAGATCTTATTGCAACATTGCTTGTTTGACATTAACCTTGGTCTTATACCAACATTGTGGTACTATGTTTGGCATTAACATTGGTCTTATAGCAACATTGTGGTACTATGTTTGACACTAACATTGGTCTTATAGCAACATTGTGGTAGTATGTTTGACATTAACTTTGGTCTTATAGTAGCATTGTGGTAGTATGTTTGACATTAACCTTGGTCTTATAGCAACATTGTGGTACTATGCTTGACATTAACCTTGGTCTTATAGCAACATTGTGGTACTATGTTTGACACAAACCTTGGTCTTATAGCAACATTGTGGTACAATGTTTGGCATTAACATTGGTCATAAAGCAACATTGTGGTAGTATGTTTGACATTAACTTTGGTCTTATAGTAACATTGTGGTAGTATGTTTGACATTAACTTAGATTGTATTGCAATATTAGGGTACTATGTTTGACATTAACCTTGGTCTTATAGCAACATTGTTGCACGATGATTGACATTAATCTTGGTCTTATAGCAACATTGTTGCACGATGTTTGACATTAACCTTGGTCTTATAGCAACATTGTGGTAGTGTGTTTGGCATTAATCTTGGTCTTATAGCAACATTGTGGTAGTATGTTGGCATTAACTTTGGTCTTATGGCAACATTGCGGTAGTATGTTTGACATTAACCATGGTCTTATAGCAACATTGCGGTAGTATGTTTGACATTAATCTTGGTCTTATATTAACATTGAGGTACTATGTTTGTCATTAACCTTGGTCCTATAGCAACACTGTGGTACTATGTTTGACATTAACCTTGATCTTATAGCAACACTGTGGTACTATGTTTGACATTAACCTTGGTCCTATAGCAACACTGTGGTACTATGTTTGACATTAACCTTGGTCCTATAGCAACATTGTAGTACTATGTTTGACATTAACCTTGGTCTTATAACAACACTATGGTACTATGTTTGATATTTAACTTGGTGTTATAGCAACACTGTGGTACTATGTTTGACATTAACCTTGGTCCTATAGCAACACTGTGATACTATGTTTGACATTAACCATGGTCTTATAGCAACATTGCGGTAGTATGTTTGACATTAATCTTGGTCTTATATTAACATTGAGGTACTATGTTTGACATTAACCTTGGTCAAGCAACATTGTGGTACCATGTTTGTCATTAACCTTGGTCCTATAGCAACACTGTGGTACTATGTTTGACATTAACCTTGATCTTATAGCAACACTGTGGTACTATGTTTGACATTAACCTTGATCTTATAGCAACACTGTGGTACTATGTTTGACATTAACCTTGGTCCTATAGCAACATTGTAGTACTATGTTTGACATTTACCTTGGTCTTATAACAACACTATGGTACTATGTTTGATATTTAACTTGGTGTTATAGCAACACTGTGGTACTATGTTTGACATTAACCTTGGTCCTATAGCAACACTGTGATACTATGTTTGACATTAACCTTGGTCTTAAAGCAACATTGTGGTAATATGTTTGACATTAACCTTGGTCCAATAGCAACACTGTGATACTTTGTTTGACATTAACCTTGGTCTTATAGAAACACTGTGGTACTATGTTTGACATTAACATTGGTCTTATAACAACACTATGGTACTATGTTTGATATTTAACTTGGTGTTATAGCAACACTGTGGTACTATGTTTGACATTAACATTGGTCTTATAACAACACTATGGTAGTATGTTTGATATTTAACTTGGTCTTATAGCAACATTGTTGTACTATATTTGACATTAACCTTGGTCTTATAGCAACATTGGGGTACTATGTTTGACATTAACCTTGGTCCTATAGCAACATTGTGGTAGTATGTTGGCATTAACTTTGGTCTTATGGCAACATTGCGGTAGTATGTTTGACATTAACCATGGTCTTATAGCAACATTGCGGTAGTATGTTTGACATTAATCTTGGTCTTATATTAACATTGAGGTACTATGTTTGACATTAACCTTGGTCTTAAAGCAACATTGTGGTACCATGTTTGTCATTAACCTTGGTCCTATAGCAACACTGTGGTACTATGTTTGACATTAACCTTGATCTTATAGACACACTGTGGTACTATGTTTGACATTAACCTTGGTCCTATAGCAACATTGTAGTACTATGTTTGACATTAACCTTGGTCTTATAACAACACTATGGTACTATGTTTGATATTTAACTTGGTGTTATAGCAACGCTGTGGTACTATGTTTGACATTAACCTTGGTCCTATAGCAACACTGTGATACTATGTTTGACATTAACCTTGGTCTTAAAGCAACATTGTGGTAATATGTTTGACATTAACCTTGGTCCAATAGCAACACTGTGATACTTTGTTTGACATTTACCTTGGTCTTATAGAAACACTGTGGTACTATGTTTGACATTAACATTGGTCTTATAACAACACTATGGTACTATGTTTGATATTTAACTTGGTCTTATAGCAAAATTGTTGTACTATATTTGACATTAACCTTGGTCTTATAGCAACATTGGGGTACTATGTTTGACATTAACCTTGGTCCTATAGCAACACTGTGGTTCTATGTTTGACATTAACTTCGTCCTATAGCAACACTGTGATACTATGTTTGACATTAACCTTGGTCTTATAGCAACACTGTGGTTCTAGGTTTGACATTAATCTTGGTCTTATAGCAACACTGTGGTACTATGATTGACATTAACCTTGGTCTTAAAACAACATTGTGGTAATATATTTGACATTAACCTTGGTCCTATAGCAACACTGTGGTAGTTTGTTTGACATTAACATTGGTCTTATAGCAACACTTTGGTACTATGTTTGACATTAACTTTGGTCTTATAGCAACATTGTGGTACTATGTTTGATAGTTACCTTGGTCCTATAGCAACACTATGGGTACTATGTTTGACATTTACCTTGGTCTTATAGCAATATGTTTGACTATGTTTACATTAACCTTGGTCTTATAGCAACACTGTGGTACTATATTTGACATTAACCTCTTGATCTTACAGCATCACTGTGGTACTATGTTTGACATTAAACTTGGTCCTATAGCAACACTGTGGTACTATGTTTGACATACACCTTGGACCTATAGCAACACTGTGGTACTATGTTTGACATTTACTTTGGTCTGATAGCAACACTGTGGTACTATGTTAAACATTAATGTTGGTCTTCTAGCAACATTATGGTACTATGTTTGACATTAACTTCGGTCTTATAGCAACACCGTGGTACTATGTTTGACATTAACCTCGATCTTATAGCAACACTGTGGTACTATGTTTGACATTAACCTTGGTCTTATAGCAACAGTGTGGTATTATGTTTGACATAAACCTTGGTCTTATAGCAACAGTGTGATACTATGTTTGACATTAACCTTGGTCTTATAGCAACACTTAGGTACTATGTTTGATATTAATCTTGGTCTTATAGCAACACTGTGGTACTATGTTTGACATTAAATCTTGGTCTTGTAGCAGCACTGTGGTACTATGTTTGACATGAGACTGGTCTTATAGCAACATTCTTGCACGATGTTTGACATTAACCATGATCTTATAGCAACATTGTGGTTCTATGTTTGACATAAAACATTGGTCTTATAACAACATTGTGGCACGTTGTTTGACATTAACCTTGGTTTGATAGATACATAGTGGCACGATGTTTGACATTAACCTTTGTCTTATAGCAACACTGTGGTACTATGTTTGACATTAACCTTGGTCCTATAACAACACTGTGGTGCTATGTTTGACATTAACCATTGTCTTATAGCTAAATTTTGGCACAATGTTTGACATTAACATTGGTCTTATAGATACATTGTGGCACGATGTTTGACATTAATCTTGGTCTTAAAGCAACATTGTGGTACTATGCTTGACATTTACCTTGGTCTTATAGCAACATTGTGGTACTATGTTTGACATTAATCTTGGTCTTATAGCAACATTGTGGCACGATGTTTGACATTTATCTTGGTCTTATAGCAACATTGTGGCACGATGTTTGACATTAATCTTGGTCTTATAGCAACATTCTGGCACGATGTTTGACATTTACCTTGGTCTTATAGCAACATTGTGGCACAATGTTTGACATTAATCTGGGTCTTATAGCAACATTGTGGCACGATCTTTGACATTAACCTTGGTCTTACAGCAACGTTGTGGAACGATGTTTGACATTAACCTTATTGTGGTACTATGCTTGACATTAAATTGGTCTTATAGCAACACTGTGGGACTATATTTGACATTAACCTTGGTCCTATAGCATCACTGTGGTACTATGCTTGACATTAACCTTGGTCTTATAGCAACATTGTGGCACGATGTTTGACATTTACTTTGGTCTTATAGCATCATTGTGGCACGATGTTTGACATTTACCTTGGACTAATAGCAAAATTGTGGCACGATGTTTAACATTTACCTTGGTCTTATAACAACATTGTGGTATTATGTTTGTCATAAACCTTGATCTTAAAGCAACATTGTGGTACTATGCTTGACATTAATCTTGCTCTTATAGATACATTGTTGCACGATGTTTGACATTAACCTTGGTCTTAAAGCAACATTGTGGTACTATGCTTGACATTAACCTTGGTGTTATTGTAACATTGCAGTTGACATTGACTTTGGTCGCAGTGCAACATTGCGGTTGACATTGATCTTGGTTGTATTGCAACATAATGGCATGATATTTGACATTAACCTTGATTGTATTGCAGCATTAAGGTTCTTTCAGTGACACATTCCAATATGTTATTGCAGTATTGCGGTACGATGGGTGACATTGATTTTGATTGACATTGACCTAATTTTTATTGCAGCATGACAATGACATAGATATATTTACAACATTTCGCGACTCTCTTATATTAATTAGCATATATCAGGATTTTTTCAAAATCCTATAAACATTTTTTGTCCAATATATCATATGTCTATATATACTCACTGATACCTATTGCTATAACGATATATATCAAACTGCCAAAATAATATTCTTAAAAGGAATTGCAAAATTATTTGTGACGAATGAGTCACGTGATTTCATTATGACTTCGATTTGATCTGTCATACTGTAGTGCGTATTATAGAATTTGTTTCATCTGAGAAAGAGCCCGAATAACGATGTGAAGGTCATCAAGCAGTATTTAACTGCATTCTTTTTTTAGACTGGGATATCGTTTCAAGTCTACCACTACGATTAAATGATCTTTTTGATCACATTTTGGTTGATTTGATATACTACAACATTCCACAACCAACATGTAATATCAACCTAGATTATATAGCAACATTGCGCTACCAACATGTAATATCAACCTAGATTATATAGCAACATTGCGCTACAAACATGTAATATCAACCTAGATTATATAGCAACATTGCGCTACCAACATGTAATATCAACCTAGATTATATAGCAACATTGCGCTACCAACATGTTATATCAACCTAGATTACATAGCAACATTGCACTACCAACATGTAATATCAACCTAGATTACATAGCAACATTGCGCTACCAACATGTAACATCAACCTAGATTACATAACAACATTGCGTTACCAACATGTAATATCAATCTAGATTATATAGCAACATTGCGTTACCAACATGTAACATCAACAAAGATTGTATTGCTAACTTTCCGTAGTTTGTATAACACTTTCCTAAATTTTCAGACCCATTTATTAAGATTGTGTCATTTGTTTATAACAATAATTTTATTTTTCACATATGACAATAAAAAAGTGTTTTTTGTCAAAGACACACGTGGCGCTTCTTGATAATTCTGGATTGGTTTGCGACTCACTTAAGTATCAATGTAAATACAAAAATAATCACATGCATGCGGTTAACTTCATAATTGTCTGGTTATCAATCGTAGTGGGGGACGTGTTTAGTTATTTTATTAAGATAATAGCCCGTTTCCCATTCCTTTAAAACCAGATTTTGTAAAGGCCGCTACTTGGTGATATTGTTTTTCTTATATCCGTGTTCTTTTTTTTATTAATTTAGATATATTTTAAGTTTATCTTGGGTAAGGGTTATGATTAGGATTATGGGTCATGGTAAGGGTTATGGGCAGGTGTTTGTAATAATCATTGTTAAGAACACAAGTAGATATTACCCTGTGAGAGGGACTGAACCCCGTTATCATGGACTAAATATGATGTAGAAGTATCTACATAATCTAGAAATCAAGTAATAGGTTATCATTTAATTCGTTTCTGAGTCACTGCAAAAAGTTAACGCTATTACCAAACCAAACCAATTCTGTTTGATTCCCTGTCCTTATAGGGAGTATATCAGGGGAAAAAACGCTATTTATGTTTTAAAAATAAAAAATATTTTTGAAATGGATGAAAAGAATCTCATTATCAGAAATGAATAAAATCCGAATGGCTTGGTAGGCCATAACGTAACAAATTCGATATTTCAAACGTCACCGGAAGTAAGTCGTTATTGGATTACAACAACTGCACATATACTTGTTAGTTTTTTTTAAGTTAAATAAACATTTACATTGAAATGCCCAATTAGCTGCGATTGATAGATCTCCAAGCTGATTAACTGTTATGCTAATGCTTTAATTCAAATAGTCTACATCGAGTATGCACACGGATATTCATTTATGGAACGTTTCTTTCTTCTTAAATTACGGACTGCTATGATGCATTGAAATTAGTATTAAGCTGGGAGGTAGTGTAGTGGATAAGTAGATACGGTAGTGATCGCTCACGCCAGATGCTGCGGGTGCAATCACCAGCTTGACACGATATAGTTTACATATAAAAACACTTAGTACTGCTTCTACCCAGGAAGTGACATGACTCGAGAGCGGTTCATATTCTCTCCGAGCTTTTTTCGCATTCGAGCTTAAATATATTATTGAACGAATTTAAGAACACCATTGGTTATCCTTACTAACTTGTGACTCGTGCGCTTATGGAATTAACCGAGCCTTCATCACGTGAACGGCTATACATTACATATCTGGTATATGGCATATCAAAATTAGTGGAGTGTGATCGGATTGAATTTGGGTAGAATCACCTTGATTCTGCAAGTTACTGGCAAAGTTTTTTTTTTTTTAAAACAATATATACTAAAAGTGGTAAATTTTATATCAAAACAATTCAATTACTCCCGATTCCTCTCGTTGTAACTAAACGACCATTTCCGAATATTTCCATCTAATGGACGGGAGTTTGAAACGGGAGATAAATTACTCTATATTTTTGCACCTTAAAAAATGTCAAGTTACATGGCTATTTTTCAGATAGTTCGGAGTATATAAAATGCTGTATCATTTAATAAATTACAGATATTTTATCTAATTGAATCTCCAAATAAATACTCTGAAATCCACTTTTGTGTGCTCCAGTGTTTCATTATTTACGCTCAGATTATTTATAAGTCATATTAAACCGTTCTGAACGCTGTCGAAGATAATAATTTGATTTTGTTTGAATATTTAGCGTCACTTTTATACCATCGAGGGCTAAAAGACGATCAGTTAACTTAACTACTATGTTTTGGGATCCTGTAAGGTTAACCAGTACTGCAGTACACCCATTTCCGTAACTAAGTGATAACTTCTCACTTCGATCAAAGGTAAAAGTCAATGGGCAACGAGACGCAATGTCGTATATAGCGATCATCACGGACACTGTGGCCGGGCGAGGTTTCGAACTCACGACCCCTTGGATTGATAGCCTATTTTAGGAAGTATTTTATATCTCATATTTAGATCTTAATAAGTGTTTATTAACAATAGTAGAGAGTGGGCCCTTTAAAGGGGATTAAAGATCAATTAAAGTCCCAAAATGAGATAAAATTGTATTTTTTTTATAAAATCTTCATCCCTGGAACCCTCGAGAAAAATGTGTTAATAATAGATTTAAATGATCGTCTCCATGAATAAATTTTACGATTGTTCAAATAAAGGGGCTATGGTCGATTGAGGTGCAATAAGAAAACTCTTGTTTTTATAGAAAAAAAAACTTTCATATTGTTAAAATATTACATTTTATTCAAACTTACTAAGTACATCATAATTTTGTTTTTATCACATTCTTATTATTTTTTAATTGGGTTTAACGCATTTTCAACACCTTTCAGGTTATGTATGGTATATCTAGTTTTATTGGTGGAGGAAGGCCTCGGAATAAATCTGAGTAGAACCACTGTCCTTCCGCAGGTATCTGGCAAACTTTATCACATAAGGATTTTAGATCCAGCGGGACTCGAACCTACGGTCTTAGCGATGACAGGTAAGCGATCTTGAGATGTTGCCGCCTTATACCGCTCGGCCAGGGAGGACCCTCATGTTAAGATATGTACATGATATTGATTTGATTCGTGAACTTGAATTAATTGGCATGTGACCCTTTAAGGAAAACACAGACTGAAACAAAACCCGGCGACATTGCCGAGGATGACAAGATTGGCTCATATACTTGAATAACACATGATAATTTCTATTCAATATGAATTAATCATACTTATTATCAGAGACAATAAAAAATAGCTGGGATTGTTTGAAAATATACGCCCGATCCCACCATCTGATTAACTTTACGTTTGTTAATCATTATCGATTCGATCAGATCCGGTTTTTGATTATGAACGGGATCGTTTCGGCTTGCTTTTGTATTTACGCTTAGGATTATTTTTAAATTTCCAAACCATTTGACGTTAATGTGAATAGAAAATAAACACGTCACTCGTGGGGATATTTGTATTCAAGTTTATACGAATAGCGCAGGTGACCAAAATCTACAGCGATTAAGTTAAATATTTGTCAGAGATTAGACACAGCGCCTTAGATACAGCGATTAGAGCGATACACTGTATATATATATATAGTTTATATAAAATAAAGCCTGTGTTTTATTCACATGGGAAGGATGTATATTTGAAAAAAAAAACAGGTTTGTTTTTTAAGTATTTTTTGTTGTTTAATGTGGTTATAAATGTAACAAATTGCAATAAGATGTCGAATTTATTCGTACACTTAATACATGTATTATAAAACAGAACAGAACCGAACAGAACATTCTTATATTTTGGCTTTAACATTATAAAGATATTCACCGTGAATAAACAAATTCAAAAACATAATCACGTGCAAAAAAAAACACATCAATAACAACGTTATGCAAATGACGAAAACGTTAAAGGTGTTTGTGTTTTAGCATGTATGTGCAGGATGGGGTGGTTATACGAACTTCTCGGTGTAAAATTTGATAAAAAAAAGTCGGGAAATTCATTTATTTTGTCGTTTTTTTTGTTCTACGATCTTTTGTAAATCTTATAAATAATATTTCTAAAATTGGCAAAACTACTGTCCAGATGAAACGTTCCTAATATTTTGTTCGTACGAAATTCTTAAGACTTACGAAGGTTAGTGAAACGGGCACTTGGGTTTTTCTTATATAAATGTTTGTATTCAAAAGTTAACAAGGAGCATTACAGTGCAATTAATTGATAACATAACATGTTCAAATGTAGCGTGTGACGACACGTTTAGTAGTAGTGCACTATGTGTGTGTAGAAAATAAATGGTTTAAAAGGTCACGTTAATTAGTGCGTAGACCGGGAATTCATCAGGGATAAATTTTCAGGCCTGTGACCTGTGTTTATAAGACTATCAATTGTGATGGTGGGACTCGCGCACGCTAGTACGGACGCACAAATGGAGAGAGAGAGAGAGAGAGAGAGAGAGAGAGAGAGAGAGAGATGAAGAGAGAGAGAGAGCGCGCGAGGGGGAGCAGGCAGACAGGCAGACAGGCAGACTGACAGACAGACAGACAGACAGACAGACAGACAGACAGACAGACAGACAGACAGACAGACAGACAGACAGACAGACAGACAGACAGACAGACAGACAGACAGACAGACAGACAGACAGACAGACAGACAGACAGACAGACAGACAGACAGACAGACAGACAGACAGACAGACAGACAGACAGACAGACAGACAGACAGACAGACAGACAGACAGACAGACAGACAGAAAATACACTGAATATAATACTTTACAGACGAGTTGCAAGAATGGATTACAAGTAAAACCCAACTTGCAGTTAAAAAAATTCAATCATTCATTCATACGGCAGTTTAATATTAAAATTAACAAAATTGTAAATACATATCAAGTGATTTACAAGATACAATATCAATAATTTATAGATTTTACACTAAATGGCCGTTAATAATCCCAATTAACGTCTTTGATTAGTGTACATGAACATGTTTGGATATATCCGTCCATTTATTGAATGTATACTCTTTTGTCATGTCCTCCATATCATCGGGTGAGCCCAACAAGGTGCATATTATACCAGGGTTATGTATATAGCATTCATATTCATGTACACGTATCAACTGACTGTGAATTTCTTTTAAGTTCTGTTGACTTTGTTATAGTGTTCATTTGTGTATATTAAGTTTAAACTCGTTTATTTTACTAAGTTATTACAACTTAGACAACTCACGCTCAAAGTCTTCCTGGGTAGAATCAATTGTAAGCATATGCGAAAAAATTGTCTTGCTATAGGACAGCACACATACTGATGGCAGGGAGCGAACTCACGACCCTTCGATTATGGGGCTGATGCTCTAACTCTGCACCGCGGGCTCCACACTTGTTTATCTGTTATATGAGACTGCGGCGTGGTCTAGTGGTAGAGCGTCCGCCTTGCATGCGGAAGGTTGTGGATTCAATCCCCGGCCGGGTTATACCAGGCTTTAAAAATGGTACTAGAAGCTTCCTCGCTTGACGCTCAGCATTTAGAGAAGAGTTCTAGGTCTGGTCGGCCCGGTGTCAGTATAATATGACTGGGTGGGGTATCATACCATGTGTCTGTGGCATGATACTCCAGTGTGACAGCGCTTAGAATACTGTCTCAAGTAGACACCGTCGCGATATGGCTGAAAAATTGTTGAAAGCGACGCTAAACACCATACAAAAACTGTTATATGAATACAACTGTAATATCACATATCCTGGCAATAAACCAGTTTCATAAAAAATGAACTTTTACAATATTTAAGTTCTCTACACTAAAACGTTTACACCGTCTCTTTCCTTAGTTACATGTAGTATTGAATAGCATATTGCGCACAAAATTCAAAATCCAATAGTTCTGAAATTTGAAGATTGTTCGACAGTCAATACTTGTAGTTGTTTTTAAAGCCTGAAATCTGAGTAACTGTACACTTTGTATTGTCCAGCTCAAATTGCAAATCAAATAATGTCCAAAGACCACTCTAATATTATAATCATGCTAGCCATGCTGGTAACACGGCCTAACTCACTATTCTCGTACATATACTCAGACCACATATAATGAAAACGTGTTCAACAATAACAGATCCGACATTTCCATATTGTTAGGCAATCACAGACTAGACGTTGTCAAAGGTTTCAGGATACTTGTCCATAGAACCGACGTTGTCAAAGTGTTCAGTTATCCATAGACCAGACATTGTAAAAGTATTCAATTATCTCTAGACCCGACATTGTTAAAGTGTTCAGTGATCTCTAGACCCGACATTGTTAAAGTGTTCAGCTATGCCTAGACTAGACAAAGTGCTAAGTAATCCCCAGACAAGACCAATTGTAAAAATGCTAGAAAGCCGAAGATCGGACATTGCCAAAGGGATCAGTTATCCATTGACCCGATATTGTCGCAGTCACTTGTCAGCATTCCCCAGATCCAACATTGTCAAATTGTTCACCAATCTCCAGACCCGACGTTTTCAAAGTGATCAGCTATCTCCAGACCCAACGTTGTTAAAGTTGTCAGTTATCCTCAGACCCGACATTGTCAAAGTTTTCAGCTATCCCAAGACCCGACGTTGTCAAAGTTGTCAGCTATTCCCAGATCCGACATTGTCAAAGTGTTCAGCATCCCCAAACCCGACATTGTCAAATTGTTCAGCAATCCCCAGATCCGACATTGTCAAAGTGTTCAGCAATCCCCAAACCCGACATTGTCGAATTGTTCAGCAATCCCCAGAGCCGACATTGTCAAAGTGTTCAGCAATCCCCAAGCCCGACATTGTCGAAGTGTACATCAATTCAATCCCCAAACCCGACATTATCGAAGTGTACAACAATCCCAAGATCCGACATTGTCAAAGTGTCTAGCAATCCCCAAACCCGACATTGTCAAAGTGTTCAGCAATCCCTAGATCCGACATTGTCAACGTGTTCAGCAATCCCCAAACCCGACATTGTCGAATTGTTCAGCAATCCCCAGAGCCGACATTGTCAAAGTGTTCGGCAATCCTCAAACCCGACATTGTCGAAGTGTACATCAATTCAATCCCCAAACCCGACATTGTCGAAGTGTACAACAATCCCCAAACCCGACATTGTCAAAGTGTTCAGCAATCCCCAGACCCGACACTGTCAAAATATTCCGCAATCCCCAAGTCCGACATTTCGATGATGTTCAACGATCATCCGGTAATCCGATTTAATATCCGGAGGACGCACATGACATGAGTGGAATGGATTAAATATGCATAAACAGACACATCATAATTGTAGCATTTTATAATAGTTCCTTGTGTCCCTTTAACAAAAATACCAAATTATTCGTGCACCATTCGACTAACCACTGTATATATGTGTGTCGAATTTGGCAAACTGGTGTCATTTGGTTATTCGTCTTTCGTCGTTCGGTGCTCGGCTTGAAACCAACCCTAACGTAAATGACCTCCTATATTGAAGAGCTACATTGTATTTATTATGTTCTTCTCGATATTGCAAATATTTCATGTTTACAATGTTTAACCCGTCTAATGCACCTGAATGTATATGTAAATGCCGATTGGTAGTATAAATATTTATACCTAATAAAGAATTGAATTGAAATTGAATTGAAATTGAACTGAAATTACTTGAATGCCACAAGACGAAAAACGACTTCTAACTTTTATCTACTGTTGAATTGCCAGTTTGCCAACGGGGCAATTAAAATGAAATCGTTTACATTTGAAACGGTTTCGATATTAAGACACAACTGCCGGATACAAGTTTACACAAAACAACACCATCTAAATTAAGTTGCAGGTTTACTCTTGCTTTTTCAATAAATATGAAATATTATTCTTTGTCCAGCTAATAGTCAGATATACAATAAAAGCTGACAAATGCCCTTATTCGTATTAACTGTAGTTCAGGAGAGTGTTGTCGTTGTTGTTGTTGTTTTTGTTGCTGTCGCCGTCGTAGTCGTAGTCATTGTTGCTATTATCGTTTTCGTCGTCGTTGTCGGTGTCGTTATCGTTATCGTTGTCACTGTCGTGTCGTTACTGTAATTGATGTTGTCGTTGTCGTTGTTGCTGTTGTCGTTGTTGTTGTCGTTGTTATTTGTTGTTACTCCTGCTATTGGTGCTTCTGCGTTTGTATTGTCTCAACGCATGTTTCATTTCTTTTGAGAATATATCATCTTCTTATTACATATATTGTTGTTGCTTTTGTAATTATAATAAAATGACAAACTCTGTCGTTGTCGTTGTCGTGTCGTTATTGTTATTGATGTTGTTGTGGTTGTTGTTGTCGTTGTCATTGTCGATGTCGATGTCGGTGTCGATGTCGTTGTCGTTGTCGTCGTCGTCGTTGTCGTCGTCGTCAATGTCGTTGTCGTCGTCGTCGTCGATGTCGTCGTCGTCGTCGTTGTCGTTTTCGTCGTCGTCGTCGTCGTTGCCGTCGTCGTCGTCGTCGTCGTCGTCGTCGTCGTCGTCGTCGTCGTTGTCGTTGTTGTTGTCGTTGTTGTTTGTTATTACATATATTGTTGTTGCTTTTGTGATTATAGTAAAATGACAAATTCTGTCGTTGTCGTTGTCGTGGCGTTATTGTTATTGATGTTGTTGTTGTCGTTGTCGTTGTCGTTGTCGTTGTCGTTGTCGTTGTTGTTGTTGTTGTCGTCGCTGTCGTTGTTGTTTTCGTTGTTGTTTGTTATTACAGGTATTATTGTTGCTTTTGTGATTTTAATAAAATGACAAATTCTGATTTATCACAGCCGCATTCAAATCTGTCAAAGCCTCTAACATTAGCATATTGAACGACCCATGGAGTTCGTGTATACATTATATATAATTTACCGAACGTTCAGCATTAGCCATTTCCTTTTACGAATGAGAGCTTCAATAAAAAACTGCCCATAAAGCGGTATTACATTAACGTTCAACCGGATCGAAGTGAAAATATATGTAAATGCACACGACCATTGAGTCATAACGTGTTTAAAATTGTTCAGTTTTATTTCCAGTATTGTAATTATTTCAGGATACGATCTGTATAGTGTGCTTGAACTCTATAGGGTTTACAAACTCATATATGCCATGTGACAATTGTTCAAACGTTTTAACACGATATGCGGAAAAACTTTAAAGAGTAAAAAAAATATTGTTCAAATAAGCTCTGTCGTTAAGTTTTTGTTATTGTTATACTTTTATTATAGATAATGTCTGTCTGTCTGTCTGTCTGTCTGTCTGTCTGTCTGTCTGTCTGTCTGTCTGTCTGTCTGTCTGTCTGTCTGTCTGTCTGTCTGTCTGTCTGTCTGTCTGTCTGTCTGTCTGTCTGTCTGTCTGTCTGTCTGTCTGTCTGTCTGTCTGTCTGTCTGTCTGTCTGTCTGTCTGTCTGTCTGTCTGTCTGTCTGTCTGTCTGTCTGTCTGTCTGTCTGTCCGTCCGTCCGTCCGTCCGTCCGTCCGTCCGTCCGTCCGTCCGTCCGTCCGTCCGTCCGTCCGTCCGTCCGTCCGTCCGTCCGTCCGTCCGTCCGTCCGTCTGTCTGTCTGTCAGTCTCAATTTCCGAAAACATTTTTATTCACAATTTTTTTTTCTCTCTCTCTCTCTCTCTTTGACAACTGATACGAATACATGTGTTAAATATGTGTGAATAGGCCGTAAAACAAAAATGAAGTTAAATACATCGAACATATTGGAACAAAATCGATTAAACTTACTTGACCCTGCTTTGTCTCAATTTGATTACGTTCCATTGTTTAAACACTGTAAAATTGAAATGACATTATAACGTGGTATGTCAACTGGTATACAAATGTTTACTTGGGACAATGACGCTATTAGCGTTGTTGCCATTCGTGACAGGAAGTCTACAATTGCCATACTGGTTATGTGGACGCATTAATATTATTATATCGCCATATTGGCTAACACCGCTTATTCACTCCATATAGAGTTACTTTGAAAATAAAACTATTCCATAATTTCATCATGAAAGATGTTAACGTAAGGCGGGCGGTAGTGTAGTAGATAGAGTGTTGGCCGCTCACACCAGACTGAGGTTGCCGGTTTGATTCCGGTCACAGTTGACCCAATGTCTCTTAAAAAACAATTCTCAGTGCTAGTTCTACCAAGGAAGCAGACTGGAGAGCGGTTTCCATAAACTTTGAGCTTTCTTCGGAATCGAGCTAAAATAAATTAGTATAAACTAAATAAACGCTAGGAGTCTTTTTCGAGCGTATTAATTACACGTTTATGACAAATTTAGAGAACATTGTATCCTTAAAATAATTTTTCAATCGGCTGGACTAAGGCTTTCATAATAGGCTGGCAGATCTGGGGTATCGTAGATTTTCAATCGTGGGGTGGGGTGACTAATACCAAATTTGGAGAGAAGCGTAACATCGTAAATGGGAGCAAACACTGATCCAGATTCCGGGTGTTTACATAATTCTAGTTACCAACTATTAGTAATGGCGTCATTCTCAACTACGTTTGCTTAATGAAATACCATATTAATACGTTTATAACGTTCTTAGCGGAGAGACAGACATACCATGTGACTGGTGTGATCAGTTTAAATCCCATTAAAGTATGTATTCAACCATTTTGTCAAGCAAAGAGTGGTCCTGAATTGTTAGTTTTGGGATAGTTTCGGCAATATCTACAAAACAATGTAAACATACAAATGTCCAAACAGTCAAACAATTCATTTAACGTATCAATAATACCGGAATTTCTCTTTTTGTCCTTGTCTCCTAATTTAGATACGTTATTGGTGACTAAAGTTTAACAAAGATACCGGCTGTCGTGTGTTTGTCCTGTACGTCTCTTTAGTTTCAAACGTGTTTACCTGGTTGTCAATTTCATTACGAATCACGAACGATTTAAGTTAATATGAATTTAGGTAAACATGCCCAACAATTGCAGTTTATCGATATCTTTAAATTGAAAACAGAACACTTTGATGGAGATAATCCCAGGTTGTATTGGGTCGGCGGTGTCTATGCAAACACATTTCAGATTATCTACTTTTGTATCCGTGGTTTTGTTTCTTTACAAAGGACTAGACAATAAATTATGTTTTGAATGTTTACAGTTCAAACTGCCACAATGGTGTGCATTTTTGTCAATTACATTTAGAGGAAAACGAGTCTTAAAAGATTTGTATTTGGAACGCAATTAAAGTGGTTTATGTATATGAATATAATTTATTATGTAAATGTTGTTTTTTTTTATGGATTAGGGGATTTTACGTATTCTTCTGTTATCTATTACTAGTATTCGACGCCTCCTACATGTTGCTGATTAAATCGCTCAATCGTAACATCTCGCCAAGAATTTGTCTAGTCGCGTAGTTGCGAATGCCAATCACACAGTGCTACAATATAAAGCAATTGGACTACCTCGGTGAAGTCCATAATGACAATCGGATGTACTAACCAGTCATTAGAAATATTTTTAGGAAAACTTTTGTTATCGAGTAACACATATTTAGAAGTGTTATTTGTTTCACTTTCCCTGTTAATACCTATTTGTTCAAAGTTCTAAAGAAACAATCACAAAATATATTCCTAAAATTAATGAGGCAAAAATATAACATGCTAAAATTGTCACGACTATTTGATACCATTAAATTGGATTATCCATATACACAAAAAACCACACATTTGAGACAGAACGTAATAAACCGAGCAACCCCAAAAGTTGAAAAACATCTTACCGCCTCGCATGCGGAAGATTCGATCCTCAGCCGGGTTATACCCCACTGATTTAAAAACAGCACTAGAAGCTTCCACGCTTGGCACTCAGCATTCAGATGATAGTTCTAGGTCTGATCGGCCCGGTTTTCAGTATATTATGACGGGTGGGGTATCGTACCATGTGTCTGTGGCCTGGTAATCTAGTACGGCAGCGTTTAGAATACTGTCTCACGCAGACACAGTCGCTATATGACTGAACTTTTCTTGATAATCATGCTAAATTGGAACAAAAAATGTTTCTGGCCAATTCTAAATGTTTGAAAAATCCTGATATATTAATCTATTGTTTTGTAAAATCGACTCAAATATAATTTCTTTATAATGAATGTTTTGTATTTTACAATCGATTTTTATTCCCAAGCCTGTTTATACTGAATAACGTTCCGCTACTTTGATAACTTTTTTATTCAGATAACCAATAGGGCTGAACAAATCCATGAGCTCATGAGAACACTAACAGATATATACATTATATGACGACAATACACTTTTCAAATGTAACAACTACATTTATGTATGTTTGTTCTTGAACACCGCACGGACGATTGAATTTTCTCAAATGACGCGACATATAGATAAGTTCCTACATTAATTATGTATTGCTTTTAACATCTAATTGCCCAAAACCTAACTATTTCTATATATATATAAACGTGTATGAAAAATATAACCGTTTAATATAACGTGTGGTCCAGTGGTAGAGCATCGAATCCACGACCGTAAGGTTTGATCCTCCGTCACGGCTATGCGTGGTGTCCTTTAGCCTGTGAACTTTTATTTCGCATATGCTTAGGACTGATTCAATATAGAGAAAACTTTTGAGCGTGATTTGTATAAGTTGTAATAACTTGTTTCGCAATTGACGTAAAATAAATAAGTTTAAACTCATATACCCGTTCTTATTTGCAATATATATCGAAATTTTGATAGCATTGCCACCAGTTGAAATGAACACTTTCAATGTGCCAGGTAACTATATTGGAACAGTAAGTTGCACTGACAAACTTCAAATTGAACTCAATGTTTGCATTACCGACCCTGATCAATCCTTTGATCGCAGTTGTGGTGAAGTGCATTCAAACATACATACATATATAAATATGTACACACCGAACAGTGCATTTCAAGTGTATAGTACACGGACACTACTCTCGCGAATTGTTTCATTTATACTAATAATAAAAGACATAAGCGGCTATTCTCGTTACCGGTGCGAGATTTGACAAGTGGGTTTAGCAGCCCATCATACAAGGTGTATGACATTCCTGAATTGTGAAGTACATGGTGATAAATCATACTTAGAGGAGATTTACCTACCTGGGTTCGCAGATCGACGTACGTACAGTAATTGCTGCTTAAGCACTAAGGGTTATTGAAAACTTAATGATACTTGTAAAGTGTTCCTTCTAGAGCTCTATAATGTCTCATTCTAGTTCGACACATTGATTTGGAAGTTTATCGTGAACGGCTATAAGGTATGGATACTAAAGACGTTTTATTTATTTTATTTAATAGTCCATATGTGTTTTGTTGTTTTTTTTAGGGGGGGGGTGGAGGTGGGAGAGAGAGGTGCAATTTGATATGCTTAATCTTAAGCGCAATCAGTCTGTAATGTTTATTTTGTATACATGATTATTTTTCATAATTCATCATTTATGCAAGGTTTTATAGTGAATAAAATTACAGTGGCAAAGGTCAACTGTGTTCATTTTATTTGACAATAAATGAATAGGTACGTCAATACATGAATACATAAAAAGATAAATAAATAAATGAATAAATGAATGAATGAATGAATGAATGAATGAATGAATGAATGAATGAATGAATGAATGAATGAATGAATGAATGAAAGAAAGAACGAACGAACGAACGAACGAACGAACGAACGAACGAACGAACGAACGAACGAACGAACGAACGAACGAACGAACGAACGAACGAACGAACGAATGAATGAATGAATGAATGAATGAATGAATGAATGAATGAATGAATGAATGAATGATGAATGAATGAATATATAATACACATGCGTTAAATTTTGAAATAAAAATAGATAATTAGAAAAGAGAAAATGAAAACTCTGTTTAGTAGTCATTTTAGTCATTTTATGAGCAGCTCAATTGATTGCCACATAGGTAAGCAGCTGTCAAATATAACTGGAGATGTACCAAATATGATAAAGGGTCAACAATTCTTAAAAAATAAATCAGTTTTTTCTTTTCTAACCCTACATTCAAGCTTTCCTTTTTGGTTATAAATCAGTAAATATTACAACAAACAATAACTTAATTATGTTAAGTGTCCCGCGTGGGCGGTTTTAAAGTAGAATTACTAAACCGAATATTATAGATTCATAAATTTGAAAAAAAACACACAATATCATGAGATCGCTTACACTTCAAAGAGCGAATCAGTTTTGTAGATATCGATCAGTCATCCAAGTCTTTGTTACTATATGCTCTCCGCATCAGCAACATTCTGAAAGCTATTCATAAGAACTACAATTATATGTACAATAAAATAGGGATCGTTGTATGAAATATTGAACATTAAATTCAATATTTCCCGTTTGAACTTCGACAAGCTCCTGGCACCATTATGAGATCTGTACATAGCAACCGGTTCTATTCGTGACGGAAAGTATTGACTTTCTATACGGAAAGTCTGACGGATTTAAAAACCGTGTCGATTTAATGGACTCATTTTATTATTTTACTAACTTGATCTTTTGATCTTTTTAATTGAACTAACTTTGTTAGGTTTGTTTTCACTCGGACAAACCGGTCAATTTGTAAATTTAGTAAAAACGGCCATCTAAAATTTGAACATTTTATATACAACACGGATAGAGGAACAATTCAAATTTCGGTGGAGTTGATATAGTCGTTTTAAGGTATTAAAGAACTCATTATGAATAGTTTGTCATGCTAACACTGTAGTGCAAATTTATGTTGTATTAAATTGTTTACATTATTTGCTGTGCCATAGACCAATTACCTCTTTTATCGGACGGAATTGGATTTCAAACTAGGGGGTAAGGTATTTTACATATAAATTTGAATCTTTAAGGAACAGCGTATCTCTTAAGTATAACAGCCTCCCGTTTCACCCTCGTATCTAAGTATAAATACTTAAATACTTATATCTTAGAAAACCAGCTAGGAGATAATGATTTTAAACTGGTTCCAGTAAAATGGCATATAATTTCATTGATATTAATTATATAATATATAAATAACCAGTCAAAATTTAATTTTTAAGCAAGGCTTGCTTCACCAAGATTTTCTAAAGTTTTAAATATTGTAATTGTTCGGGAGCCAGTCTAAAAATCACGATGCTTTTTTTTTTAAGATTTAAAGTAATTAAATAATTATGTACTTAAATAATTATGTTTGTGAAACAGGAACCAGCTTTATAATTTTCCAAGGCAAAGATCCCAATGCTGAGTTTTATCAGATTATGACGAAGAAATTGTTTTTATTGTTATTTTTAACATCAAATAGTTTGACGTAAGCAGTCACATTTGCTAATTCCATTTCTATGCTTTTAGAGCAAATAAATCTGTATTAAGCTTCAATCTGTCTTAAAGGGCTACGTTTGCTTATTCCGTTGACTGACTGCTTAAGACAGGTTTGACTGTATATACATGTATTTTAATATATTAAAAATTTAATACAACAAGGACCTTTTCATTATATACTAGTAATATAGCATCTTATATTGTCAATTCCCACTTTAATGAATAACAATAGAACTGACGTAATGAAGATTAAATAAACCAATTTAGAAGTTGCAAATTAGATTCCTGCGACTATATCAGGAATGTAGCTCACATAAAACCAATTTCCAATCATTTCGTATCGAATTCACATAAACGCAGACACATTTTGGAGTTTTATCGGCGTGAGAATATATTAGATTGGAGTTTTATGTCGAGTGCATCTCGCAAATGCAAAGGCTAATTACCATTTTGAATTAATTTATTTCACTAAACTGCGGTGCATTCAATAATAAAGAATTGATTAAAATAGAGTAGCGAACCAGTACTGTTTTATTGGGATCTGTGTATTTTTTTCGATTGTATGATATACTATCGGTACTAAATACATGTTTGGGAAAATATTGTCTGTCTGTGTATCCGTCGTTCCGTCATACAATGCAATGTCAATAACACAAGCACAGCACACCGTAATATTAGCACAACACAGCAGAGCGCAGTACACCACAGCACACTACAGCACACCACAGTACGTACACCAAAGAACAGGAGAGCACAGCACAGCAATGCTACAGCACACCAGAGTACACCACAGTACATTGCAGAACACCACATAATAGCCCAGTACACCACCGAGCAACACACCACAGAACATTACAGAACACCACAACAGCACAGTACACCACATCATACAGCACACCACAGAACGTACACCAAGGAACAGCAGAGCACAGCACAGCACCGCTACAGCACACCAGAGTACACCACATTACATTGCAGAACACCACATAATAGCCCAGTACACCACAGAGTAACACACCACAGAACATTACAGAACACCACAACAGCACAGTACGCAACATCATACAGCACACCACACCACAGCACAACACAACATAGCACATCGTACCACAGAAAAAAACAGCACACCACAGAACATTACAGCACACCGAACACTAGCACAGTACACCAAGGCACACCACAACACACTACAGAACAGTACAGTGCAACACACAACACAATAGCACAATACACCACAACCCATCTTGGCACACCACAGAACAGTTAAGCACCTCTCAACATAGCACATCATACCACAGAACAGTATAGCACAGTGCATCACAGAACATTACAGCACAACGCAACTTAGCACATCATACCACAGAACAGTATAGCACAGTGCACCACAGAACATTGCAGCACAACTAAACATAGCACAATACACTACAACACACCTCAGCACACCACAGAACATTACAGCACATCGCAACATAGCACAATACACCACATCATACCTCAGCACACCACAGAACATTACAGCACACCGCAACATAGCACAATACACTACAACACACCTTAGCACACCATAGAACCTTACAGCACACTGCAACATAGCACATCATACCACAGAACAGTATAGCACAGTGCATCACAGAACATTACAGCACACCTAAACATAGCACAATACACTACAACACACCTCAGCACACCTCAGAACATTACAACACACCTAAACATAGCACAATACACCACAACACACATCAGCACACCAAAGAACATTACAGCACACCGCAACTTGTGCATCATAACACAGAACAGTACAGCACACCAAATACATTGCAGAGCATTACAATACACCGCAGAATATTACAGCACGCTATACCACAGTACTTTACATACAGTACATAGCGCACTACAGCACACCACACATTAGCACCGTACAGAACAGAACAGCACAATACACCACATAATACCATAGAACAGTTCAGCAAACCACACCCCAGTACTCCAAAGAAATCTTCAGCACACCACACTATAACACTGTACAGAACAGAACAATACAATACACCAAATCATACCACAGAACAGTACAGCACACCAAAACACACCACAGAACAGTACTGCACACCACACAATATCACAGCACACCGCCCAATATCACAGCAGACCACTGTACACCACAGCACAGTACAGCACATAACAGCATAGCACACCCACAACACACCACGAAATACAATACCACGTAATGGCGCGTCCTATTGTGTCCTTTTGTCTTTCCGACCGTCTTCCAGAGTCGGCTATATATTTGAATTGAATTTTTCGATTTGGATCCTATGCTGATATCTGTATTTTATACTATACAAACATTTGTATATAATGTTATGTAAATCAATATCTTAAATATTTATAGATAGGAGTAATACGGTAACAAGGTAAAAATCGCTGAATTACCCAGGCCGAAATACAAGTACACGCTCTGATCTTAAAGTAGTCTATGAAAGTCTGTAAAGTCGCCAGTGTTTAAGATTTCAATAGATTAAATGTTTACACCAGTATATAGAAATTTAACAAAGTCTAACCCATTTAAAGACGTCCCAAATCGGGATTACAACCTGGAGGTATTTGATCTGTATAATTGTCTCAAGACCTTTTGTTGACCTATAGACGTCGGTTATGCTGGCCATGACTGTTTTACCGCTCCTCATGTTAATCTGATTAGCACATATACCGATAGTATCGCCGTAATTATTCTGTTCTCTTGTGCGTATGGTGTACGATCAGGGTCAAAAACACCGGTACCGGTGCACCGTTATTATATCGGTGCATCGATAGTTTTGTTTTAACGGTGCACCGATAAAATATACCGTTGCACCTTTAAAACAATCGGTGCACCGTTCAAAATGGCGGTCCACCGTTATAGTATATCGATGGACCGTTATATATATTCCTGTTGTTGTTGTTGTTGTGGTAGGATGTTCACTGTGATTTGAGACACTGGAGTAGCATGTCGCAGACACATGGTATGATACCCCACCCATTCATATTATACTGACACCGGCCCGACCAGACATAGAACTATCCTCTAAATGCTGAGCGCCAAGCGATGAAGAACTTCCAGTACCATTTTTCAAGTATTTTATATCCTTGTCGGGGATCGAACCCACGGCATTCCGCATGTGTAGCGGACGATCTACCACTAGACCACCGCTGCAATATGTATCTGTTTCGGGGATCCAACCAACGACATTCCGTGGACTCTCATGGGATTTTAAGCCCTTTGGATTTTCTGAGTAAAGAAGTAAATGTTATATATTGCCTTATGTTTCAGGATAAAAAATAACCTTACGTGAAGAACGGTCGGGCAAACCTGTAAAGGAAAATTATGCCTGTGTATATGGTTTTAGGCTGCTAATTTGAAAAATTGAGCATATTTTATAAATCAATCGTCTTAACTTGTTCAGACGTTTCACTTTTACACACACATTTATAATTCGAATCGGTCATACAGTGTAACATTCTGACCTCTGAACTCTGCTCAAATAGTATAATACGTGTGCTATTTCTATTTTAAACAGAAAATAAAACGATATATCAGTTTGTATGCATTACTATTAATTAAGTCTGTCAAATCTACTGTTTCCAAAATAACAGGAAGAAACACTTACGTAAACATAGAATGTTGGTTTCAATGCGTACACCTGACTGCTATCAACCAATGAAACATGGTTTTAGAAAATTTGAAAAAGTCATCAGAGGAACGGTGAAAGTGTCCGCTTACTATGGAGTACACACTCGAAAGATTGAAATCATTATTACCAATCTCAACGAAATATTGTAGGCATAATATAAACAAGTATAAAAGTATAATTTAGAATACAACATAGTTTTATATTTTGCTTAAGCATAGACACAGATATAAACTTCCAATAAACAGAAAAAAACAGCTTTTGATATATGAAAACAACAATCATATCAAACGTTATACAACTGTGACACACTCACTCCCTCTCCAATCAACAATTAGAAGCCATTGAGGCGCAATGAAAATCTTTCTGGCAAAAAATATTTGAAGTTGAATTAATCTGAAGTGCAATTATGGAGAATAAATTGCATGATAAATTTAATAAATAATGAAAAACACGGAAGTCAGGGCGCAATCTTGCCAGTTGATATGAAAGAAAATCGAATAATGACGGTGTGATATAATTCGCGTGACGCATGCCCTGACGGATACTGGTTCAAGCGCTAATACACATTCTGCAACACTTTGACTTCGAAATTATTGATAACTTCTTATTCATTATAACAACCATTGTCATAGCAGGATGGGTTCACAGAATATGAGCATACACTCTTAATAGAACTCAAAGGCCAGCGAGTATTTGCATAGGCCGAGAACTAAAAAATTGCATTTGTTTTCTATAAATACCCTGTACAGACGAGGGTTGGCAAATATGGCAATAGCGATATAAAAACGTATTGAATTCCTTTTCAATACAAGCAAATAGATAAAACAAATTTGGAGCATTTAACAATAAAGTTGGAAATCCTAGTAACAATGGATGTTTGCTCATGGTATATTTAATGTTATTTCTGATGACAATGTATATGTGATACGAGGTAAACTCTAAGAGCACCTGGTAAACTTTGTATTATGAGAGTTGGTATTGTGACACATTGTGACCAAATGGAGTAGCTTGGTAAAATGTTGAAAAAAGGTGTGACGTATTTATATTATGCAATATTTCGTACACATGTTTACAGGTAATAAGAAAAACAAATAACACAATGTAAAGAGTTATATAAATATAATATAATATAACCAATGATAAAATTTGGTAGATAAATTTGATAAAATTTGAGCTATAAAAAAACGAAAAGTTAAAAAAATAAGATAAAAATAAACAAAAACTATAATACATATGTGTTATATATCCTTTAATTACAATGTACCTCCAAAACAGGAAACATACGATATATTTATTTACACATATTCTCATATAGATGCATATATGTAAAGCTTCCATAAAAGGTTAGCTCCAAGGAAGTAACAAACGCCAATATCTGTGGTGTAAGTATATTTTATTGCTGATATAGAAATAACATACAACCGGGCCATAATTCCCTATAACATTACTTAGTGCCTTTTTCCCCAACATATAATATGTGAGATAGTTATTTTATATTAACATATAATATGTGAGAAAGTTATTGTATATTTAAATATAAATTGTGAGAAAGTTATTGTATGTTTACCGCGGCGTGGTCTAGTGGTAGAGCGTCCGCCTCGCATACGGAAGGTCGTGAGTTCAATCCCCGGCCGGGTCATACCAAAGACTTTAAAAATGGTACTAGAAAAATTGTTGAAAGCGACGCTAAACACCATACAAGAACAATTGTATATTTACATTATAATATGCGAGATGGTTATTGTATATTTTCATATAATATGTGAGAAAGTTACTGTATATTTACATTTACAAATGTGTAAATATCATGATAAATGAAAAATATAACTTATCAGCACTAAACCAGTTCCAATCAACGCCTTTTTGAACTTTCAAGCACTAAACATATAAAATACGCCAATCAATCAATCAATTATAGAAAGAAAGTAAAAATGTAGCACTAAAATAGAAAATATACCTATTTCAGGCGAAATAACTCTCCAGAACAATAGAAACACACCGATAGCATGTATATATTAAAATGATATCTGTTGTGTCGCAGGTATTGGAGAGGGATTATCGATATTGCGACCTTGTATTTTGAAAACACAATTTTGTCTTCGTTATTATATAATTGCATACAATGACTGTTATTAATGAAATAGTCCAAACATTTATTGAATTGTACTTTTGAGTTACTTTTATTACCCGTTGTTTTGTGCATTTGGCGTTTATGTAAAGAAGGAATATAACAGGTAACACTCATTACAACACTAGAGAATGTTTTATACCTTATGTGTGTGTGGTTATGGGTGAACTTGGATGATATAGAGAAGTTTAGATATTCATTTAAAAGTAACTTGTTTACGAAATTCATTTATAAATAATAAAGTCTTTTTTTTTAAAATATAAATTATAGATGCTCATTATATTGCTTTATGTGTTACAAATATTTAAAAAATATTTACGAATTGTTTCATAAAATGTGTCACGTGTTAAATAGTTGTAGTTGTATGGTGTTTAGCGTCGCTTTCAAAAAGATTTCAGTGATATCGCGACGGTGTCTGCTTGAGACAGTATTTTAAGCGCTGTCACACTGGAGTATCATGCCGCAGACACATGGTATGATACCCCACCCAGTCACATTATACTGACATCGGGTCGACCAGACCTAGAACTCTCCTCTCAATGCTGAACGTCAAGCGAAGAAGCTTCTAGTACCATTTTAAAAGTCTTTGGTATGACCCGGTCGGGGATTGAACCCACGGCCTTCCGCACGTGTTAAATATATTGGATGTATGTTATATATATGTAATGAGAAAAAGTATATGTTTAAGTTACAAATAAAACATATAATATATTGTAACAACGACAGTATTGTGGGAAAGTAATACATAATAGAGATATTCGAGTATACGCGTGGTTGGTGTTAAAATACAAGCTGCAAGAGAAACTCCATTTTTTTTATTTTAAAACAAAACGATAAAATTCATGAACATGTATATAAAATTGTTATTTTTCCCAAACATTGCAAGATCATACTTGGACTAAAGTAACGGGAAGGATTTCAAAAGGTTGAAATAAGATCGTGAGAATCACACGGTTGTGGAGAGATAGATCAATTAAACGGATTATCAGGAGCATAAACTCAGCATTGTTCTCATTTGTATCTTGTAATAATGATTTGACAATATCAAAGTTAGCATTCATTGATTTGTGTGTAATATTAAAAGCAGGTGTTACGCTAGGCACGTGTCTCGTCTTATGAACACAATTAATATACGAATCGATAAGGACTTCTAATGTTGATTATTGGATAGATGAAAATTCAAAACACGCCGTAAGTTTTCTTGCTGTTTTACGTTGTTATGTAATGTTGTTTATTTTTCTTCTGATTTACTATAAATGAACTTAGTATAGAGGACGTAACGTCTTGGCAATATTAGAAGATTGGATAAAAACCTGAACAAGTGACCTGGAACATTCATACCTATATTGCTCGTAGTCGTTTTTAATGTCTCTGAGCAAACGTTAGATTCAACTTTAAGTTATTTTTTTTCTTATCTTGTAATTGAAACATTTTTCTATGAATTAATTTCAAAGTTGGTCCAAATTTGAGTTGGCGGTTAAATAAATGCCATAAATCGCACTATTAAGACTTAATTCGTTTTGCTTACTATATCCAGTATAGTATCCAAATATATGTAAAACATAAACATATCAAATACAACAGATTATTATATGTAAAAACGCATGTTTTCGTGAATAGTGTTTTCCAAAATCAAAGTCTGTTTTATCAATACATAACAATTATGTTTTGACAAAGTATAAACTTACAGAATGGACACTGTCTATATTTGGTCGAGATCCGGCTGACGAAAACGCTAATTTGTTTATTCTGCCCACAAAGAGGCTTAGACTATAATCCATATTAATAACTTTCACTGTCTGCATTATACCACACGTGGAGTTTGTAAAAAAAGACACAAATAATATGAAGTGCTAAGACATAATCGTGCTAGAGCAAAATGGTCTTTGAGAATATTACGTCAGTGTTTCCTATATTTTTTGTCAAGACGAAATGAAACAACTTCTATCAATCCAAATTTAGATCATTTGTCAAATACGTGGATAGAAGGTTTGACGAAATATACATACTATTCTTAAATGTTTGAGTTATATAATAATGGCTTACACTGTTTTATAGTTTGTTATTTTTTACGGCCTTTTTACAGGAAAAAAATAGTTAACGATGTCAGAGATATTAGTTGTATTCCTATTTATCTTTAAATTTTTTATATATATGTATATGCGTGCGTTCGTTCGTGCGTGCGTGCGTGCGTGCGTGCGTGCGTGCGTGCGTGTGCATATAAGTATTTCAATATGGTGACTGTATAGGGAATTTGCTCTGTTATTTGTGTTTTTCTATGTGTTGTGTTAATGATATAAAAATGAATATTTGGTGTGTTGTTTCATTATAACCTTAGCTGTTGATCTATTTCCTTGTTACTTGAGCGATTTTATTGGCTGTTGAAGTAGGTCAATATCTACTGACGGTCATGATTTTATTTGTAAAATGGAATGGTCTATCTTTCAAAAATGTGAACTTTTATTGGCTAAGAAAGTAGGACTATCTAATTATAATTCAGTTTCATGGCTATTTTAAATTCCCTGGACCCAGCACACTCAATTACGACTCCGCATCGAGGATTGTACCCTGTACACAATTAGAAATGCCAACTAACGTCTAAATGAACAATTTATTGAACAATTTATCTTGGATTCCTCTGGTTGGTTTTTTGTAAAGAGTTATACTAACCTTCACAGCAATCAACTTATTACAGTGGAGCAATATGGTGCAGTATATTGAGAGAAGTGTGCCTTTTTTTAGAAAAAGCACCAAAACTTGGCACAAACATAGCACAAGGTTAACTGACTATTTTTAAACCGAGAATCACTTTCAAAATTGCAGAAAATCCAATCAGTAAACCTTGTTCTATGTTGTGCCAAGTTTGGTACTTTTCTTAAAAATGGCACAATTTTTTCACGAAATGACTCTACTATTAAACTAGAGTATTCTTTATAAAATCATAGTGTATCATGCTATTTGGATCTGTTATAAAAAATGAATGGTCTTACTTATGCTTGGTGTACTTATTATACATGTGCATATACTGGAATGAACATTGATTGCTTTCAAAGATAAATTTATAGCGTTTTTGTTCAACATATTTGTTGATTGTACTGTATTTTTTACATTAGAATGCAGATCACCATAGCGAGCGCCGGGTACGACATAGATTCAGATACTGAGTAAGTTCCTGGTAACTGGACGCCTTATCTAACAAGGCATGAGGAACTCTGTTGATTTATTTTTTTATTACCATTTTAATTCCTAACACTTAACACTATAAATAGACCTTCTTGGCACCCTTGTTGATTTTGGTTGATCCGGTTCGCTGGGATTAATACGTCAAAATCTTCTCTTATTTCAATATGTTTTATTGTTGGTTCTTTTTTTTATCTAGTTGTACCTTTGAATGTTTACACATATGATGTAGTAACTAGTAAATCGTTTAAATAAGTAGAACATCTCATTTCATATCATTTATCTCAGTTAATGTTTTTGTTATTTTCCTCAAATTGCTAAATTTTTATTCTGTTTTGTCAGTTATTTAAGTTTAATTAGATTCTTTAAATTATAAAAATAGCATTTTGGGTGTCTAAAAACTAATAATGCAGATTTCAATATTCCAGCTTAGTAAAACCGTTTTTATTAAGTCCAACATCTTATTTGTTTTTGTTATTTTTCCTTAACTGCTCTTCGTATATTTGATTTTTTCAATAATATACGATTCTATTAATTCTTTAAATTATAAAATAACGTCTGAATGTTTAAACGAGTATGTAGATTTCATTTTTGTAGACCTGTAGATAAATTTATTGAGCTCAGTATTCCATTTTCTGTATCCCCACCACCTCCCTTAACTGCTGTTAGTTGTGTTCTTTTTTCTCAATTATTTTCCTGTAAACCTGATACAAAATGTTTCTGTTGCGTCAGTTAATACTTCTATTTGTTTGATCAGTCGTTCATCTGATCATTTACCCTTGCATGCTTTCTTCTAATCTAAGCATTTCACACTGATATTGGGCACATATTATATTAGTTCACTGACCTTGATATAAATCTTATTCCTTTTTCATAATTCAGTAAATGCATATTCCACGATGTGAAAAGCTTTGTAAAAAAGATAGATCAGACATATGTCAAACTATTTCAATGTCAGTCAAGTCGTCTAAATTATATGTATGGTTGGCTTAAACGTAGGAGACATATCAATTTGTCTCACTCAGTGTGTTCAATAAGTTATATCTTTTTCTATTAAATTCAATATCTAATTCAGAATTTAAACATTAATCTAATTATAAGCATTAAGTGTTGTGTAGAATATCAATGTAAATGTGAATTGAAATTTTCATAAATAAAGCAAATCATGTTGTTATATTCAAAGAAGTAAATCTCATTTTGTAAATTTAACTTAAATATGAATCATCAAGAATGGAAATGCAATACCATCCATATCTGAACTTTTTTGGTTTTTGAATGTGTAATGCCACTTTCAACACATTTCAGGTTTTATGATGGCCTATCCAGTTTTATAGGTAAATGAAGATCTCAGATTGAATCTAAGCAGAACCACCGTCGTTCTGCAAGTAACTGGCAAACTTTCTCACATACATAAAGTTTTTGGAGCGAATGGGACCCTACGACCTTAGCGTTTAGAGGTCAGTGGTCTTGAGACGGCGTCTTCACGGGGGGCCCTTCTGAACGATTTAGCTAAAATTACTGACCGTTGAAAGACAGTCATCCCTGGTGTTATTTCTGTTCTTTGTTTTTATTTTTAAATTCATGAGCAATTTTATATGCCATAGATATATTTTTGTCCCACCCTTTAAAAATATACTATGCTTGGTTTTAATTACGTAATTCATAAATCTTCGTTACATTAACGTATTTTTTCATGAAATGACACAAAGTTTGATACAGTGTATTGGGGATTGTTTAAGTTCAGGTAATAAATCACGTCTTGTCCACTTCTTAATAATTGACTCCGATCAACCACCGGGTTCGCTTTATTGCACTTGAGTTCGCTGTCAAATAATCAAAACAGTGTATTGTATAAATGTAAATACATTAAAGATTTCACGTATACTAAATACCGTATTCACTACTCATACTGGTGCGTAAACATAAATACGTTACACGGTGTAGTATTACCCCATACGTTAAAGTATGAACATAAACAAATAAATATTTGTGCATTCCAAACTGAATAAACAAAATACAAATAACTTGTTCTGTTTCCCGTATCCGTATAAAGTACAGAAAGGGTGGGAACGTTTCATCCGTTTTCATTTACTTCCTGTTTCGTATTTTGTTTCGGCATTTGTAACCGGAAAAGCTAGCCAAACTTCCTGCGAGTGTGAGTGAGTGAGCTTTGATTGATTGAGTGAGTGAGTTAGTGAGAGAGAGAGAGAGAGAGAGAGAGACAGACAGACAGAGAGAGAGAGAGAGAGAGAGAGAGAGAGAGAGAGAGAGAGAGAGAGAGAGAGAGAGAGAGAGAGAGTGAGTGAGTGAGTGAGTGAGTGAGTGAGTGAGTGAGTGAGTGAGTGAGTGAGTGAGTGAGTGAGTGAGTGAGTGAGTGAGTGAGTGAGTGAGTGAGTGAGTGAGTGAGTGAGTGAGTGAGTGAGTGAGTGAGTGAGTGAGTGAGTGAGTGAGTGAGTGAGTGAGTGAGTGAGTGAGTGAGTGAGTGAGTGGGTGGGTGGGTGGGTGGGTGGGTGGGTGGGTGGGTGAGTGAGTGAGTGAGTGAGTGAGTGAGTGAGTGAGTGAGTGAGTGAGTGAGTGAGTGACAAAAGTATTCATCATTTTACCTTCGTTTTACAATGCCATTATTCTCATTGTTTTATTGCTTTGAATGTAATATATCCAGTATATCAAGAAACTAAATATTCATTTTCTATAATCATTTTATGGAAGTAACTGCTCTTTTCTTATAAAAGTACAATATTTATTTTGTTTATGTTTATCCATATAAACTAATACTTTAAATTACATTTACTGAACCTTCAAAACCATAATCATCTTTTTTTATTTTGTAACTGTAGTTCAGATTTTTAATTGAATTCACAGGATTTTGCAAGGCTATCGAACAACCAATTAAAATATCAATGTCTTTAAGTTGTTCCTTATCACTAGGGCGTTCATTAATGAAAATCAAAACACGTTAGTGTTGACAATAATCATTGTTGATCAATTCTGTGAGTAATATGAGTACTTAATGTATGTAGTCATTTTACTCGTTATTCAAATATGTTTTCTAATGTACAAAAGACTAAATTGCCTCTACGGATATCAATATTTAATCAATTCAAAAGAATTATATCGACGCGAAATTGTGAATATAATTTAATACCGTTCACTGCGTCAGACAGGGTAATTTCCCACAGCCGTCAGAGTGTTGAAATGAGTGAAGGAATACACACGTATATAGAACGGACCGGAACTTTTTATTTAAATATTTAAAATTAAAATTTTTAAAGTTAGTTATTTCAGTGAATGGTTTAATAACCTCTGTTAATTATGAAGTGTTGGATTGAAAAAACTTTTACATGTTTAAATGAAGTTTTACTTTTTAAACCTTTCAGCATAAAGGGATATTAATTGATTTTTAGAGCGCGGTTACACACAATATTATCTTAATATACGATCAGACATGTATTTTGGACGGTCATGTTTATATGTATAAAATGACACTTACATACATTAGTGCCGTATCCGCTGAATAAAAGGAGTTATTTTATATGGCATTTTTTTATTAGGTAAAATATCGTTTTGGTTTTGATTGAATGCGATGAATTTTTAATGAACTATTTATTCATCAGGTATAAATAATTTGATATTGGCTACGTGACGTGGGTATTAGGGAATTGAATAAGTTAATACCCCCAATTAATCTGTGATCGACAAGATAAGTGTGGGAGATTAGATGCGGACTTGGCTCAAGACAATGCCTGTTGGAAGGATTAAGCACAGGCACGGGAAGAGGTAAAACTTTATACCACACTAATGTCTGCGGTTGGTAACTACATTGACATAACCTAAGTCGGTAGATTTGGCTCGATATGAGTATAATACATGATTAATCACACATTTATTGGCATCGTTTCCTGAAATTTATAGAAAATAATACGTAAACGTTCTTACAAAATTTAAAATATTCACAATTGAGATAATACGTAAGAACTCATAGGTATTTTTTATAAAATAAAGTTCAAAAGTCAAATGTAAAATAAAACTAATGTTTTAACGGTAATGTTTTACAAGTGTTTATGAAGTGAGTAATATGCATAGTCCACTACAGGCTTTCAAAATCACAATACCTGAATCGGTGTGACTCATTAAACATTAAAAACATAAAAAATGATATATTAATCACCGAATATATAAAAGTTAGTCAAAATACAAATTTATATCACAAAAGAATTTTCAGTCTCTATCATACCGATATTTTTTTTACATTTTTGTCACATATGTCCAATATATTAAATTATCAGTACACATGTACATTTAAATGTTACCTTTTCCAATACCGTGCAATTTGTCGTGAGTTTCTTTGATGTCTAGATATACACTTTATATATTCTATCTAATTCATCAAAATGGGAGTTTAGTATAAAACGGTGTATCTAAATTGCTATTTTGTTCAATGAAATGCTATATAATTCTTATTGGACAAAAATGTATGCGTGTTTCACAATGTTTTTGTTCAACCTTTTTATAAATTAATAAGACTTTAGTATACATGACTGGTTTAAAAATATTTCAATAAATTGCCTTTAACATATGTATGACCATAAGTACAATCATTGTCCCAATAACACTAAACTGAAACTAAATCTTTGCTGAATTAATTATGAACCACTTGAAAATCTTTTTGCTAACAATATCATGTTTACCCATTTTTCATTTATTTTATTTTCCTGTACAATATACACACAATAACCTGTCCGTATGAATCGATTATAAGTCGTTATTTGTATTTCGGCAAAGTGCATTTAATGGATCCTAAATGTATTCTTTTATACTCTCTTTATCTCTTTCCATAACAGCATTAGGATTGGATTACATGGATTTCTGACTGTTAATTGTTCTGTGGGTGATAAATGATGGTTACGACCATAAACGCTGTTGGATCGATATATGGATCCTATTCAAACCTACATTAGTTCAATGCAGTTTCTTTGCTTTTCTATTAGAATGTTTTTGTTCTTTTCAAATATAATTGCAATGTGACGTTTACCTTGGCTACGGGCGTATTGCGTTCGACTTTCTTTAATCGAACATAGAAGTTAACCTTTCTTAAATTGAAATGTCAAACCGTCAATGGTATTTGTGTTTACTGTGTCAAATATTCTTAAACATTGATGTGAAAAGAAAAAGTAACTAAATTAAATTGTGCATTTGAAAGATATTTATATATATACTTCAAAATGTCGTAACATTCCGTTATAGTATTTTATGTATTTTATCTACATCATGCAATATACTAGTAATAATACAATATATAATGGTTTGGACGAATGAAATAATTTCTCCCAACGCTAACTTGAATCTCAATTTTGTAAAACTTGACAGATAGACTGAAAGCGTTTATAGAAATGTTAAATTCGTAACTATTGAACATTTTTTCTGAGCGTAAAGCCTATCCAAACAGGGTAATATATACTGTACGGAACAGCTAACCCGCATTCTGACATTTTATGTACCTGAAATTTTATGTATCTTCTCAAAAATTATCGAAGCAATTTCCTTAAAACTTAAACTTAAATAAAAAAGATTATTAAACCTATGTAAAATCATCACATATCGTCTTTCAATGTCGTATACACGTTTGATTAACGCTACTCAATGTTTTGGAATATTTGGAAATACAAAAGTGGCAGGTTATCTGTTCTGTTCAGTATGTGTTCAAATATTATTATCGATAACTATGACCTGTCGATATATCATTCAACCCACATGCCATTATTTTATTTAAATTAAGATTCTAACGTATCTATTTAATCAGTAATTATTAAGATTCTATCACTTGCATTCACTATGAATTTAAAATTGTGGTTATAATTATTTTTTCATTCCTTCTCAGAAACTATTCACAGTGTGCTAGTGTAAAATGGCTTGGCCATCACACTATGTATCTATATAAGATTAAGAAAAAAGGATCTGTGAACAAACCATGGAAAGGGAATGTTTTATTGACCTACTATGTACCTTTCAACGTACTTGTAACATTCATAACATTTGGTAATAGCATGTCAATTGTGATAACACTGAGATGTTTTGTGAGTTAGTGTCAATTTCACAGGGTATGCATTATGTGTGTGCGACTAGAATAACGTCTGGTTTGTTTTGAGATGCATATATGCATGTATATGTCATATGATTAAACACAGACTATTTTGAATACTGTTTTTAAATGAACTATTGTTTATTTGTCTGTTAATGAATGTTCTTAAGGCGTCTCCAAAGGAGGTGCCTGTGATGTGTGCATTGTAATAAGTATTGTTGGTGTTATTATTATTATTCTTTTTATTATTATCATTATTATTGTTATTATCATTATCATTATCATTATCATTATCATTATCATTATCATTATCTTTATCATTATTATAATCATCATCATCATTATCATTATCATTATTATTATCAATATCATTATCACCATTATCATTATTATCATTATTATTATTATCATTATTTAATTGATATTATTATTATCATTATTATCATTATTATTATTATTATTATTATTATTATTATTATTATTATTATTATTATGTGCTTTAACAGTGTAATTTGTTTTGGTAATGAAGTAATATCCCTTAAAAGCCACGAAGGGGACCTCCGTGGCCGAGTAGTCCAAGGTGCCGTCTTCAGATCACTTTTCTCTCACCGCCAAGGTCCAAAAACTGTACGTGAGAAGATTGCCAGTTACAGTGGTTCTACTCAGATTCATGGTTTTCAGGTTTTTCTCAGGTTTTCCTCCTGGATATGCCATATATAACCTGAAATATGTTCAAAATGGCGTTAAAACTTTCAAAAGGGATATAAAAACGCAACACAGAAAGAGATATGAAAAATGCAAAACAGGGTTTAGAGTGGAATTACTTTGAAACGAAAATAGTGACACCAATACAGGAGGTGCCAAATTATAGAGCAACATGTCAATTAAATAACCAATAAGATATGGACACTTGTGCTAAATATGTTGTATTTTCATATAACTATTCCTGCGTACGTTTTCATATCTATCGAGTCTATAGTATTTTATTGGCGACGAAGAAAGTGTTGTTTTTGACTGGAGAAGAAAAATAGAATTTGTATGTTGTAGAAAAAATATTAAACAAAATAGTGGCATTGTTGTTTTTTTTAAGTATATATATATAGAACCCATGGCAATGTAAATGTTGATATTACCGTCAATTGGTCTTTTAAACAGCAGATTAGACGTGTGGTGTTAAAGTATTACTGTTGTAAGCCTGAGAAGCGTGAAGAATCTTAAACATAAGAGGGTTAAACATAATATTGGTAATACAAAGGTCACGAAGGGTCAACGTGTCTACAAATACCCTGTGGAAAATTGGAACATTTGTTCAGTCGAAGCATGTATACACTACGTGGATGCCTCAGCTAAAGTGCTGAGTGTTGATCACAAATTGCTTGCAAAACATATCTGTACAGTTACTATTCTAGGAATTTAGTTGTCGGTAAGGTTATGTCAATCCATGTTTCCTAGTTCTCAGGAATATACTTAAAACAAAACGATCTTACGATCGAACAATTGGACGAATAAAAAATGTCACTTATCCAAATACAGAATTGTTTGCAGATAAAACTAAATTATGGTTGTTTAATTACTTTCATATCATGACAATAAATTAAGATTTCATCACTTTCAGCAATTAAAAACAGAGAAAAACCAACAAAACATTCGATTAACATACATATATGTCAATATTTCATTTCAGGTCTGAAGGGGGCAGCGAAGAGAACATGAGGAAAGACAACACGTGGAACGTGTCCGTGAACACAGACCGACCGATGATCGAGGACGACGCACAGTAAGTTGACTGCTCACGTAATTATTTTGATGCAGGAACTGATATGATATTATCGACCTTAATCATTTAGACGTTTGCTTTTCTCAAAGTAAGCGTCGCTAATAATCAATACTTTCAAGAAAGTCTGACTATCAATCCAGGGGTCGTGAGTTCGAATCCCAGCCCGGCAACAGTCTCCGTGATTTTTTATATACGAAATCGTGTCTCATTATCATTCGTCTCTCAATGCTTATTCAAGTGGGGAAAGTAATCAGTTACTTGCAGAGGTGGGGTGTGCTCAAGTACTGGTTAACTTTTCAGGATCCCAGGAAACAGTGGTTATGTTAACTGATCGTCTGTTAGTCCTCGATGGCATAAAATGACGCTAAACAATCAATAAATCAATGAATTCTAAAGTAACGGATATCTTTTGCCGATTTCGTTATACATTATACACGGAATACCTAAAATTATCGTCGGATAACCCCGGGTGACAGATCCGATACTTTCCATTCATAGTGGAGAGAATCGTAATGGATTGCCCGTGGGTATTCGACGATGGCATTCAATAAGCTGGTCTTAAACCAATTCCTTATGGGGTTTGAGGTTAGGAGACGGCGTAAACGATTGACAATTTACAATAGCAGATATAGGTAACCTCATTTGATATAATGGTCAAGAATTATATTTTCGTTAATTTGGTCTAAATATCAAAGTTGCAGTTTTTCCTGACACCAGTTGTCACTTCTTCTGTGCATATAGAACATATTTATTAAGATTATTTTATATATCGATTACGTGTATTCCGTTGTGCTGCCCATGGTCTTTCACTGCTGCGATATGCTGTTTAGTATCTATTTTCTTATTTTTAACTTGAACCGGATGTTCAGTACACGCTCTGTGGTAATTTGAAATTGATAAACATTACTCTGAGGAAAAAAACTACAATTGAATGGCACATTAAGAAAACAGATTAACTGTATCCAAGTAAGTAATGGTAAGGTGTGCCAAGTCTTCTGACAGATCCGTTAGGCATTCATTAGCTCATTTATTAATAACCTAGTCGGTAGAACGAACCCAGACCTCCCGATTGGGTCCGTTAAAGAGCAATGTTGGGAAAGCCGCATTTGAGCACGTTGATTGGTCAGTTATTTCAACTGAAAGTTTGGGTGACGTATGAGGTTACAGTTTATTAAGCGTTCAATTGCTATGAATTGTGGGACATACATAGAAAAACTCTGCCTTTTCATTTGGGATTAATGTACCTGATTCGGGGGACATCAGGTTCTGGGGTAGGTTATGATTAACTCCACGGGAGTGTCTGTTATTCCAAACTGTGTACACACACACACACACACACACACACACACACACACACACACACACACACACACACACACACACACACACACACACACACACAATAATAGCCGTATAAAAAGGCATTATTCATCGGAAACAATAGCTCTTTACACACAATAGATACACTATATATTGTCTCATCAGGTATTTTATACATATTTAATATTGGCTTTGTCGTAAAATACGTATCTGATTGAAAACAAAATAAAACACGTTAAATATTTGACAAACCTGGGTATTTTATGGTCGGCTGTATATGGTAATCGTGTAGATGGGGATTGTGCTATGGAAGTCATGCGTTTGCACGTACAGGGACAAAGGTCTGTTTTGTTTTATTATGTATTGATTACATGTATTTATAACTTTTGGTGGTACTTGTACTGGATGGTTCATTAAGATGTTGTTTGTTCAAGGTAGTCACGCGATTTCATTCAATTTTGTGTGAACAAGTTTTATTACGTGATTTGCACTCATTCAAACGTTTTGTCTATCCACTATAACTAACATTTCACATCACTAACGAACTGGATACGTTACAGATTATTGGAGGAAATCGCCGTCCTTTCGTAATTGTCAGACTTATTTTAGGCTCGGGTCTATGACTTCAGCGCCGCAGAGACCTGTAAGTGATATCGAAAAGGATTTTTCGACCTGAAGGAACTGCGGGCAGTGAACGTATACAATATCACATCTTGAACCTAAATATGCAGATCTTAACTCCATTTGTGGAGCGCGTGGTCCAGTGGTAGAGCACCGAATCCATGATCGGAGGGTCGTGGGTTCGATCCTCCGCCACGGCTATGTGTGGTGTCCCTGAGCAAGACACGTTTCCGCATATGCTTAGTACTGGTTCTAACCAGGAAGACTTCGAGCGTGATTTGCCTAAGTTGTAAGAACTTGTTTCACAATCGAACTAAAATAAATAAGTTTAAACTAAACTGTCTTAACCAGAACTCCGTCAGCTTATTTCAAGAAATGTGATCTATCAGACAAATAACCTTTAATGTTCTATAAATCATTCAGAAAAAAACAAACATTATTCAAGAGATCGTCGGAACACAATATTTGTGATCAAGTATGAGTGACACTTTAATTTTCCAATGCTTTACAATTATTGTAGTATTATAGGTAATATTCTATATATTGATTTTTAATTCAAGATATCTTTTAATTATCCTTTCATTTTAAATTTAATTTAATTGAACATTCTTTAGTCTAATGAAAGATCCAAAAATGAATATAGTTTATCATACACTACCTCTTTGTTGTGGGAATATGTATGACAATCATTCTGTTTTAACAGGTGCACTTCAATATGTATTATACATACTATAAATTCAAAATGCCTTGAAAAGTCCAATAAAACAGAATACACTGGCCTCATTGATCAGTTTTTACTTTGATGTGCTGGTTTATAATCATTGTGTTACCACATAAGCCATTTTATAACCTTATTTGTTCGGAATATAAACCAATAAAAACTCACGTTTTTCAATAACCTTATCGTTATTTTCAAGACGATCATGGTCACAGTTGTCACGTTTTCTGTATAAGGAATGAATGAATGAATTAAAGAATGGTGTTTTACGGCACGTCGACACATAAATAGGTCATTTTGTACGCGCAGCTCTCTGTATAAGGAGTATTCTGCGAGTGTGGTACCCCCGGCCACAGTCTCTATGATGATTGATAAACACAATAATGCGTCTCAGTGTCTTTCGTCTCTTACCGCTGATTCAAGCGGGGGGACTATCAGTTACTGGCGGAGATGTGTGCGCTCGAGTACTTTGTAACCCTGGTAACAGGGTCTCAGGAAAGAGTGGTAAAGTTAACTGATCGTTTGTTAGCCTTCGATGACATAAACATAAACGCTTATAATCTTTAAGCGGACATATCTGTCTAATAATATCTGTTGGTGGGCATGTATTTCTTCTATTGTTGTGTTTTTGCCGTTGTGTAAGATCGCTACAGCCCGGTTGGACATAACTTTATATTTCGTTATTTTTCGTGTTAGCTTGCTATTGTTTTGGTCATTAACTTAAAATGAAACATTAACGTATATTTTCTTACTAGCCGGGCTTGACGCCCAAGGCATTGTCCTACTTATGATCAAGTTTTGCTACGCGACAGGGACTACTTTTTACTCCTTGTTGTCATGTATTTACTATATATATGAGCAGAACAAATTCACACAATAAAATATGTTGTTGATTTTTTTTGGTTTTTTTTTCAAATGTTGCATAAAACAAACCAAACGCTACAATATCACCAATCAAATTAGGAGGGCGTCATCGGCGTATGGATATTTATCAAAACCCGAATCAGTTCTTTCAAGTTCTTTGACCTTTAGTTGTGGTTTTAGTGGTGGCTGTGTCAGTAAATGACATGTCTACTGTTTGATGTTTATTTTCTTAATCTACTTTTTCAGTTTGAAAGTGAGTTACACGCCTGGCAAAAAGGGCGGTAACTTTGGACTGCCTCTCGGAGCAAAACTTATGGTTCCAGACAGCATTTTTAACAAAAAGGACAGCATCACATGCGAAGTAGCTGCACCCACACAGCGCTGGAAATACACACCTGTGTTACCTAGCAACGAGCACCTTACAAGCGAGATATTTCTGTTCTCCTCCACTGTGTCTGTACTGAAAAAAGCAATAGTCATACAGATTCCATACTACCAAATAGACCTCGAACACTGCGAAATAAACGTTAAGGGCAAATGGAGAGACGAAAATGAATGGGTTGATGTTGGATTCTTACGCAAGGTAACACATTTTGATTTACGCTAAAACGTTAGTCTTACCAAGTTCCTAACATCTCTAGACTCAAAATTCACCCAAATGAAAAAAGCGGGGAATTCTACGTCTGTCCCACAATTCATAGCTATTAAACTCTTATCAAACTGTGATGTCATTCAATTTTCCCGGAAGCAACTGACCAATCAACGTGCTCAAACCTCTTTGTTGTCACTCTTCACTCTCCAAGGAACCGGCTTATGCAGTACCTTACTTTTGAGCTGGTCTATCCCAGAACCTGATATCTCCCGAATCAGGTCTACGAACCGCCAGTGAAAAAGCAGGAATTCTATGTCTGTCCCCTTCGATAGCAATTGAACGCTTACAAAGCTGTGATGCCATTCAAGTTTTCAGTTAAAACAACTGACCTTTCAACGTGCTATATGTGGCTTCGCCAACGGAACCAATCGGGAGATCTGGGTCCGTTTTACAGACTACTTTTGTGACCCGATCGGGGATCGAACACACGAACTTCTGTGTCAGAGATAGACGCTCTACCATTAGGCCATCGCTGCGTTTTCTATGCTAGACGAAAGAATGCTGTTGCGAGAGTCAATAATACCTGATCAAATGATCCACTAAGTCAAAGCATCTAAAAGTGCATGCTTCGTTATAGGTCTCAGTAGGTCATATGACATAAACGCTTATGGTAACTAAGTCTAAATATATACCCAGTGTTGACAATACTATGCAAATGTTGAAACACAGACCTGGAAGAAACACAGGTGCATAATTTCCTTTTTATGATGTTCATTTTTGCTTTACAGTATAAAACAAATATGCAGAATGATACTGATAGCGCAAAAGGTATTTTATCAATTAGCGTTGATTAATGTAACTTTATTTCTACATAAAAATGGTCAGGTCTTCCGTATAACGGTATAAATACAGATTTCGAATCAATATTTTAAGTATACATTCATTATGTATGTATATATACTTGTATACTCCGTCTTGTTTATTTGAGTTTACATAACCGTGATCGACGGTATTGTGTCTGCTCCGATACGGTTCATTTCGTCATACCAATCAATTATCTCGTTTTGTCGTCTGTCATATCCAAACAATAGAAATTAACTATTGGAACAAATTGGTTATTAAACAGAATATTAATTAACATATCACCCGCCTGCCAATTGCTGAAATATTGATGGCTGTGTAGAATTGACTGAAAGTAGCCCTATACAAAACAACGACACCGTAGTGAAAAAGGAGACCTTATTTACAACTAAAACACTTCTTATGTATCCATTTTGTTACCGATACGCTCTTCGTTGCACAGTTAATTTTAGCTGTAGGTCGTAATTAATACCTTTAACAGAAAACGGGTTAAGTACGACCATTTAGCTAGGGGGTATGACTAATTGTTTACACTCAACTAATGTGCACTTTAATTTTCGACCGATATCTTTTGTAGTTAAATGTATGATTCAAGCCCAGAAAATGTGTGTTTTGTGTGTCACTCAATAATGTATTTGAATGCATTTTGTGGCAATATTAAGTAAATCCCGTTTATCATAGTTACTCTGTCGAGTTCGAATTATACAAACTTTGACAAAATATTATAGATAACAAAAAGATTAAAGAATTCTGTTAGGATTAGCCCGATTTTCTTCATTAAAGTTCAAGGAATGTTGCGTTATCAATATAAATGATACATTGATAAGACATCTAAGATCATATATTACCTTGTATAAATGTATATTTATGTATATCACACGCATATACTTAATGTAAATATCACTCACATACTTATTGTAAGTATCACACATATACTTAATGTAAATATCACTCATATACTTATTGTAAATAACACACATATAATAATTGTAAATATAACACATATACTTATTGTAAATATCACACATATATCTTTAAATGACGAAATTTGAACACATTTACTTAATGTAAATAACACACATATATCTATTGTAAATAACACACATATACTTATTGTAAATAACACACATATACTTATTGTAAATAACACACATATACTTATTGTAAATAACACACATATGTTTATTGTAAATATCACACATATACTTATTGTAAATATCACACATGTACTAATTGTAAATATCACACATATACTTATTGTAAATATCACACACATACTTATTGTAAATAACACACATATACTTATTGTAAATAACACACATATGTTTATTGTAAATATCACACATATACTTATTGTAAATATCACACATGTACTAATTGTAAATATCACACATATACTTATTGTAAATATCACACATATACTTATTGTAAATATCACACATATACTTATTGTAAATATCACACATATACTTATTGTAAATATCACACATATACTTATTGTAAATATCACACACATACTTATTGTAAATAACACACATATACTTATTGTAAATATCACACATGTACTAATTGTAAATATCACACATATACTTATTGTAAATAACACACATATACTTATTGTAAATAACACACATATGTTTATTGTAAATATCACACATATGTTTATTGTAAATATCACACATATACTTATTGTAAATATCACACATATACTTATTGTAAATAACACACATATACTTATTGTAAATAACACACATATGTTTATTGTAAATATCACACATATACTTATTGTAAATATCACACATGTACTAATTGTAAATATCACACATGTACTTATTGTAAATATCACACATATACTTATTGTAAATATCACACATATACTTATTGTAAATATCACACATATACTTATTGTAAATATCACACATATACTTATTGTAAATATCACACATATACTTATTGTAAATAACACACATATGTTTATTGTAAATATCACACATATACTTATTGTAAATATCACACATGTACTAATTGTAAATATCACACATATAATTATTGTAAATATCACACATATACTTATTGTAAATATCACACATATACTTATTGTAAATATCACACATATGTTTATTGTAAATATCACACACATACTTATTGTAAATATCACACACATACTTATTGTAAATAACACACATATACTTATTGTAAATATCACACACGTACTAATTGTAAATATCACACACATACTTATTGTAAATATCACACACATACTTATTGTAAATAACACACATATAGTTATTGTAAATAACACACATATGTTTATTGTAAATATCACACATATACTTATTGTAAATATCACACATGTACTAATTGTAAATATCACACATATACTTATTGTAAATATCACACATATACTTATTGTAAATATCACACATATACTTATTGTAAATATCACACATATACTTATTGTAAATAACACACATATGTTTATTGTAAATAACACACATATACTTATTGTAAATATCACACATGTACTAATTGTAAATATCACACATATACTTATTGTAAATATCACACATATACTTATTGTAAATATCACACATATACTTATTGTAAATATCACACATATACTTATTGTAAATATCACACATATACTTATTGTAAATATCACACATATACTTATTGTAAATATCACACATATACTTATTGTAAATAACACACATATGTTTATTGTAAATAACACACATATACTTATTGTAAATATCACACATGTACTAATTGTAAATATCACACATATACTTATTGTAAATATCACACATATACTTATTGTAAATATCACACATATACTTATTGTAAATATCACACATATACTAATTGTAAATATCACACATATATCTTTTAATTGACGAAATTTGAACACATTTACCACGAACCTGGTGTCATTTTCCGATTAGTTTTATTTAGACGTTTCTTTACTATATTTAGATATTTTGTTTTAGCTTTCTTGATATGCATTCTAAAGAAGAAAATGAATATATATAATTATACAGTAGAATCTCGATAGCTCGAACACGATGGTACTGGACAAAATAGTTCGCGTTGACGGTTGTTCGAGTCAAGTATTGTTCATCGCCGTATCATACATCGAAATAAGAATTCAGCCAGAAATAGATAAGAAGTTCAAGATATGTGTGTTGTTCGAGCTATCCGTGTTCGAGCCAACGAAGTTTTACTGTAGTTTAATGAAAATGCATCGATTCAGTGCTGTTATTATTTCTCATCTTTTTGCAGTATGGGGACCGCCCAATGTTGCTCGAAAACACACTTCATTTTCAACTGGTGCTACATGTATATGTAATGGGGGAAGGAGAAGAAAAAAAAGTCCCTTGCTTATTTCAGTAAACCGAGTTATTCTTGATTTTGCGCCGTGCTTCCAATAGATCCGTCAGTCTGATAGCAGTTGGTTAATGTTATTGCCATCTAGAGATACTATTTTGTGCGCAGCACAGCACAGCACAGCACAGCACAGCGCAGCGCAGCGCAGCGCAGCGCAGTACAGAGCAGAGCAGTGCAGTGCAGTGCAGCGCAGCGCAGCACATTATATTATAATATATATCAACTATATATATTTTGATACAATGAGATGGATACACTAAAATCATTCCATATTAAATATTTTATATAAACAATGCTGATATGAACATTTAACATTCTCTTTACAGGACGGAGGCAAAACGCCCAGCGTGGAACTGGAAGTGGATCGTCTGGGAATGTTTGTAGTCACGTTTACACCAAAGAGAGAGGTATTTGACGTCACAACTCAGGGCTGTCTGTACAATTCCCGCCTCAGTAAATACATCAGCATACGATTTCCAAAGAAAACAACAGACAAGAACTTCCAATGTTCTATACAGGTATATAAATGTACATAAATATATAGTGAACAAAATTACATTTTTAAACGTTTCTGTAAACGTTTCAACTCACAAATGTTGAAGAAGTTTAATAACTTTCTCCCGAAGCATCGGTTGAGTAGTTCGATTCTCGTCAGGCAAAATAATGTAGCGTAGAGTTAAGAGCTGATGCTATAAACAAAGTGTTAATTAATTATACTATAATTAGAGCTGAATTTATTTGCATATGACCTTACAAAGCATGAAAAGGGCTGATAATAACTTTATTTGCTTTAACTTTATACAGTTTCTTATCTGAACTCTTTTAAAACGACATACTTGTTTACTAAATTTTTTCTTTGAAAAACCTTAAAAGCAACCCGACCCGACAGTTCGACTGCATTTAGTGATGAAATTATTGTCTTTGATCATTTGAATGGATCTGTTTTCTTGAAGAAAAAAGCTTTGGCAATATAAATAGTCTTATTATATTTTGTTAATAAGTGTTATCCATCTATGCATGCGATAACATCGAAAAGAATTACTATAAACATTCAGACTGATAGCCTAGGATAGTCGAAGAAGGAACAGCAACACATAAATGGGATAGTCGGAGAAAGAGGATGACTTTGTGTATATTGATGCCTTCAATATATAAAGCTTTCAACTGTTCACTTTACAGATTAATCCTATAACAGCAGAGAAAATTCAACTTGCGAAACAGAATTTCCCTAACGAGACTCATGAACTCGTTGAGACATCAGAGTTGATAGATATAATACCAGGAATACCAGTCACATTCAAACGTCCTGTCACTGTAAAACTGCCTTTACCAGCAGGGTTCGAAGAGGATGACGAAAAGAAAGTAAGTTGTGGCATAATTGATTCAAACATGGTTGTTTTGTATAAGTTATTTTATTCACATGTTCATATAGTTCGCATATAAATTCAAAGTCACAAAGCTACCATTTTAACTAAACCTAGTCTAAACTGACAAAATACCAGATTCGCATCTACTTCCTAACTCTGACCTGTCTCTCTAAGAATCTCGCTCTCTTATTGAATAACCAGCTATGCTTTGATTGGTCAATTCATTGCTATCTTTCAATTGGTCAGTTTCTTAATTACAGACCTTACAATCCCACCCATAAAACCTACTTGTCAACTACACATCACTATAACCCTAAGGCTATTATTTATCTCCAGTAGCCTCTTATCCTATCTTGTTAACCAGTCAAGTATATACAATTCTAAACTTCTATAATGTAACAAAGTTTTTAAGTAATTTTCTGGGAATGAACACCATTCTAAGAAAAATATTAATGTCGTTAAAAAACGTAGGTTATGATAAACCATAATAATTTTTATGCAGCCATTTGCGTCCTTCGCCAAGTTTCAGACCAACTGCGTCGGACTTAAATTACGTTGACCACTTGTTTGGCTCGAATTATGACTTGGTTTTAAAGATTAGTGGTAATTCACAGCATTGGAAATATTTCAACTGTTAGGGTTTTTATTCACTGTACTTTAAAATCATTGGATCCAGTGTGATTCCTTGTCTGATAGCAAATTGGTTGGCTGCATTTATATTAAAACTGAATGTAGTGTTTGCGCTTTGGTTTGACTATATAATTAGTGTAGGGTAAATGTGAAATATTGTGATTTATCAATAAATTTATATGAACGATTCCTAGTTCACAAATCTCCCATAAAAGTGATCATCATACATATATATGTGTATGATTTACGATCGGATTTCTGATACTTTGATACTCCAAACCTAATTGTACATCAGTGAACATGTGTATGGTCTGGTTATTAGAGAAAAACTTGTTTGGGGTATCAACTTTTCATTTGACATGAAGATGGTGAAATCAAGTTCTAAATCAAGTTCTAAATCGGGGGATGAAAGCGAAAAACGTCCAAGTTCATATAAATAAAGAAGAACTTTTTCGCTTTCACCCCTCGATAAGTATTATTGAGAAATGACTAAATGTATGACGGTGAACCTGGTTGCTTTCTGTCTGAAATATAAACTGATGTTTTGAATGAAAACACACAAAAAAACTGCATCTCCTTTACAGACCAGTGACATTGCGGTGCTACAAAAAACAAATAACGGATGGTCGATGGTTGAAGCCAACTACAAGTTTACACGGACCACTGTGACCTTTGACATAAAGGAATTGTCAACGTAAGTTATGGGCGAACCACAAATGATAACCATATCTAAATAAATAATCCAGTCAATTGCATCTGTATATATATAATGCTATAAGTTGATTGTGAATTACATCCATAGGGAGGTAATGTTAATCTGATATAACAGCCGAGGTATACGATAAACGGGATTTTGACATTTTATGAGAGTTCATAAATGAACCCTCATGAACACACTGAATAAATTAAGTTCACTATTTACCGTTCTTTGTCGGATTGTTCTGTGATTCCAGCGGATCATGGTTCCAGTTTAAACTTATTTAATTTTACTTCGATTGTGAAACAAGTTCTGACAACTTAGACATATCACGCACGACGTCTTCCTTGGTAGAACCAGTACTAAGTATATGCGGGAAAAGTACCGTGCTTAAGGACACCACACAAAGCCGTATCGGAGGACCGAACCCATGGCCCTACGATGATGGGTTTGTTGCTCTACCACTGGGCCATGTGCCCCATATCGCTTAATCAAATATTATCATAAAAACAGAATGTTGCATTGGTTTGCATACAAAAAACAAACCGACTTATTGGAACCCATTTTTTTATTTCTTTATTTATACCCTATGATGGTTAATCTATTTCTTGCTTTCTAGGTTTTGTGTTGCTTTATCGAAACCCGACAGAAAGACTGCGTTGTACAGGGCCATAACGGTGCTAGAAGGACGTGTAAACAGAGAGATGGGAGAAATCATGGTGTTTATCAATCTACAAGAAAAGTTCTGGGTTATGGTTTTGGAATGCTGTCCACAATCCAGAAAGGAGCAAAAAATATCAGAGCGTAAGGAGAAAGGATACACGCACATCGAAAAATCAGTTCAAAGAGAAGACTTTAGTGAAAAAAGGACAGCATATTCGCGGCGTCAACCGCCTCCAGTAAATACTAAGCAAAAAGAAATAAACGGGTTCGAAATATTCGATGGTATGAAATGGGGAATAGAAGTTGCTGATGATATAAAAGTGAGCTTTGAAAGTGACTATCTGGACAATAAGGAACTGCATTTCTATAAATATTTACCCGAAAGTTACAGACGGTTTGTGATTGAACCAAAGACAAATGAAGAAAAGGGACTTATAGGCAATATCAGTTTTATTCCAATAGACTTAACAGATCCGTTGGCTAAATTTGCGGCAACATTAAAATTCAAAGTGGACATAACGGAAGAAACAGTCATAGCATACTTCAAACCGGAATTTGTTCCCGAAGAACCAAAGCCAGAAAAGGAGAAACCGAAATTAAATTTCGACTTGAATATCAAGCAAGAAGAAAAGAAGGATGAACCGTTTGTTCCGAAGTTCAAACCTATCCCAACAACTGTCATGGAAAGATTGATGCGGACTAGCAGGAAACCAATCATACGTAAGTTAGAGTTAATCTAGCAAATACTATTGTGTGGTGTAAGAAAAGAAAGGCGAGAATTGTTGAACCTGTAAAAAAAGGGTTTCTGCTCTTAATTAGGTTTAACTACAGTAACAGGGTTGGTATTCACCAACCATTCTCAAGAATATTCTTAGACTTCAGCTCCAGAAAGACTTTTGAAAAAAAACACTTAGAGCCCATTTTTTAAAACCAAATTTTGCAAACATGAAGGGACACATAATATAAAGTCAAATAAACTGTCACAGTTCTTCGATATGTCATGATTTACTAGATATCTCAAGTTGAAATTTGTATTTTCACGCTCAAGTCTAAGACTAATCTCAAAATGGTTGGTGATTACGATCCCAGACCATGCTATGTTGTCACGTCTGTTGTATTTATACATTGTGTTTATTGTATGTATGTATTATGTTGTTGTGAGTTCGAAATCGGTATCATCTGCTGGTCATATATGATTTTATTATATCCATTGAATGTATTTATTAATAAAACAACTGAAAGAGATATTGTGATTGGTATACATTTAAATATTTCAAGTAGTTGAGTGCGTGGAACGTCGGACCCAAATCAAAGGGTCGTGGATTCGATCCTCCGCCACTGCTGTGTATAGTGTCCTTCAGCAAACCTTTTTATCCGTATATGCTTAGTACTGGTTCTACCGAGGAAAAACATCTAGCATGATTTGTCTCAGTTGTAATAACTTGTTTCACAATCAAAGTAAAATAATTAAGTTTAAATCACATGTTTCATATACGGCATCAGAAGGATATTCTATACGTTTGTCATTATATATTAAATATATATATATGAAAGTTTTATTGTCCGTCCGGATAAAGTATAATCATATAGCTTGTAGAGGTATGGCGCCGCCCACGAGCCCACGACATATTGGCTCAGTGTGGCAACATTTCATGTATACTGGCTCGAACAAATCAATCGCGAAAAGACTGAAATAGTCTATTGGTAAAGGCAAAACACAATACAATGTATCACCATTGTTTAGTTGTTTTTTTTATTTTTATTTCATAAAAGTGCTTAATTTTCTTCAGAAAAAAATATTGGCATAAAAAGTAAGATTACATGTGCAACGGGAGACGTATTCAAATGACATATCTCAACCACGACGCAAACACAAACTTTCAACACATCTTTCAAATACATAATTCTTTAATTGCTTTTGCGTTTCAAATCAGTGTTTAGAAATATTTAACAAAGTAAACACAAATGCCATTGACGGTTTGACATTGCAATTTAAGAAAAGTAAATTTATATCTAAACGCTTGGTAGTTTCTTTTTATAAAATGACGTAAGCTTTTATATCAAAATCACTTTATCTACAAAAACTTATTCCAGTCATATCAAATGCCCGTGACTACACGTACTATATCTTTTATATTCTTTATCCAAATATTACAAAAGCTGTTCTTATTTTAATATTTTATATTAAATATTCTTATTTAATATCTGATAAATACATGGGTGTTCATCATGTAACCCAAGTAGACAAGAATAGAAAAAAGGCCATCTTATGTGAATGACAAGTTATTTGCTTCATATCAAGTGTCAGTTTGACGCATTCTAGCATTTACCATTAATGATATATGTTTTTTTTTATTATGAATATTGAAAATATTTGTCATGCTTTAATACGGTCATTGAAACTGAAAACCTTCATGTAGCACAAACGCAATTGCTTAATGATTGAATCATTTATTATAAAACAATATTACTATTGCATGTATGATATATATATCATTATTTACATAATTATGTACACTGAACGGAACAGCAACCTGCCACTTATCTTCGTCAAAATATAGTGCCGCAATTAAAAGTTGTATATGCTATTAACAGAAAATATGTATTTTTGCATAACCTAAATATTCTTTCTTATTCAAGTCCAAATTTCAAGGAAATTGCTTTGATAGTTGTTGAGAAAATACATAAATTGTCAGGTGGCGGGTTAGCTGTTCCATTCAGTATGCATAATTATGTAGATAGTAAAATATACTTAACGCCTTTAAAAACGCAAATATTTGATATTGTATTAAATCTAGATGTGGCATACATGACATTGTATATGATAAACTAGACAAAACATTCTTACCTTGTTTTTCAGTTTTATTCCAACAATTTTATCACTTTAAAAAACAATTAAAAACAATTAAACAATTGATTGCGTTCGACATATATAAACCGATAAAAATTATAGCACAGATATTCAATATTCACAAACTGGCGTTTTTAAAGGCATTAAGTATACATTAAGACATTCACATAGTACATGTATGTTATATATCTTCATACTTGTAAATGTTCTTTAGCAATGGGATACAATCAGATGCAGTATATTTAATATTTGTTCTTGCAGTCGAGAAAGAGTCAAAGATCCTATCGGGGAAGAGTCTCATGACGTTATCTCGCCTAGTTCCAGAGGGGTTGACCCTCGCTGTGCACCTGGATCTCCCAGACAGCACAATCACCGGACTCGGCTTTGACGCAATATCTAACGGCCTCGGCATGGCCGATGTCACCTACAAGATACTGATGTACTGGAAGCGACAGATGAAAGACAAGAAGGACGGAGCTGTGAACGTGCTGTCAATGGCACTCAGAGATATGGGCCGAGATGAAATTGCTACTGTGGTCACAGAAAGACACAAGGAGAATAAAGATTTGACAATGGACTGTTTCAGAAGGTCTTGATGAAAAATGTAGTCATCACTTATACAGGTCATATCAAATACATCATCAGAAGATCGTTGAAATTTAAATATTTGACAATAGATTGTTTCAGAGGAGTTTGATGAAAAATGTACAGGTATTACTTATAAAGGTCATACCAAAGACACCACCAGAGATCATTAAAATTTAAATTAAAAAGATTTGGCCTGTTAATTGTTTCAGCAAATCGTGATGAAATACAAACTAGAATAACTTTTATCGACTTTATCACAGACATCATCAGGATCATTTAAAGATATATTTTGTAGAAGATGTTAAGGAACGTACGATGATAGTTCTATTTTACATTCGCATTTATTTCACGATTTTATTGCACTATATCAAAGTAGTGCCCCTTTTATGCAATATATTGTTTTTAATTTATAACGTTTAAGGTTGTGTTAACCTGCTAAGCATTACTAAGTGTATTATAAGCTTAAATAAACACAATTTTTCTAAATATTCGTAATATTAGGTGGGATATATTCAATGTTACTAAACAATGCAGATTCTGTGATATTTTTTAATTATATCTGCAGTTACCGTTCATTTTTATTGTAATTTAATGTTTAATATTACCATTTTTAAAAAAACAAAATGAGACTTGAGAATGTGGTTGAAGCATTATCGCTTATCATGGACCTAAAATGAAATACGTCAAAGAAGATAGCATTTATAAAACAATAAGTAAACGCCTGTCTCAAGAAATGTCATTATACCACACATAAATGTTCATATGAAATGATGTTTTTAATACTAATATAATAGCCATGTGTTAACTGCTGATATATGATTCTTATATGGAACATCTAACACTTATTGGAACATTACATGGAAATAATTCTAAATATACAATATCCTTCAGTATCATTCATTATGACTGATATTCAATTAAATTCAATATTGTATTCAGCATTAAATATTTAAATTAAACGTTCATGACCTAAAATAATCATGAAATGCTGAACAAACACTCATATTGAGAACATGAAATAAACATGTTATACAAACAAACACAAATAACAAGAACATGAAACAAACACACGACATTTGACTTCTTTTCCGAGAAGCTAAATTGTCTTACCTCATAAGCATTTACATTATAATGAAATAATATATAAGGAAATAATAACACTATGAGAACATGTAACACCATGCACATTAACATAAACGTGAATATTTACCGTGCTCACCGTAGTCCGTCATAATCATGGTTGACCATAATAGAATAAAAAAACCTCAGCATTCGTTTGTTGGCGTCCAAACATGAACATGTTTAAATGGCTGTTGAGTAGGTATATGTTTTTAAAGGCAAATTGTGGGAATTTAAACATAAATTGTTTGCGTATAAAACACGCGGAAAAAAATATTTTTACAAATATAGATACACAATTTCTATTCATAGAAAGTCATTCTAGTCCGTTTTTGTAAATGTTCAAAGAGAACTTATTGTCGAAAAATTAACATTGAGCTTATTTTTGGCGTTATAGAACTGTTACACAAGGCAATCATAGAAATGAAGTAGAAAGTTCGAGGGCTTCACGAAAAACTACCATCACTCAATATAAACACAGAATGTAAATATTCTAGTTGTGCGAGGTCCTCATTTGCTAGTGCGCTCTGTCAAAACTGAAAGACGCGCGTTTTATTCGTCTGCATAGCGACTAAACATTAATGTTTCCATGCCAACAAGTTGCCGTTAAAACAGTACATGTATTGTAATAAGTACACTGAAAATGTTTGTATGTTCTGTTTCCAGTTATATATCATGTTTATTTATTTTCATGATGCCATAATAAATAATTACATTCAGATTCGGCTTTGTGCTATTTCATTTCCGTATATTTTTCTCCCGGGTGTTCCCGTCTGCCCTGCGTGTAAACGATCTCTGCCATGGTTCCCGGCAAAATGCAATCGTGAAACATCGGGTATTTCCGTATCCTCCGTATAATACACCTCGTGTATAGCTCTTGACTACACCAACGTTATTCGCCTGTTACAAGTCTGTGTTCATTCGCGCGAAAGTAACAAATTATGTATCCGTCAATAAGTTGAATATATGGCGTTATTATATCGATGTGTTTATTTATACACTTGACATGGGTTATGTGTATAGGGAAATTTCTCCCCCCCCCCCCCCCCCCCTCGACAGTAAATAAAGGTCTCTGGCACAACTTCCACAAAGGTGGCTTAAGGGGGCCGCCATTCAATTTCATCATGTGACTGAAAGTAGTTCCAAAATGGCGCCTTATTATGTCAGAGGTCTATTGCGTAACAGATCAGATTGGGCAATATGCTGCATAATATAATCTCTGTCATTGATCCAGGTTTTACAAGCGCATCCAGATCAGAGCTGTTCGTGGTCTCTCGTGTATTTTATTTATTAAAGGGACACTCGACAACTATGGTAGCTTTTGACATAACTCTGTTTCTTTAAATTATGTATCTACACGAATATGAAATTTAAATACCCCATTATGTATTCAGATATTTTTTCGTTTCTACTTTATACAGGGGACCACCCGTGTAGAGTGGCTGAGTGTATCGTATTGCCTATATTCATTTAGGGGGGGTTATAAAATCTTAAATCTCACTGCTTATAATATAATTTTTATTTCTATACTAAATCCTTAAAACAAACCGTTTAATAATAATCGAACCTTGATATACCATGAGCTGGGAGCATTGCACCTCGTTTGACCCCGACATGCTCCCGACCTGTGCATATGCTGCAGTTTACCTGAGCTGGGAGCATTTCATCTCATATGACCTCTACATGCTCCTGTAACCGAAAACTAGCTCTAGACATGTGAACATACTTCAGTGTATGCCCCTGTACAAAGGAGCCTTGCATCATTATGTAATGCTCCATATTCAGTGCTTCATCTCATGCCTGTACTGACACCCGTCCTCACAGTAATTTATGACTCTTTCCTTACATTGGACTACATTTCACACAAAAAAAACTCACGATAACAATCAGCGTAAATCATTTTGACAATTTTATTGTTGTATGTTCAAATTTTAATAGACGTTTAAAATTATTTTGTTTTCAGGAAATATATCATTTTCTGCATGATTTTCGTAAATTTTGGGTTCATTTAGATGAATATTAAAACTGTTATGAATACATGTTGATTTACGTTTACGATAGTTTTAATAATTTTAGGTTATTTTGTGAAACGCATCCCTAGAGGTGAAAAATGAAACTATGTAATTCTGAAACAATAACTGCAACGAAGGTTTTATGTCCATTATTTTACATCTATAAACACATTAGGATATTAAAATATATTAATATTCAAGAAACTATAATAACATTTTTTTTATAAAACATGGCATATATACTCCTCAAAATAATTCAAGGCCAATGTAATTTATTTCTCATTTATTTTACATTAAAATGGTATATGTACAGTTTTTTAAACCAATTGTGAAGCTGATCTGATACGTTATGCAAAAAGAAATGCTATACCCTTTAAAAAAAATCTCAAAAACAAAATAACGTATACATTTTGATGTGATAAGATCGTGATCTTCCAAATCTTGCATCTAACATCAGATTATTTTCAAATTTTGGATATCCATTGGACACATATTTAATTCATTACTCCAACTATGTTTGTTATAAAAAAAAGGTTTGTTTAATAAATTTAAAAATTCATATTTTTAAAAAAAAAATTTTTTTTTAAGAATTCTCTTTAGCTTATAAGTTATCTTAAGCAAAGTCCAGAAAACCGTTTTCAGTTACCTTTTATAGGTATGTCCATAGAATACATTGAATATAATAATCTTACGTGGCTTTTTCGGTTCAAATAAAAAAAATTCCGTCCATTGGGTTCTTACTGTTTTCGCAGGAACTCGGCTCCACTCAGGATGGAATTTTCTATCCGAACATCAAGCCCATGCCATATTCTTATATTCAATTACCTGTTAATAGTCCAGCAGAACTTTTATAGGACACGGTAATTAATTTAAGTATTGGAGTATATTATTGTAGACAATCAAACACATTCAACTTTTCATATTACAAGTTTCATTGAAAGTTTATAATAACAAGATCATTAGACATTTGATAGAAGCTTCTAGGATTTGATAAAGAAACGGTCCGTATATTCATTTCGAACAGACGGTGTAAAATCCTGTCAATAAGAAGAATAACTCCACCAGGTAATTGATTCCAAATGATATAAGAGTTGCTCCCCTTGCATTATAATTTTTTTTTTAAAACAGAAGCCACGTTTAAAAGGTGAAAGGTCAGAAACGTTAATGATCAAATCCAATAAACACCAGACCCCTGTGAACAGCTTGAGAAGTGATAAAACACAGTCGGAAAACTGAACACAAGATAATTTTGTTACAGTTTCACTCAACTCTATTAATGAAAGGTTACACGTTGCAAATAAAAAAGATAGGGACTCAACCCTGGGAAATGGATAAAAGCCGGTATAATCCACATAGAAGTTTATAACGAAATGTGAAACAGATGCATCATTATCATCAGTTTGTACCGGTTACACGGCGCAAAATCAAAAACATCTCATTTTTATTTTTTAAAGATATTTTGCTTGTATTTTTAAAACTATAGTTACACCACTGGTGTTTTAAAAACAAGGTTTTAAAATTATGAAGTTCCAAATTTTACTACTTGGAGGTAACCTCTCCATATGGTTATATGTTCATAGGTGAAACGATCATGTATTTCATGCTCCTGGTGTAAATTCAGTTTTATTTGGAAATGATACGCTTACAGAACTCTATTAAATCATGTTCAAAATTTATTTTTATCAGGTCATTACATTCATTTCTGTTGATAAACTGCCTGCCTGATAAACGTAGGTTTATCACGCCAATGCAAGTTTATCAGGCACATTTTGACCTGGACGGAACACTTTTAACTCTGCTGAAAATGAATAAACACCGAAGTACATATATTTACATGATTCATAGAATACTATGTAAGTGTCTGATATTATCATCTTTACCAGGTGATGCTTAGAAAAATAAACAGAATGAGTGTATAAGGATGCCAGACGATTTGATACTTATGCGTAGCTTGTAATGCATAGTCATTTGCCAGACTTTAAAACCTTCTGTTGTTCTCTAAAATCACTTTAATGATGTTAAATGTAATGTAGTTCATCTTGATCAATATGTGTATACACATGTTTCGTCGGTAGTTGTTAATGCTGTTAATATTTCAGTCCGACCCTTTAGTTAATTTGTGATATATGTAGAAGTAGTAGTAGTAGTAGTAGTAGTAATAGTAGTAGTAGAAGTAGTAGTAGTAGTAGTAGTAGTAGTAGTAGTAGTAGTAGTAGTAGTAGTAGTAGTAGTAGTAGTGTAGTAGTAGTAGTAGTAGTAATAATAGTAGCAGTATTAGTAGTAGTAGTAGTAGTAGTAGTAGTAGTAGTAGTAGTAGTAGTAGTTGTAGTAGTAGTAGTAGTAGTAGTAGTAGTAGTAGTGTAGTAGTAGTAGTAGTAATAGTAGTAGTAGTATTAGTAGTAGTAGTAGTAGTAGTAGTAGTAGTAGTAGTAGTAGTAGTAGTAGTAGTGTAGTAGTAGTAGTAGTAGTAATAGTAGTAGTAGTAGTAGTAGTAGTAGTAGTAGTAGTAGTAGTAGTAATAGTAGTAGAAATAGTAGTAGTAGTAGTAGTAGTAGTAGTAGTAGTAGTAGTAGTTATAGTTGCAGCAGCAGCAGCAGCAGTAGCAGTAACAGAAGTAGTAGTAGTAATAAAAGAAATATTAATAGTAATAGTAGTAGTAGTAGTAGTAGTAGTAGTAGTAGTGGAAGTAGTTGTAATAATAGTAGTTGTAGTAGTAGTAGCAGCAGCAGTAGTAATTGCAGTATTAGTAGTAATATTATGAAATGGAATCGTGTATTTGGATTCAAAAATATTTTATTCACAATAAACATGGAAGTCATGCATTCAATATACACTTTAAATTACAACTGAAAAGGTATTTAGTTCTATATAGTAGTTGACTAAACTATTTAAATAAAAAATGAAAGTAGCTGCGTAATTATACATTACACAAGCCTGACAATGTATATGAAATGAATATGCCAACCCCAGTAAAGGTCGTTTTAATGGTGCCAAGTGGTGATGCGATACGTAGAAAGGTTTAATCAGCGAAACTTTTTTTTATTTTCGTTCTCACGGTTTATCTCTAAAATTTTGTACACGTTTTAGATACGCAACGTTATCGTCTGCATCTACGAAACAAAGACTCGTTCTACATTTCTACCAGGCAGGCCAGAAAAAATATAAATGGAAAAATAATTGACAGGTCACTGGCAGGGAGTAGAGAAAGATTGCTTTCGTGATGTTTTTCGGTGTTTTATGTAATTTTCATGCAAAGACGTGTTGCGTATTTGAATACTTGCGTCGTTAAAATATGATTTTTTTGTTTCTCTCTCTCGCTTTTTGGGAAATGATTGTAAATATACACCACAAACAACCCTTACTAGCAAATTGATGTGCAGCTTATTTTAAAATTGCAAATTTGCAGTTTTGCACACATATACATGTATATTCGGGCAATGAATCTAGGGTTTTAAGACTGCGAGGTATATAGATATAAAAACCGTCTGGCACACAAGTTATAAGATATAACATTTTATTTAGAGTCGATTCGGTACAACATGTATAGATGGGCATTACGCGGAATAGCTATTAATCGGCATATAGCAATACATTGTAAGAAATAAAGACAAGTAATTATTTTTTTAATTTGGTTTAAGGCCATTTTCAACACATTTCAGATAATGTATGGCATATTCAATTATTGTTGATGTAGGAAGACGCTGAATGAATCTGAGTGAACCATTTCGCAAGTAGGAGGCACACTTTCTCAAATAAAGATTTGGAGCAAGCGGGCATCGACCCTACAATCTAAGCGGTGAAAGGTTAATGATATTGAAATGGTGCCTTGGACCACTCGGCCACGGAGGACCCCAATACAGGTTAACAATCGTTGCGAGTATTTAAATAATTATAAATAATTATAGAACACATACAATGAATATGAATTATTAAGACATATAAAGCTTACCAGGTGTGTGATAAAATAATTATGAAATCAACATATAAATTAGTATGACCAGCGACTAAGTTGTGTAAGTTGAATTTAAGGATGGCAATCTTAAAAAACACAAAGCAAACATTTATCAATGTATTGGCTTAGTACATATTCATAAAAAAGCGAGCAAGTGGTACACCAATAAAACAGAATAATTGACACAATGTATACAACGCACATTAGTTAATAATAATAATAATAATAATAATAATAATAATAATAATAATAATAATAATAAAAATAATAATGATAATAATAATAATTATAATATAATAATAATAATAACTATAATGACAATAATGATAATAATAATTACAATAATAATAATAAAGACTTTTATTAACGAGAGAACTCATTTGAATAAATTCAATCTCCCATGAGGTCCTCAACATATTTACATAGTACAACATTAATTTAACATATAAACAAAAGAAGTAAACAAGTATATATACAATTATATATGTGTGTGTGTGTGTGAATGTATATCAATTTTGATGAGAGCTATGACTTATGATGCATCTATACAAATCTTAGAAAAATCACTGTTACTACGCTAGTAACTTACTCGTATCTAACATAACTTATTTTGGACACATATAGGTTCGAACTCATGACCTAAGCGGTAACAGGTCAGTCGTCTTGAGCTATCACCTACAATGATTCAAAATCACAACGAAGGACTGCAGCAGTATAGTGCAAGTTACTTTATGCACATACAATAAATAAATGGAAAAGCGACGCGGTGGAGCAGTGGATAGAGTGTTGACCGCTCATGCTAGAGGTTGCGTGTTTGATCACCAGCTTGACCAGATGGCATCTCAATAAACAGCACTCAGTAGTGCTTCTACCAAGGAAGCAGACTCAAGAGCGGTTCAGATAAACGCTAAGCTTTACCCACCAGCTAATTTGTATAAACTAAGTAGAAATAGATTGAATGTATTTAACCTTGTTTCAACACTCGTGCAATTAGATGCTTTATAGGGCACTTTGACCAGTCATACTGTACTGGCAATGGGCTGACCTGGCTCCTGTTTAACCAGCAAATACTTAAATACTTAAAAACATATATCTAACTCAAGCAGCCAGGTGATCATGATTTTAGACTGGTTCCGGTAAAATTGCATATTGTTTCGTTGATATTAATTATGTAATAGCTAAATAACCAGTCAATACTTAGTTAAGTTTTTAAGTATTAAGTAAAATTTGGCAAAACAGAAACAGAGGGCAGGACAAAGTATTGTCGTCTAATGCAGTATGTTATGTCAGCGGGATTTGGCCACCATTCTGGGCTATTTCACCTTTGCTGAAATAGGACAATGCAAACACATAAAAAACTAGTATACTTGGACGATAAGTTAGGTTTTATTTTATAATCAGGATCATTTTCAGCAGCCAATTGATCAAACGTGCCGTATGATGACTTGCCGAGGTCAGCGGTTCGAACCTAGCTCTATCTAGATACTTTATGTGAACAAGTTTGATATTTACATGTACATGTAGAAGGAAGTCGTCGATTCTATTCATATTCAAATATATGCGTCTGGTATTTAACTAAAAAATGATTGATTGATTGATTAATTGATTGTTTGATTGATTGAATATTTAGCGTCATTTTTATGCCATCGAGGGCTTACAGACGATCAGTTAACATAACAACGGTTTCCTGGAATCCTGAAAGGTTAACAAGTGCTCAAGCACACCCCATTTTCGCAAGTAACTGATAACTTCCGCTCTTGAACCAGTGGTGAGAGACGAATGATAATGAGACACAATGTCGTATATCAATCATCACGGAGACTGTTGCCGGGCTGGGATTCGAACTCACGACCTTAATCGGCCTGGCTAACTAAAGAAACAACGTACAACTGTATAGTTTATATATATATATATATATATATATATATACTATAAACTGGTACTGTGTTTGAAAAAAACATGTTAATCTTCACCAACTTATTCTTAAGACAGTAAAAGCAATAAATGATAATAGAAACAACAACAACAACAACAAAAACAGCAGCAGCAACAACAACAACAGCAGCAGCAAAACAATAGGTAGAAAGCGACCAAAAAATCATCGAAACTATAACAGAATTATATACAGTAACAAAGACAACAACAACAACAACAACAACAGCAGCAACAACAACAACAACAACATCAGCAGCAGCAAATCAATAGGTTGAAAGCGACCAAAAAATTATCGAAACTATAACAGAATTATAAACAGTATCAAAGACAACAACAACAACAACAACAACAACAGCTGCAGCAACAACAACAACAACAACAGCAGCAGCAGCAGCAGCAACAAATCAATAGATAGAAAGCGACCAAAAAGTCATTGAAACTATCACAGAATTATATACAGTAACAAAAGCAACAACAACAACAACAACAACAACAACAACAACAACAGCAGCAACAACAACAACAGCAGCACCACCACCAGCAAATCACTAGGTAGAAAGTGACCAAAAAATCATCGAAACTTTCACAGAATTATATACAGTAACAAATACAACAACAACAACAGCAGCAGCAGCAGCAGCAACGACAACAACAACAACAGCAGCAGCAGCAAATCAATAGGTAGAAACCAATCGAAAAATCATCGAAACTATAACAGTATTATATACAGTAACAAAGACAACAACAACAACAACAACAACAACACCCTGATATAACGTTACAGCAAATATAAACAGAATCAGCATTTCCCATACAGACGTTATGTTGAGATAAGAACGAAATCTGAGTAGTGTGAGCTCGCAAACTGACTTGGTGAAGTCAGCAGTTTACAAGCAGATATATCTAAACGAGTAAATAAAACGTCTCAATTCGGTGAGAATGCATGCACGTTGTCAGACTTGCAGAGTACGTTGCAACGGCACTGTCAATATAATGTCACCACTGCCGGTTTCAATTAAACGCCTACGCTTAACCTTGACGAAACGACTCGTTCTGGTACTAAATCTATTTTTATTAAAACATAATGCAACAAATGTTCATCAGAGACAATGCAACATGTTGAAGCTGTGAAAAAGGTTCCAGAATGAAGATTAGGCATTTTTTTTCTTAAAAAGGGGGAATGGAGAAAGGAGACCTTTTGTTTTGTTTTGTTTTGTGTTTTGTGTTTTGTTTTAGGGGACTGGTGGGGATGATAATCTAGCAATTAATTTATTATGGCTTTAGATATTATAATCATACATGTTTCCCTATACTCACTACACAGTTAGGTTTTGCTCTGTGTACTATACAAAATAAAATCTAGGATTTCCATGGTAAAACTTTTTTTCACATTTTTATAAAGTTTTGTTTTTTTTTCGTACAGAGATATATAACTGTTAGGTTAACAACCTTATTGTTTTAAAAGACAGTGACACCCTAATTTTTTTTTAATAAAGAAGTTTTATTATGTTATAAATACATACATCTGTTTAAATCTAAGAAAAGTCACACCATTGATGTCTTTTTGCAGTATGTGCTATGTCAGCTTTTGCTTTATTCATATGCAGCAATAATTCATAGCCCCAATGAACTATTTTGAAAGTATTTCAAACCAAATTATATAAGAATCTTGCTACCGTGACAAAAAGGGGCGCAATTTTGTAGTGAGACCTTATATATACGTATGTGTGTGTGTTAAGCATTAAATATACATATAAACTGGCAACAAGATGTAGTAAATTAGTAATATGCACACGAGAACAATATTTTGTTTATACAAATAAATCGCCCAATTAGTGCTAAACGATGTCAAAGTGTCTTTTTATTTCATATACAGTCCAACCTGTGTAAGCGATTATCTCTCTCAGACAGCCACTTGTCTTAAACAGCCACATTTGCTATTTCCGATTTATATGCTTTCAGAGTATGTAAACCTATATTAAGCAACAACCTTCTTAAAAGGCCACTTTTGCACCTTTCCTTGACTGGCAGCTTAATATAGGTTTGGCTGTACTCTTGTCATCTTTTTGCACTTTTAAGACCTTGACTGCTGATTAACTAATCCCGGTAACTCTGTATGATGTATACATCTCATTAAAACATTAAACACTTAATTACTTTTACTAGTGCTCCAAAGTACAGTGTCACTGTCAATGCGTGCAAAGTATATTTTTTATCACTCTTCAAGCGATAATCTGTCAGTAATAATTAATAATTACATTTTGCACTTGGAGACACCGGGATATGATGTATAACCGTTTTGTTTCTTTTTACGTTTTTTTTCTTCATGACGTTTCATGTTTGTTTTTTACCTTCATATACCTTCTTTTTTTCAACTCGATTTTGTATTTTCCCTCCTTCAAATTTGTACTTGATTAACTTGTTAAGTAAGGGGATGTGAATTATTTGCTTCTTATCCCAATTCAAAATCAACTCAATCAAAGATATATTCTTGAGATTTATTCTGAAGAAAGTTCACACTTTATATCTGGTTTCTGGGGGTAGAACCAGAACCAAGTGATGGTTTTGAGAGGCATTGGTCGGCCCGGGGATTGGACATGCACATTTCCCGTAACACCTTATCCATTACACTACCACCCCGCTTAATCATGTTTAAAATCAGTATATATAGGGTTACCTTAAATATGCATTAAATAATGTAATAAATTAAAATTTAGCTCTTAACATCAAATCTGAATCAAGGATTCCTCGGAAGCGCAGAACGCAACTAAGAAAATGGCAGACTCGGTTTTATTGGTTTTGTTCATGAACTGTAATAAGGAACTTCGTGGCCGAGTGGTGTCTGACTCTGTCGTTGAAATACCACTGACCTCTCATCGCGGAGGTCGTAGGTTTGAACCATTCTTGGTCAAAAAAATAGATGAGATAACATATGCTTGTTACTTGCTAAAACACGGTGGCCTTACTCGCATTCATTCTGCAATCCCCCTATCCTCCCACTAAAAATACTGGATATGTCATAATAAATTCATTTTGTAACATGGCATGTGAAAATGGCGTCAAAGCACATTCCTAAACAAAATGCGAGACAAAAGTAAACATCCTTAACGTTTTTGTGGCACCAAAAATTATAACAACTGAGTCAATGGACTTTAACGGCTACCACAAAACACTTGAGACCACTTTTATTAAAGTACATATCAGCTGATATAAAAGTTTTTCATGACTCACACCACTATTATCTCCATAAAGTACTCCGGACAGATGAAGGAGTTAGAATTAAAACTTTAGTTCTCTTTTTCTTTTTTTTTAATGTTCTATATTGCAGTGAATCATTTTACATGTGTGTATTTCTGAAATCACCACTGTCAATTGAATGCTGATACCAGATGTCTAGGCAATGATGTGTCATTTTAGGATTGTTGGTTCGAACCGCATCGTGGGGAATAGTAACTGTTGACATATACTTATTCTGGAAATTGATCGGTATCATAAAACAATTGAATTAAAAATAAAATCTGGTCCTGGTATGCCTTTTCCGCTTTACAGTTTGGTTTAAGACATAAATGTAACAATGAATCCCTGTAGGAAATGTAATTGTGGTGTGAGACATTTAGAAGCACAATATGGGACCAAGAAATGGAAATAACAGAATCAGTTTAATTAGTCGACTTCGGAAGTAATCACTAGGAGCAGTAATTTTCTGAATGTATGAAAAAACATATTGTTAGTAGGATGAACATACATTTTATATGCTTGTAATGACGATGTATTTTGAATTTGTGTTTATAAATCAGATAGCCAAACCATAGTTTGTTTTAATAAGTTGCTTATTGTTTCAAATTGGGCAATAAATAATGGCAAATCTGTTTGGTTTCCGTCTGTTTGGTTACCGATTGTTGGAATATTAACTTGAAGAACAAGAGTATTGGCATTTGTATAATGCTCGAGGACAGCGAATTTGCAAACTTTTGGCCGCAACTGTTGCTTTTGCGACGTTGGTCAATGGGAGAGAGAGGTGGGGCATACTCGGGACCACTTGCATCAATATTTATTTTACAGAAAAAAAAATCAGGATTTCTTGTGATGATGATTTTTTGTTTTCATCTTTAAATCATTTCAATATCGACTTGCAGCATTGCACAACGTTTTATTATGTAAATTATTACGAAATATTGTCCTTGCCGTTTCTCTTGTGTTTGTTTGTTTATTTGTATGGTGTTTAGCGTCGCTTTCAACAATTCTTCAGCTATAGTGCGACAGTATCTACTAGGCGCTGCCACATAGTATGATACTCCACCCAGTTACATTATATAATGACCATGGGTCGGCCAGACCTTGAACTATCCTCTAAATGCTGACCGCCAAACGAGGAAGCTTCTAGTACCATTTTTAAGTAATTGATATGACCCAGGTGACCAACGACATTCCGCATGCGAGGCGGATGGTCTACCACTAGACCACGCTGTGGTCAATCCCCAGCAAACATGTCTATATCGGCCCGATATCGGCTGTATATCGGCAAACGGAACTATATCGGCCTGATGTCAGCCCTATGTCAGGCCAATATTGAATAGCCTCCCTCAAATATAACAATAAAATATCAAACAAATATTTTCTTCTATGAATAGCTATGATAAAAATAACAGTTTATAGTTATTCGACAGAGATTATTTTTCTGGAAATCGCATCTTGATAACGGATTTGTAAAACTATTTCTTACTTGTGACATTAGCAGTAAAATTGTTTTAATATCAGAATTTCTTTCTTTTATTAAAAAAATAAATGTTAAGTAGAACTTCCATTCACGAAATGATAGGCACATCAAAAATAAATTGTATCTGCATTATATTCACAATGAAACTGCTGTTGCCATAGTTACATTTTAGAAGATTGTTGGATAGAATTTGATGAAACACGACATTGACTCATTTCGGTAATATACATAATTGTTTACGGCATTTCAAAAGTTCAATTTAATATATGCTGAATTGTTTTTATTTAATATTATTTGTAACAAGCTGAAACCAAAACCTGTATTGTTTCATTGAATTCAACTGCCATGTATTTTTGTGAATAAAACTATTTTTCAACGTTCGTATGCAGGCTGTTTAGTTTATAATTTGTTCATTTATAAGTTTTACAATTAATACCTAAATACCTAAATATTCTAATTTTATGCATATAATGTCTGTTGCTGGCAGACATATTATTGTTTTTTTTTGATAGGAATAATGGTCGTATTTTGGTCGTACAAACGATATCGGGCCGATATCGCAAAAATCTTGCAAAATCAATATCAACCGACATGCCCAGTCAATATCGGGCCGATATAGAATATTTGCTGATTCTATTCGATAATCCTTAATTGATGAATAAAACATATCAAGAAAGCATTTAATTAGTCCTAAACTCATAATCCTCAATAGTGGTGTCTTTGTCTTAGAAAAACATATTTATTTAAGTAAATACTTTACCACTAAACTACCGCTGTGGTTCGTTTCTCTTAAGTTAGATAATCCATGACATTACAATATTAATTATATCGGACACACTATTTTTAACATAAAATCGAAGAGAGAAAGTTTGTTATTACGATGAAATTAATTTTGGACAAATATTAATCATTTTAAGATGCACAATGTTATTGAATTGAGCATAATAGTGATAACATTTTTTTGTAGTGTCTATGAAAAAGAAACTTTTATAGCGGTATATGGTGAAATGGTTCTTCCAGCCTAAATCCACATAATATTATCCATTCATTAAGTTGACAACAGGGTGGTATTTGGTTGACACTTCATTCATTATGTTGATATGATCTTCTTAAAAAAAGTCACTTATATACTGAATAAACAAAATGTTATTTGACTGACAAAGTCAGTAAGTGCTTTGTCTTGCAGCCAACTTTAAAAGTTAGTGCTTTGTCCTGCCACCAGTTTGATCAGTTGACGGCCTTGTGATGTCGCCAATTGTGTCAGTTAATCCCTTGTCCTGTCACCAATTTGAACAGTTGGAGGCATTGTAATGTCGCCAATTGTGTCAGTTAATGCCTTGCTCTGTTACCAATTTGATCAGTTGGAGGCCTTTTAATGTCGCCAATTGTGTCAGTTAATCCCTTGTTCTGTCACCAATTTGATCAGTTGGAGGCCTTGTAATGTCGCCAAATGTGTCAGTTAATGCCTTGTTCTGTCACCAATTTGATCAGTTGGAGGCCTTGTAATGTCGCCAAATGTGTCAGTTAATCCCTTGTTCTGTCACCAATTTGATCAGTTGGAGACCTTGTTATGTCACCACTTGTGTCAGTTAATGCCTTGTCCTGTCACCAATTTGATCAGTTGGAGGCCTTGTAATGTCGCCAAATGTGTCAGTTAATCCCTTGTTCTGTCACCAATTTGATCAGTTGGAGACCTTGTTATGTCACCACTTGTGTCAGTTAATGCCTTGTCCTGTCACCAATTTGATCAGTTGGAGGCCTTGTAATGTCGCCAAATGTGTCAGTTAATGCCTTGTTCTGTCACCAATTTGATCAGTTGGAGACCTTGTAATGTCGCCAAATGTGTCAGTTAATCCCTTGTTCTGTCACCAATTTGATCAGTTGGAGACCTTGTTATGTCACCACTTGTGTCAGTTAATGCCTTGTCCTGTCACCAATTTGATCAGTTGGAGGCCTTGTAATGTCGCCAAATGTGTCAGTTAATGCCTTGTTCTGTCACCAATTTGATCAGTTGGAGGCCTTGTTATGTCGCCAATTGTGTCAGTTAATCCCTTGTTCTGTCACCAATTTGATCAGTTGGAGGCCTTGTAATGTCGCCAAATGTGTCAGTTAATCCCTTGTTCTGTCACCAATTTGATCAGTTGGAGACCTTGTTATGTCACCACTTGTGTTAGTTAATGCCTTGTCCTGTCACCAATTTGATCAGTTGGAGGCCTTGTAATGTCGCCAAATGTGTCAGTTAATCCCTTGTTCTGTCACCAATTTGATCAGTTGGAGGCCTTGTAATGTCGCCAATTGTGTCAGTTAATCCTTTTTCCTGTCACCAATTTGATCAGTTGGAGACCTTGTAATGTCGCCAATTGTGTCAGTTAATCCCTTGTTCTGTCACCAATTTGATCAGTTGGAGGCCTTGTAAAGTCGCCAATTGTGTCAGTTAATCACTTGCTCTGTTATCAATTTGATCAGTTGGAGGCCTTGTAATGTCGCCAATTGTGTCAGTTAATGCCTTGTCCTGTCACCAATTTGATCAGTTGGACGCCTTGTAATGTCGCCAATTGTGTCTGTTAATGCCTTGTTCTGTCACCAATTTGATCAGTTGGAGACCTTGTAATGTCGCCAATTGTGTCAGTTAATGCCTTGTTCTGTCACCAATTTGACCAGTTGTAGGCCTTGTAATGTCGCCAATTGTACCAGTTAATGCCTTGTCCTGTCACCAATTTGATCAGTTGGAGGCCTTGTAATGTCGCCAATTGTGTCAGTTAATGCTTTGTCCTGTCACCAATTTGATCAGTTGGACGCCTTGTTATGTCGCCAATTGAGTCAGTTAATGCCTTGTTCAGTCACCAATTTGATCAGTTGGAGGCCTTGTAATGTCGCCAGTTGTGTAAGTTAATGCCTGGTCCTGTCACCGACTTTGTCATATTGCCTTGTCTTGTCACCAATTTGATCAGTTGGAGACCTTGTAATGTCGCCAATTGTGCCAGTTAATGCCTTGTCCTGTCACCAATTTGATCAGTTGGAGGCCTTGTAATGTCGCCAGTTGTGTCAGTTAATCTTGTTCTGTCACCAATTTGATCAGTTGGAGGCCTTGTAATGTCGCCAATTGTGCCAGTTAATGCCTTGTCCTGTCACCAATTTGATCAGTTGGAGACCTTGTAATGTCGCCAATTGTGTCATTTAATCCCTTGTCCTGTCACCGACTTTGTCATATTGCCTTGTCCTGTCACCAATTTGATCAGTTGGAGGCCTTGTAATGTCGCCAATTGTGTCATTTAATCCCTTGTCCTGTCACCGACTTTGTCATATTGCCTTGTCTTGTCACCAATTTGATCAGTTGGAGACCTTGTAATGTCGCCAATTGTGCCAGTTAATGCCTTGTCCTGTCACCAATTTGATCAGTTGGAGGCCTTGTAATGTCGCCAGTTGTGTCAGTTAATCTTGTTCTGTCACCAATTTGATCAGTTGGAGGCCTTGTAATGTCGCCAATTGTGCCAGTTAATGCCTTGTCCTGTCACCAATTTGATCAGTTGGAGACCTTGTAATGTCGCCAGTTGTGTCAGTTAATCCCTTGTTCTGTCACCAATTTGATCAGTTGGAGGCATTGTTATGTCGCCAATTGTGTCAGGTCACGAATTTGATCAGTTGGAGGCCTTGTAATGTCGCCAATTGTGTCAGTTAATCCCTTGTCCTGTCACCGACTTTGTCATATTGCCTTGTTCTGCCACCAATTTGCTTAGTCAGTGTACAGTGAATGCATTGCCGTCCTGTCACTAATTGTGTTAGGTAGTACCAGTTTCGTCAGGTAATACAAAAAATGTATCAAGCAAGAGACGTAACATTCAAAGGAAACAGACAACGACACAAAGTCAGAACCTTAAAACCATAAAATAAATATATTTATCGGTCTATATTACGACGCAGGAGTGTAATAAACCCATGACATATTTTTGACATTAACCTATTAATGTTATATTGCTTCCGATTAATATTTCGGTGTTTTCCGTATAACTCGGCTCTCGTACATAAAACACTGAACTACGTTCCGACTTTCCCGAATCTATTGTCGATTATCATTGTAAACCGCGTTATTTTTAGACGTTACGTCATGCGACGTGCCAAACTTTTCTCTCTTTCCCTTTCGACATGATATGTTAAATAAATGTTAAATTTAATACTGTTCTTAGTTATGTGATAAAAAGACTCTCACATCTGTGTTCGTTTATTACCTCTTTTTTTTAATTTGTAGGCAAAAATTATTTAACGATCGGGAGCTCGTCGCATAATATATATTTTGCCAACTTCTTTAATGAATTCAATAAACAATGAAAACGCATGTTAGATACTCAGTATATAAAAGTAGAAATGACACCAGCGTCATGTTCATAGGTAAACAGACACTAGGGATCTCCCGTTTTGTTAAAAAAAAATTACTGTTCTTCAAATTTTATTTTAATGATTTTTAATGTTTTTTGCAAGAAACAAAATTATACTAGCGGAGCAAACATTTGCAATTTTCGTTTAGTTTAACAACAAGCCTTAAGCACCGAGAGGGACCAGATTTTATATTAAATCTGTGTTAAGGTTTTGTAAGAGTTCCCTCCCATTGACCATTATATTTAGTTATATGATTGATTTATGTCTCCCGTCAAAAAGGTCATGTGACTTAAATTCCACAAATTGAGTGTCCGCTCCAGAAATAAGCGATGTGAAACGTACCAAACCTGTTTAAGGGAATTTATTTACACCAGGGAAATTCCCAAAAGTAACAATTGACTCCTCTATATCTTTTATGTTCAAGTAAAGAGAAAATAATGTTATAGCAAGCTGAACACACGAGATATACATGTATATTGCTAAAGATATATCATTACAGGTTCGTTTAAAAAACTTGAAATTGGGTAAACAAGAAACAGTAACAATTAACATTTGACCAATACTTTAACTATGCTGATATGTATTTAATGTATTTGTAACGTGCTGCAAAAAAATAAAATCCAAACCGATTTAGACTGTTCGATAGTTTTCGAAGGAATCGCTTGGCCAAGTCCGATTATCTTTACCAACAACATCAATTTAGATATATTATTTTAATAGGTCGGGCCTGATAAGCTCAGTCGGTTACGCGTCTGACTTTCAATCCAGGGGTCGTGAGTTCGAATCCCCCGCCCGGCAACAGTCTCCGTGATGATTGATATACGACATTGTGTCTCATTATCATTCGTCTCTCACCACTGATTCAAGTGGGAGGGTTATCATCAGTTACTTGCGGAGATATGGTGTGCTCGAGTACTAGTTAATCCCAGGAAACAGTGGTTAGGTTAACTGATCGTCTGTTAGCCCTCGATGGCATAAAAATGATACTAAATATTCAATCAATCAATCAATCAATCAATCAAGCAATCATTTTCCCAGGATCGAAGTTGCTGCATGTATAAATGAGGAGAAGACAACGAAGTGCCCGTTAATGTCTCAATGAAAATAAGAAAATATTTGTCTTACACAAGACATATCATTCAAAATCACCGCAACCTTGCTCCTTTTTACTGCCGTCATCTCATAATGAAAAAACCGCGGCGTGGTCTAGTGGTAGAGCGTCCGCCTCGCATGCGGAAGGTCGTGGGTTCAATCACCGGCCGGGTCATACCAAAGACTTTAAAAATGGTACTAGAAGCTTCCTCGCTTGACGCTCAGCATTTAGAGGAGAGTTCTAGGTCTGGTCGGCCCGGTGTCAGTATAATGTGACTGGGTGGGGTATCATACCATGTGTCTGCGGCATGATACTCCAGTGCGACAGCGCTCAGAATATTGTCTCAAGTAGACACCGTCGCGATATGACTGAAAAATTGTTAAAAGCGACGCTAAACACCATACAATAACAACATCATAATGAAAAAATGAAAGCACCTTAGTGTCAATAAGTAAGTATCTTGAATTAAAACGGGATGTACTTTAAGGCGACTGTGTCTTCACCGTATTAAGCTGTGAAAAAGCTTAGACAGAAACTATTAATCAATTTTGTTCAAGCTACAGTAAAATCTGTATTAAGGGACCAGTCAAGGGAATGAGCAAAAGTGACATTTTAAGACAGATTGTTGCTTAATACAGGTTGATGTTCTCTAAACGTATACAAATGGGAACCAACAATGGTAGTTGCTAAAGACAAGTTGATGTTCAAAGGAGGTGAGCACTTTTACAAGTTTGACTTTAAATAACATATAAATTTTGCTCGGGTTTGTTGCCTCATGATTTGTAAATTTCAAACTAAATAAAATGATTCAAATATTCAGAATGATCAAACCAATCATGTACATACATATAATTTTTCAAACTTCCGTAGCGTTAACAGCAACTATTGTTTAACACTATTTTAGTCATGAGACCGAATGTCTTAACATGTCAAATCTACCAAAGTACGATAAAATCGCCATTCAAATCAGAGTGGCACAATTGAAAGGAAATCCAAATTCTAAAATAGACAGCACTTAAATACTGCTAGACGACCTTCGCACTGTCAGTTGGACTCTTTCTAAGATAAAACAATTTTTACTACGTGTTTTTATTATATCTTTTTATTCAGGTAATATAGGCCTCTGGCCCAAAATACAAAATACAAAAAGTACAAATTGACATTAGAGTGACAAATATACATATTGTAACAAAAAGCATATATGCAGATACATTTGAATTTATAAACCTTTGTAAAAGATCAAATTGAAATCAAAATGACAAAATAGGATGCAATTTAAATTGGGATAACCTAGGCTCGTAGCCAATGTTAAGAAATCCCTTTTCAATTATTATTTTGGCATGTTTAAATAGGTATGCATTAGGCAATACGAGGTAGGTGAGTATAAACAGGCATGACATTTAATCCTGATGAATTCATTTTAAGCTCCTCCGGGGTTCAAGGATGAAAATGTCAAGCAGATTTCTAGAAACAGATTTTGCATACGCAAACTGCTCGTATAGCAGCGCAATTTTCTCTCTGTACACGTGTTTGATTCTAAGATTTTGGGCTCTCCGCCAACTTATCACGGTGTAAATCCCGAGGTTTGGACTATTCTGCCTATACCATAAATTCTGACTTTATGTACCGGTCAACAATAAGTTTGTAACGGTGTTTAACTAATGACTATTTTGTCCACTAATTTTTATGTTTATCATTTATCCGTCATAATTTTATAATAAATTATTTTTAACCACATATATCTGTTAAATAATAGGTTATATTACCTCTCTTTATTCTACAAACAGTATTCGTCTCACACCACTATTATATTTCCCATAGGGCTCCATTGTAACATTTATGTCCAAAACTGAGTGAAAAATAAATTCTGCAGCATGTGTCAGGGCTCAAATTCTTCACTGGTTCAAGATATGCAATTATTAAGGAAAAAATGTATACCTTGACCATGTTGTTTTTTTTTGTTTTTTTTAAATGCAATGCTTTTGTGAGACCTATCAATTTCCAGAGTAATAATATGTCAACTATTCGCCCTAGATGCGGTTCGAACCAACACTTCTGAAATGACACAGAATTGTCATGAAAGCTGGTATCAGCGTCAAATTTCCAGTGGTGATTTTTTAAAATACTGACCATTTAACTCATGCTAGCAAAAAAAAAAACCATTGCAGTACAAGGCCCTAAAAACACGAAAACGAGAACTAATTTCTGTGAGTCCTATAATAGAAAAACACATTATTTTGACACCAAGTCCGACTGTTATCGTACAAAATCAAACGATCAACTGTTTTGCTGTTATTGTTAAAGTTGTTAAATGCTTTTTAGCGTCGCTTTTATCAGTATCTCAGTCATATCGCGACGGTGTCTACTTGAGACAGTATTGTAAGCGCTGCCACATTGGAGTATCATGCCACAGACACATGGAATGATACCCCACTCATTTTTCGTGCATTACCCAGGCAAATGCTCCGGGCGGAGGCTGCGATGACGCTGTGCAATGATATAATGGCGATGCGCGAAGCTGTGATGATAGTGAGCGATGATGTTATGGCGATGCACGAAGCTGCGATGACGGTGAGCGATAATGTAATGGCGATGCGCGAAGCTGCGATGATGGTGAGCGATAATGTAAAAGCGATGCGCGAAGCTGCGGTGACGGTTTTGCAAATATGCAATGGCAATGCGCAATGTGCAGTAGTCATGCCGAAAGTGCGATGCGGTGCAATAGTGATGTCCGAAGATGCAATATGGATGGTGGTGAGCGCGTTGCACGAATGTGCAATGATGATGCATGAATATTTTCGCTTGGTTACTGGAACATAGGCCGTTTTTTTTATCCAAAACGATATGTTTAGATAAAGACACTTTACTTTATTTGGTCCGTGAAATGGAAGAGTTTTAATCCTTAAGCGTTTGATGCAAAAAAAAACAATCGTAAAGGTATGACGTTGATAACAAGTCTGTCTGTATGCGAAACAAGTGAAAATATCAATACAGACGAATTCCTTATACGTCTCACACAACAATTAATTTTGTACTGCTCCACATATAGAGACATGCACTTCTAGAACACTGGATAGATTACCAATGGTTCTAAAAGTGCCTTGTTCCCATAGATAGTCCTCTGTTGGTCCTATTATGCAGAAAAAAACATGGGGTTGACCAATTTGCTTTTTCACAATTTCGATGGTTTGATGGCACCCCTTCATTTTTGACAATTTTGCCCATTTGTTTCAGTGTATCACTACGCATTTTTAAACTGTTATAGCATCATCAAACAATGTCACCCAAACTTTGCAGAAATCTTGAAAATGTTCCAATGTTTTCATATGCACAAAGAAATATGACATTTTATGCATTTTTAACCCAAAAAAATGCCCAACCGCTTGACACAGCTCTAATTTCTTTGGCGTAAGAATCTTGTTACTGTCATGTTAGGGAGGTAATTCTTAAGTGAGACCATTATATGCGACACTAGGACTTGGTTACCTCTGTTTTATTGTCTATAATAGTTGATGTTTAGATAAGTCATTAAAATATTGGTCGCAGGACTAAACAAAAGTAAGTAGCTAACACAATTAGTGACAGGGAATGCGTTAGCTGGCAAAATTCATATCTTAACCTAAATGCTTGATTCCAGTGTCGGTAACAAAATAAACATGCACGCGAACGAGAGCCAATCGTCTTTCCTGTAGTATTTGGAGTTTTTAACTCGCATACAGTAACTCGACTAAGCCAAACTGTTACTCACTGCCACAGTACCAAGGAAGTGAAGTAGCCACTTCAAAATAAATTAAAAGATGATTACAGTTAACGAATGAACGAACGAACGAAGAATGGGTGAATGGATGGATGAATGAATGAATGAATGAATGAATGAATGAATGAATGAATGAATGAATAATGGATGGATGAATGAATGAATGAATGAATGAATGAATGAATGAATGAATGAATGGATGGATGGATGAATGGATTGATGGATGGATGGATGGATGGATGGATGGATGGATGGATGGATGGATGGATGGATGGATGGATGGATGGATGGATGGATGGATGGATGGACGGACGGACGGACGGACGGACGGACGGACGGACGGACGGACGGACGGATGGATGGATCGACGGATGGATGGATCGACGGATGGATGGATGGATGGATGGATGGATGGATGGATGGATGGATGGATGGATGGATGGATGGATGGATGGATGGATGGATGGATGGATGGATGGATGGATGGATGGATGGATGGATGGATGGATGGACGAGTGAATGAATGAATGAATGAACGAACGAACGAACGAACGAACGAACGAACGAACGAACGAATGAATGAATGAATGAATGAATGAATGAATGAATGAATGAATGAATGAATGAATGAATTAATTCATTAATTAATTAATTAACTAACTATTTTTTTTAATTAATTAACTTATTTATTAAGTATTCATTGTACATAAAATAACATAAATAATACAAGTAATATACATAATACATACATAAACATAACTAGTTCTGATATATATTCACAATACATACATGAACATAATCAATACAACTAAAATTCATAATACATACATGGAAATATTTATTACAAGTGATATTCACAATACATACATGAACATAATCAATACAACTAAAATTCATAATACATACATGGACATATTTATTACAAGTGATATTCACAATACATACATGAACATAATCAATACAACTAAAATTCATAATACATACATGGACATATTAATTACAAGTGATATTCACAATACATACATGAACATAATCAATACAAGTAAAATTGATAATACATACATGGACATAATCAATACCAGTAATATTCACAATACATACATGAACATAATCAATACAAGTAAAATTGATAATACATACATGAACATAATCAATACCAGTAATATTCACAATACATACATGAACATAATCAATACAACTAAAATTCATAATACATACATGGACATATTAATTACAAGTGATATTCACAATACATACATGAACATAATCAATACAAGTAAAATTGATAATACATACATGGACATAATCAATACCAGTAATATTCACAATACATACATGAACATAATCAATACAAGTAAAATTCATAATACATACATGAACATAATCAATACAAGTAAAATTCATAATACATACATGGACATATTAATTACAAGTAATATTCACAATACATACATGAACATAACTAATACAAGTAAAATTCATAATACATACATGAACGTAATCAATACAAGTACTATTCCCAATACGAGGGACATTCAAAAATAAATCAGACTTTTTCTCGAGGAAATATATTATTCCATTCAATAGAAGTAGAAATACCTCATTGAAAACCGGTATCTTTCTGTTACATGTAATAAAGACATTTGATTATATGAGCCCATTATATAATAAAGTAATACGGTTTAAAAGCAGGCACATCGGTTGACGCGGCGCACACAGCAGATATACATAACGACAACGGTAACGTCAATAATTTGCTTGTCTTATTTTTTTTATTTATTTATTTTTTTTTTTTGAATATTTTCCATTGTATGCCACGCATTTTCGATCCTCTTTTACCACTGATCAAAAATATCTCTTTACCAATCCTGGACGTACTGTGCGATAATATTTGAAGTGGCAGAACATAGTTCTGACAACAGACGAGCCTTCAATTGCGACTTAATTACTAGGAATAGGGCAAAATCGAATGGCGCCAGGTCTTCTGGTGAATACGGTGGGTGGTATCCCTGGTGGTATCCCTGGTCGCTTTTTTCTTAATGCGAGTGTTATGAATTCATTATCGTCTTTTTTATCGCTTAAGAATTTCTTAAGAATCTTTCACATGTCGCTCTTTATCGTTATCCTTCAAAATCCTGGGCACCCACTGTACGAGTACCTTGGACATCTTTTGAATTAAATGTTCCGTTAGAACTGTATAAATTGTTCCAACTCTTACACCGATCCTAATGGATAATGCCTTAACTGCCAGGCCCAGTTGTTCAAAGCATGGTTAGCTTAACCCAGGGTTAAGCGAACTTTTCAAATCACAATATTTTTAGATTTACAACTTTTTAGGTTATTATTTTATTGAACATTATGAAAATATGCCATACTGTTTCTAAAAATGCATTTAAATTGCCATAAAATCATTAGGTATGGACAATATTGAAGTTACAAAATTTCATTTAACCACAGGTTAAGCTAACCAAGCTTTGAACAACTGGGCCCAGTTGTCGATCGTTATCAAGTGCATCTCGAACAGACGTCACGACGTCATTGCAAATATTCGACTTTCGTCCTCTCTCCTTATCATCTTCCAAAGAATCTCGTCCGTCGGCAAACTTCTTATGCCACCTAAACACTAGTTCACGATTTACAAAAAGATTGCGTGGTACTTTCTACATCAACTAATATGTTTCCGTCGGCGTCATTCCAAGATCCACGCAAAACTTTATGTTTGCCCTAATTTCCAACTTATCCGATGACGCCATATTTCTCTTTGCCAGCCTTCGAAAACGCAGTTTACGTTTGTATTTGAAGTGCGAATGACGTCGAATTTGACAGTTATGTAACTATGACGTTTCATTACAATTAAGCGGATTATTGAAGCTTTTGGACAACCATAATTGCAATTGTCACGGCGGTTAAATACGTTTAATGGAATTTAAAACGACGGGCGCCGCATATGCGTTACTATGGTTAATGGAACGTTCGTTGCTTTGGACGAATCATCCTAGTTGCGCATACAACTATTTAGAAAGTTTCAAGATGGAAAGCGGTTTACGTTTATGTCAGTTTTATTATCCTGAGGAAAATAATAATATCATTAGAGAAAAAGTCCGATTTACTTTTTAACGTCCTTCGTACATACATGAACATAATCAATACAAGTAATATTCATATTATATACGTGAACATAATAATTGCAAGTAATATTCATAATACTAACATGAACGTAATCAATACAAGTATTATTCCCAATACGAGTAGTTTTTATAGTGTATACATACATATAATCAATACAAGTAATACATAAACGTGTGCAGTAAAAGGGGCAACAGGTGATACAACTTTTAGTTTTAACTTTAGTTTAAACTTATTTATTTTACTTCGATTGTTATTGCAACTGATGCAAATCAAGCCTTTGATCAGTCAGTAGCAAACTTTTCATTCTAATTATTGTTCCTATAAATCTCACTCTTTACCTGCCATCCGATCATAATAACGAGGCACAGTGTCAATAAAAGAAGCGTTACTGTAGCAAAATACTTTACTAGTAGAGAGCATACGGTAAAATAGCGCTATGAGTACCTGAAATAAATATAGAAGTAATTAACATTGTATCCATGGTTATGAACGTTGTATTAATAGTACATATCAGTTATGTATACTGAGACAAACAAGTAACGATACGTGTTTTAATCATGTTTAAATTCTTAAAGTTTTAACTGTTTTAAATAAACTGTCACTATTAAACCAATACGTTATTTTGAAACTACGTCATTCTATTTTTAGATGGAACCTATCGTATTAGGGATGAAAGCATATTTATCTGTAACATAAATTATACAATACAATAGATTTGTTGCCTGTATTGGATGAGTCCAATTATAGATAGTTTTATTATTTTGCACGTGCTGCACGGGAAACCCATACTGACGTGCATACCTGTATCGACAAAACAAAAGACGTATCACCCAGCTATTGTACGAGTATTAACCCAATACACTATTGTGAAACTACGTCATTCTTTTTAGAGTTAGACTCGTCCAATACAGCTAACACATTAATATTGAATCTATTCTATTGCGTAGTTTAAGTAACAGATAAATGTGCTGCCATCCCTAACACGGTAGGTTCCGTCTAAAAGCAAAATGACATAGTTTCAAAATAGCGAATTTGTTTTATATTTGTAGTTTGAAAACAAAAGCTACGTGAATCATTTCTCTGCTGAAATTTTAACGAGCATCAATGCAAATCAACGGCTTATAGCCATTGGTGTGCCGGAAACACAATGATGTCATACACGGTATTGACACATTCCAGAACATAAGACTGAAACACTTCCATCATACCATTAAAATATCGATTTAGCAATGCTTGCAACTGATATTAAAGAACAAAAATCAGTTGCAATGATGACAGCGGCGTGGTCTAGTGGTAGAACGTCCGCCTCGCATGCGGAAGGTCGTGGGTTCGATCCCCGGCCTGGTCATACCAAAGACTTTAAAAATGGTACTAGAAGCTTCTTCGATTGACGCTCGGCATTTAGAGAAGAGTTCTAGGTCTGGTCGGCCCGATGTCAGTATAATGTGACTGGGTGGGGTATCATACCATGTGTCTGCGGCATGATACTCCAGTGTGACAGCGCTCAGAATACTGTTTCAAGTAGACACCGTCGCGATATGACTGAAAATTGTTGAAAGCGACGCTAAACACCATACAACAACAACAGTTTCAATAATTGTCAAAACCCATATACGTGTGTCAAAGTTTAAATCAAAATGTCTAAATCTTTAACTTATAAACAATAAACAATGATTATGCAATTGATTTCATGTATCACTAATTGATTGGCTCAGTTAATAAAAATACCATTTTCAAGTTTTCAAGCCGGAAACAGTTTTACATGAGATATGGCAATCATAGCAATAAATACAGAATTATAAATTATGTATGTGTATCATATAAACAACAAACAGTTCATTTAATTTATTTTTATTTTTAACCCTTTACTCCAGAGATACGCGTTTTCCCGCACAAATCACAGAAGGCCATGGAAAACAGTGCAGGAAGAGTTCAGATTGCTCGTAACGAGCAATCTGAACACTTCCTGCACTGTTTTCCACTCTGTCAGTTAATATAAACATAATTCACCCAATAATTCAAAAGCCTTCTTTATTAAGTGTCCAAAAGTATCTTTATCAGAGGTGTCCAAAGGCGTCTATATGAAGTAAAGGGTTAAAGTAATTAAATCATTCAAAATTGCTTTACGAATATCGAACGCTTCTTTAATAAATTTGGAGACTTTATACAACAAAGGTTTATTCTTGGAAGCCATTGTAGAATTAAATTTATTTAATCTGGGCCACGCTTGATGGCCTAAGTAGTAAACACATCAATAAATCATTTAATTCATTTGCGCAGATAAACATGATGTAGAAATGTAGAAAATAGAAACAAGCAATTACGTCTTAACCGTGTTAACCAAAATTCTAAATGACAAGGGTCCTTCATATATGAAAGACAATTTTGTTTTTGTTAAAGGCGTCCATTCTTATTCTACTAGGGCAAATTTATAGACTTTTAGTGTAAAACTATGGGAAAGAGAATGTAACCTTCTTTTACAGTGCAATCAATGATTGGAATGCATTGCTTGCTGACATTAAGAAAATTAATAAAATTAGTCACTTTAAAAGTTCTGTCAAGACCCATTAATTAGACAGAGCTAGGAAAGTATAGTTTATTAATTGCACTTGTTGGCTAGATATGCTCAATGTTTTTTTTAATTGTAATATTTTTATACATAATTTGTGATAAAAATGATATTTTTGTAAACGACAAATATATTATGGAAACATTCCATGTGGTATCTTCCAAATTCCAAAGTCTTCAACTTTGTATTATGTTTATTTAATTTAATTGCAATTTTGTAACGTATACTCCTAGTAAGTATAGAACCAAGGACCTCATTGGAAATAAGCTTACGGACTTTACGGGCAATCAAAGGTTATTACACACTATTATGTATGTCCAATGTTGCATTAATTGAATTCTTCTTTGAGATTTGCCATTCATTTCATTTAAGTTACCATACTTTTCTATAGACTATTTTATTGTGATAGATAAACTTTTTTACACTGGATTTTCCCAAAATAGTAGTATATAATTGCATACGGTGATACTTTATAATTAATAAGTTGCAATTCCTAATTAATTTTATGTAATATGGTTGATAGTTATAAAATCATCTTTTTCTAATGTATTTATTCATTTTTTTATTTGTAATTGAGTATTTATATTTAATGTAACCTGTATATGTGTGTAACCTGAATAAATATCAATCAATGATCGCGTTCTCGACTGAACCACCTAAATGGCTTGATATACATTTATTTTGCAACATGTTTATCAATATTAACCACAAGTTAGTGTTTACACAATTTTGCAATGTGTTGAAATTAAATATTAAATAAAAAAAAACGGAGTCCCAAACGAAAACACACGAAAGGCAAGTATAATCCATAAGCGTATTTTTTATTTTTTGAGAGCACCCCTGACTCGTTTCATGCATACACTGTGTAACCCTGGTTAAAGTTTTATCATAATTGTTAAATTAAGCCTGCAGTTACAAAGGCACACAGTTTAAACATAGATAGTTTTTTTTGCTTCGCAAGTATTAAAGTTAGCCATACTGTAATTTACACTCTGTGTTATAAACATAAAACACAAATACAGTCAAACCTGTGTTAGCGGTCACCTCTATTAAGCAGCCACTTGTCTTAAGCAGCCATATTAACTATTTCCCATTTCTAGCTTTCGGAGAAAATTACCCTGTGTTAAGCAACAACCTGTTTTTATAAATGGCCACTTATACTCCTTTCCTTGACTGGCAGCTTAAGACAGGCTGGACTGTGTAACAATATACTGAAAACAATCATTTAGAAATTTTAACAAATGTTTAAGCCATGTTTTATGATCCTTGTGGTAAAGTATAAATGTTATATAATCAACTTTGACCCAGTTCTTGGACTTGGTACGGTTAGTATTTCTGACTATTTGAGATGACGAAGCTCATATAACGGACATTGAACACTAAACCACTGTTTTAGTCGGTGTTGTTGGGTATTAGCGGTATTATACGTTGCATTTAATTTTAAATACCAAGATTAATTGATTGATTGATTGAATATTTAGCGTCATTTTATGCCATCGAAGGCTAGCATGCGAACATTTAACCTAACCATTGTTTCCTGGGATCCTGAAAGGTTAACCAGTACTCGAGCAAAACCCATCTCCGCAAGTAACTGATAACTGTCCAACTTGAATCAGCGGTGAGAGATGAACAACAATGAGACACAATGTCGTATATCAATCAGCACGGAAACTGTTGTCGGGCGGGGATTCGAACACATGGCCCCTGGATTGATAGTCAAACGCGTAAACGACTGAGCAAATCAGGCCCGGCTTACACACCAAGAACAGATTCGGTAAAACTATTTCTGGTAATAGTGTCTTTTCTTACTTCTGCTATATAATATTCATAAATCACTCTCGTAACTATCTGCTTAATACTGTGGACATGCATATAATTGTAAAAAAAACGCATGAGCATAGTAACTGTACGAAATTGATTTGAATTGATTGGTTGAATATTAAGCGTCAGTTTTATGGCATCGAGGGCTAACAGATGATCAAATTAATCTAACCACTGTTTCCTGAGATCCTGGAAGATTAACCAGTTTTCAAGCACACCCAATATCCGCAAGTAGCTGATAAGTTTTAAAATTGAATCAGCGGTGAGAGACAAATGATAATGAGACACAATGTCCTATATCAATCATCACAGATACAGTGGCTGGGCGGAGATCCAAACTCACGGCCCCTGGATTGATGGTCAGACGCGCTAACGACTGAGAGAAAAAAACGGTTACGTTAAAGGACTACATTGACATTGACTGTTGACATCGGAATCTTGTCACAAAGACAATATTTGGAATATATTAATATATTGGAAATTTTAATACGTCAAGCGAAGTGAAGCTTGCTTCGAAGAACCACGGACTTTTGACCAAGAAATCTTGAAACAAAGGAAAAGTTTGTACTTTGCAATCAGATCTGTGTGAGTAATTTACAGAAGGGTGTGGTATATTTTGGATAGAGCTGCCAAAACCATATACTGACTTATCCACCATCCACAAAATCGAGGTTTTATTACTTTGACATTATGCAGCTGTCTTCTGCACAAATAAGTAACATCAAACTGTCATGTGATTTTAATTGCACGAATGCACTGCGTAGGATGAGAACAAATTATATTTCTACCGCAACGTATGTGCAATACATGCGATCCCTTTAGTATAATTAATGTGGTCAGATCACACATCACTGTAGCATATGTTGTCTTAATTGCTTATTTGACTGATGCACATAATTGCAGTATCAACATAAAAAACTAAGGAGGAAATGACTCAAAGTAGTTGAAACACTTTTATTGCTCATATTTTAAGACATTGATATTTTATTATAGGTTGCGTGACAGCGGTAAAGCTTTGTTACATGCAAACGTACAGACAAAAACATTTGCTGAATGCAAACGTACAGACAAAATGCTTTTTTAAATGCAAAAGAAACAGAAAATTTTCAAATAAATCTAGAAATAAACATGTTCATTTGTTATCATGGTCACGTTTTTAACATAAATTAAGACAAGTACAATAAGTATGCCATACAGATATGTAGTTTCAAATTACTTCTCCGCCGCGGTCGTCTGCTCGCGTATTTTTAGCAATACGTGTCTAACATCTAATAAAAATGAATTATGCCACCGAAACGTCAATTACTCGCAGGCTCCGCACCGACACAAAGTTTAGCAGCTGACTTAGCAATGCATGTAAGTAGGTCAAATGCCTGTCAGAAAGCGATCATTCGTGGCACTTTTGTAACGAAGCTTCTGATTGGTTCTTGAGAAGTGTCCATCAGAGAAATTCATCCTCATGAAAATATGTCTTTGCCATTAGCCTTAACGGCTTAGAACAGATCAAAACTGTTTATCCAACCGTGCTAGGAACCCGTGGTTGCTGTCCAAAGCAGCACGGTTCTTCCTGGTATTGGGCTCGAGCTCGGGTTCTTCATTCCCGAGACGGCCGTTTGATTGGTACTATTCCTCTGAATTATATTTAAATGCAGTAGGAATAGATCAATACATCTAACACAATGGCATCGGATACGGTGCGTTGGGCACTATTGTGCCTCGTTTCTCTTGTTGGATTTATTAACGCGCAGGACGGAGGTATGTTGGTATCTGTTTACTTTTGTTTTAATGATAGCAATAGAAATATATCATGTATATGATATAAAATTTATTTTATTGTTTAAACTTTAATAACAAATTACATGTTGTGTAGTTATGTTATGAATAAAAAAATGTACGCTGGTATGCTAAGCATATTAACACACTACGTCAAAAAGAAAAGCATAATAAAATGTAAACGTTACATGGTTTCTGTACTAAATTGCGTCTTAAAAAAAATCACAGGAATATAATAAACGCATCACATATTTCGAGATTTATTGTTCGGTGTTTTCCGTATAACTCGGCTCTTGTACGAAACTGACGTTATTCTGAAACGTTGGGTTATACTACGACTGACGAAAGTAACAGTCCATTTTTTCTCGTTTTTTGTTTAAGTGATCTGAAAAATAATAAATCTGAGTAAGTTATGTGATAAAAAAAAATCTTACATTCGTGCTCACGTTTTATCTAATTTATTTAACACGTTTGTAAAATTGATATAATGCTCATTAGAGCCTCGCGCTATATACATTGGCAACTCGTTCAATAAATTCAGTGATAAACGAGCCTTCATTTTAGATCATATAATGATTGTATTTAAAGACAAGTGTATGACAACGAAATGAAACTCAATGTAATCAATGATTGGATAAAAATATATATATATATATATATATATTTTTTTTTAAAGTATCGATATATATATATATTTACATACATATATTTTAAATATAAACAGAATATGCATGTATACCATATAGCACTGAAAACAAAGACAGAGACATCAGATATGTCAAGTTTAGATGAGAGAAAAAATAAACACGTATTTCAAAGTATCATATTAATATCACTCTGTATAAAAATAATAAAAATAATAAAAATAATAATAATTAAGACTTTTATTAACGAGACAACTCATTTGAATAAATTCAATCTTCAATGAGGTCCTCAATGTATGGAACATGTCTTCTGGTAACGGTGATGTGATACAATTGAAGTGTAATACAAAACGTAGGTCTATTTAAAAAACCTTTTTATATTACCATTTATTAACTTCACAACAGCTAGAAGCAGCATACTACATTATACCATATGTATGTAACTACAGGTAAAAGTAAAAGTTGTAAGGACGTGACATGCAAAAAGTTACGCTGTCCAATACAAGACCAAATCGTTCCATTTAAAGAATGTTGTCCTATTTGTAGACAGGATCAACAGGCAGCCGAGCCAGGTGAGAATACATCAAACGTGAAAGAAGGCTTCTCAAACATAATTCGCACTATTGGTGTAGAAAGGTATCAAGTGCCTTCTTATTTCATATACACTTGGTACCTTATTGCTCTAATTGGACGATATAAACAGAGTTTGGTGTTACTTGCATTAAACACCTCTTTACCGTTGATGTTATGGTCGGTAAATTATAGACAATGAAACAATTGCAATGCATCATAATAAAAAAAATATGATTGAAACAATCGTCACCATATATCCCAGCTTGGTGCCAACACTTTATTTAAGAAAAGTGTGTCAGTAACTTGCGAAAGGGCCATGGTTTAACGTTCGTCAGGCATGGGTGTGCAAACGGGGTCTAACTGGGTGTCAGATATAGTCTCTAATGTGTTTGTAGGGCAATGGCGGTAAACTATTTTAATTTATATTTATAATTGTACGACATATTTATCAATGTCCGACGCGCAAAGGATAATAATAATAATTGATTTAATTTTGCAATAGTAGAATGGTGAATGGTGTATACTTATCAGAAAGACTTAACAAACAAGGAAGTGCCATTTAAAAAGGAACATTGGCAAATCTCATTGCTAAAAAAGGGGGATCGGTTGGCATGTTACCAATATACTTCATCGACGCAGAACCTGTTCCATGCATACGAAATATATCAAATATATTTCAGCATACTTTAAGAGAATTTAATCTGATATAAATGAAGCACAGTTTTATTCCATTATATATATATAGATATATATCAAACTGTGATTCAATCAAAGTAAAAATTCATCGGAGAAGCCTCTTTTCCATGTTTTTGTGTTGCTCTAGTTTCACGGTATGGAATCAATATTTGAACATTACTTAAAATTAAATATTTAATATTCAAAAAAAAAAAAAAAAAAAGCAAAATAACTTTTATATCAATAGCTTTAAATCCATGAAATTTATTTTATATGTTGTTATAATGACAAGTAATTACTTGTTATTAACCTAAATATTGATTCCATATACGCTATAACATAGTGTTACTAGAATAGCATACTAACATTGACGGTGTATTCTGTTCTCATCCTCTTCCATACGACGCTTGTATATTTCGTGTACGTTTCATATACATGTATTATAATTAAACATTTGATATTATTGTGCTATTTATGATATTGAATGATACCGATCTATTAGAACTAGGGATATTTTTAACGATTAAATTATTACTTGTCGTTGCTATGGCATAGTCGCCCGAATAAAATGAGGAATGAGGTAGGAAAAAAATGACAAAACAAAACGTAACTTGTGTAACGACTTGGAACTGCCAGCGGGCAATCTCCACTGGTATGCTAAAACCTGGTTTACAGGGGCGGAGGGAGACAACCTCGCTCATTGCCAATTCCTCACATATTTTAATATTACGTATAAAATACTTTTTTTCTTTACGCTATGACAGCATTCATATAGTATTTTTCAACCAATATTCTCAAATAAAACTATATATTAACGTAAATATACAAAGTATGTTTTCAATATAGTTTGTACTTATCTATTAACAATAGATCACATTCACCAGCACAACTGAATTCAGCGAATGCGAACACAATGAATAGCTATATTTTTGTATATATGCGAATACAATGCATTTGTTAATGTTTGATGGGACACGTGTACCGAGAAACAATGTCAGCCGCTTTTACACAACGCCTGTGCTGCGTTCAGCACCGTCAAACAGCAAACATGTTAATGCCTGGTTTCCTAAAATCATTGCGTACTGTTAAGTTATTTGAGGTTGAGACAGTGTCAAGGAAAAAATGTTAGCTAACGATGGCAAACGTTTATCCGAACTGAACGCAGCCCTGATAGCGTTCAGTGTCCGTGAAAAAATGTTAGCTATCGATGACAAACGTTTATCCGAACTGAACGCAGCCCTGATAGCGTTTAATCACATGCTTAAAGAGGCATCACCTATATTGCAGATGAATCTTAGCAGGAAAGCTACATATTTATATCAAATATCATATATTATGGATATGCTGTTCAATAACTTACATGTATATCGTATGTGGTCACCGTAGTGTAAAATTCTTTAATATTGTTGACCAAATGCTAAATCGCCTCTCACTCATTGGTCCGTATCGGGTTATGCTAAAACATCGACGAATAAAACTCCGACCTTTATAATAAATTATTAAGACGCAATCAAATATTTTCTTCGAATGGGACCTCTTTGTGATTCAATAATCATTCCATCATTTACTAAACTGAAAGTTATAGGTGATGGACTTTTAAAGTGAAACAACTGTAGTCCAAACTCGGTTTAATGCTGAACGCAGCGCTGGGTCGTATTCACCAACAACAGTAACCAGTTATTGAGAATAATCTTAGATTTGAGTTTAAAAAAATCAATTTTCAACCTAAGATTTCTTGTTTATCATGACAGACAGAATAATAAGTGTGAAGGTTTTTTTTTACTTTAATATTAAGTGTCCCTCCTACATGCTTACAAATCAAAAGTCGATTCTTGAGTTCAAGTCTAAGAAAATTCTTCACAATGGTGAATACCTTCACAGTTTAATAGTTTTGTCAATCAGTTTTCTTACAAATACCTTTGAATAAAATTATAGATTGAGATTCTAACAATAGCTATTCGAACTAGTAATATACAGCAGAGGTCATTTTTTAATTATATGTATGGGCCTCCTTTAACATTTTTATCCTATCACCAGTCATTATTAGACATAATAAAGGGGTGACCAATTAAATTTCAGATTACTTGGATTTCATAGTAAAAGTTAGTGTCCGAGATGTTGCGAATGAAACTGCGTATTGCCGGAGCTACATTTACTCAAATTATGACATCACCATTTGTTAACTTCTCAAGTACGATAAATATGTAACAAACAAATATTATTTTCTTCAAAATATATAACAAATAAACAGAATGATTGTTATTTTTTTATTGACGTTTAGTTCTGCTGGCTCAAGCATCTGTTTGATCAAAACATTTCTTAAATTTCAACAGGTTAAACATTAAACAAGATTAGTGCCTTTCGTACAAAGTTTATTAGGTCCGACACGATAACGCAACAATGGTCTAATACACCTTTTAGGGAAAGGCACTAACCAAGTATATTTTAGTTATCTAGTATCGAAAATAGGCCGTAAAGATGCATTTCAAATATGACTTTTATCGGTACTGCTTGTTCCCATGGCCTCAACGTTGAGAGGCCATAACCTGACACAACCTGGCTACCACTTAACTGCACCAAATACTAGTACACAAAAACACAAAACCGATTAATTTGCTTATCAATGCAACCAGTAGTATTATAATGCGAAGCATCGTTTTGATTGGTGCCATCGACATAAATCAAAGTCAATGTTATGACAGTTGCCAAATTAAAACATAGAACAACATAATTCCCACAACAGTTGCCTGGTAATTGCTTACAATAGTATAATCATCATGGTAGTTACATCACGTCATTATAAACAACATCATTTTCATTACAGCTTCTTAAATATGACATAAAACAGCATTATACTCATGGCAGTTGCATAGGAACACCATACAACATAATTATGCGCTTGGTATTCTCCCAAATACGGCATACAGCAACATATTACAGTTGCATACATACGGCTTACAGTCACCTATTTCTCACAACAGTTGTCGAAATACATACAACAATATAGTTTTAATGAGATTTTTCTAAATATATCATGAAGTAGCTTATTTCTGATGACAGTTGCCTTAATATAATATACAAAAAAACATAATTATCATGGCATTCGCCTAAATACGTGTACATTATACAGCAGCCATTTATCATGACAGCTGCCGTGATACAACATGCAAGAACATATTTATCATGACAGCTGCCTTGATACGACATACAGGAACATACTTATCATGTCAGCACATACAAGAACATACTTATCATGACAGCTGCCATGATACGGCATACAAGAACATACTTATCATGACAGCTGCCGTGATACGACATAAAAGAACATACTTATCATGACAGCTGCCGTGATAAGACATGCAAGAACAAACTTATCATGCCAGCTGCCGTGATACGGCATACAAGAACATACCTATCATGACAGCACTTGCAAGAACAAACTTATCATGACAGCTGCCGTGATACGACATATTACAACATTCAGCTATGTTATAACAATTAATCATATGATAAATACGGCATAGTAGTTATTCTCATAGTTATTCTCTATATTCAACATGCGATAACATGATGAGTTATCTATATACAACATGCGATAACATGATGAGTTATCTATATACAACATGCGATGACATGATGAGTTATCAACATACCACAGTCAACAGCATAATACTTATTAATAGTGTCAAGGCATTCAACAGCAACATCGTAATGAGCGTTTCCTATATATGTCACTCACCAGCATGATCATTGTAGTTACGCATATACGACTGTCAACACCGTGATCATGGTAGTTATGCATATACGACTGTCAGCACCGTGATCATGGTAGTTACGCATATACGACTGACAACACCGTGATCATGGTAGTTACGCATATACGACTGACAACAGCGTGATCATAGTAGTTACGCATATACGACTGTCAGCACCGTGATCATGGTAGTTACGCATATACGACTGTCAACACCGTGATCATAGTAGTTACGCATATACGACTGTCAACACCGTGATCATGGTAGTTACACATATACGACTGTCAACACCGTGATCATGGTAGTTACGCATATACGACTGTCAACACCGTGATCATGGTAGTTACACATATATGACTGTCAACAGCATGATCATGGTAGTTACGCATATATGACTGTCAACACCATGATCATGGTAGTTACATCGTAGTTACATATATACGACTATCAACAGCGTGATCATGGTAGTGACACTTATACGACTATCAACAGCGTGAACATGGTAGTTACACATATACAAATGTCAACAGCATGATCATGGTAGTTATACATATACGACTGTCAACATTATGATCATGGTAGTTACACATATACAAATGTCAACAGCATGATCATGGTAGTTACACATATACGACTGTCAACAGCGTGATAATTGTGATATTGCCCAACAAACGACAAACAGTGGCCTGATAATTGTGACAGTTGCACAAATACAGAATTCAACAGCATTCTTTTTATAATAGTTACCAATGGACAAACGTTCAACAGCATTCTCTTTATAATAGTTACCCGCGTACAACGTTCAACAGCATCCTCTTTATAATAGTTACCCACTTACAACGTTAAACAGCATCCTCTTTATGAGTTACCCACGTACAACGTTGAACAGCATCCTCTTTTTTATTGTTACCCACGAACAACGTTCAATAGCATCCTCTTTAAGATAGTTAACTATGTACAACAGCATCCTCTTTATGATAGTTTCCCATGTACAACGTTGAACAGCATCCTCTTTATGATAGTTACCCATGCACAACGTTCAACAGCATCCTTTTTATGATAGTTACCCACGTGCAACGTTCAACAGCAATATGCTATTCATCCTTATAAGACTTTCTATAGCACACTAATTATGATGATCACCAGTATACGACTTTCAACAGCATAAATATTATGGTTGTTACTCATAAACATTATTAAAAACAACACATATATATATATATATATGATCGTTACACATTAAACAACACAATCAATTCCCTGATATCTAATTTATAAATGACAGTGTGACAGCGTTATAAATCTACTTGTAAAACGCAATATTCTCTCAATTCAAAAATTCATAATATGGGTAAGATAATATACTATAGGTAAGATCAGATAAGATATAGTAGGTAAGATAATATTTTATTGGTAAGATAAGATATAATCGCAATATTCTCTCAATTCAAAAATTCATAATATGGGTAAGATAATATACTATAGGTAAGATCAGATAAGATATAGTAGGTAAGATAATATTTTATTGGTAAGATAAGATATAATCGGTTAAATAAGAAAAGATATTGTAGGTAAGATAGGATAATATAATATCGGTTAGATAAGATAATATGGGTAAAACAAGATAATATGTAATAGGTAAGATATGATAATATTGTATAGGTAAAATAAGATGAGATCATACAGATAAGATAATATATAATACATATGATAAGATATTATAAGATGAGATAATACATTTAGTTAAGGTCATATATTATAAGTAAGATAAAATTAGATAATAAAGGTAAGTTAAGATAAGATAAGATTCGAAGATAAGATATTATATTTAAAATAACGACAAATTATCATATTCTCACTTTACATGATACAATGCAAACTTCAAAAATAAATATAAAACCAATCATACAAAACTTTCTTATATGAAAAATGAGAGACTTATAAATTACAAATACATTTTTTATATTGACATCGTTCTGTATACAAACACAATTTGTATGTATTTGAGAATGATATAAAATAACATATATATGTTAAATATAAAACAATATATAATAAATAAAATGTACACATATCAACTAAATCTATACAAAATACATGCATCGTTTGCCAAAGGGATTAAATTTTGAGCTATTCTGTTATATACAAATAGAAGTTGATTTGAATAAGGAAATTAATAAATAATTAACTATATGCATAATTAACTAAAACGAAAAACAAGTTCACATTGTTACTTTTGCTTTTTATTAAAAATACTTTTATATCTATTTATTTTTATTTCAGTCCGAGAAAATGAAAATGGCAACAGTGTAAGTACTGTTTTATCTAACTATGAATTGTTTTGAATTGGCATGTCCAGTTCGAGAAGTGTTAACCTGATATGGAAAATATGATAGTTTGTCTTGTTCTGATTTAATTTGTTGTTATTAGTTGTTACTGATATTTCTGTGACTTAATATAAAACAAACATTATCGTATTAAAAAGTGATCAATGAAATATGAGCAAACTACAGTAGAACATCGTAGACTCGAGCACTCTTTGTTGGAACAACACATATATCTTGAACCACTTATCTGGTGCCGGCCGAATTCTTATTTCGATGTATGTACGTTTACATGTATGGTATGATGTTGGACAATACTTGGCTCGAACAACCCTTAACTCGAACTATTGTGTCCAGTTCCGTCGGGTTCGAGTCATCGAAGTTCTACTATATTGAAAAACATCCGATTGTTAGGTCTTATAAAAAGAGATGGCAATTAGAAAAAATAATGATGTAAGTTTGCTTTTGTACGAAATATGCTTGTTTACTAGTGTTAAAATAAAATATTTTAGTGAAAATGCACATTAAATGCAGGAATGGTACCATAAAAACGTGCACAGGGTACCAACTAAAAAGCGGGGATGTACGTTTTAAATAACGCGACTTTTTACAGTACTCCCCTTATACGTGTTACACCTGATAAATACACTGATTTAGTTCGAAAAAATGTATTTCAAAACATTTGTAAGGAATAAAAAAGTTATTTATATAAAGCACTATTGTGAAAATCAATGGCGGTCACTTATTTGGTAGATGATCGTGACGTTTCAATATGGCGTCGTTCACGTGACCTGTTATAGTGTATATTGCTAACACCAAACAACTATTGTCATGCCAAGCTGTATCGTCATAATGTTAGTCACAACCATCCCGCTTTATAAACAGCATTTTTATTTTAACAATGTTTCCTAAATGCATACAATTGGCCCACTTTATCATTAAGTGATAAATTGCAATGTCGAATGCAACTGGGCGTTTTAACTATATAATTCTAACGTATTAAGTTGTGTGTACGTTCCGCAAGGCTTTGTTTTAATTTGGTTAGAACTTCAAAAAAAATACTGATCTATAACCCATATTTAAAGACCAGACTTAACATAATAAAACTGTCATATGCCCACACTGTCTATTTCATTTAAGTCACCACTAGGCGTGTGCTATTTACTAAATCACTTACTAGATAGTAGACGATGTTATTAGTTAAGTGAAATCTATTATTTAACTTGATATTTCGATTATACTTATGCTGTATGTTGAAATCTAAAGTTTAATTTTAAAACAATACTTTCATTAAACAGCGTGCAATGAATGACGCCGTGAAAGCTGGAAATCAATGGCCTGCACAACCCATGGCAGCGGCTGTAAGTATTTCTGAATCAAGCCATTCTGATATATTAACAATCTTACAGGTGGGGGGATTTGGAATGACAATTCCGTTCTGATGATTAACTGCTTAGCGAGAACAAGGCTCGGCTGGTGGACTTTCCATACAATCCGAAAATGTCATGTACGAGTCATTTAAAAAGAAAACATATAAAATCATCGTTAGTGTTTCTTTAACATTTTTAGATAATATTCTATTCAACATGCTAGAAGTTGTTTTATAGAATTTTAATTTTGTTATTTTATTCGGGTTGTCTTTTAAAATATAAAAATAACAAAGCTGTTAAGTACTTCATATATAACTAGAGATCTGATTCTTGGTAAAGGGTTATCTAAATGTTTAAAAATCTGTTTTTATCTTTCACAGGGAGTTCCCGGACCCCGAGGACCATCTGGAGCACCCGGATCACCTGTAAGTAGGCCGATAAACTGCTTATCTAACACACTTATATTCGTTGTCACATCGAATTTTAGATTACCCCATTCTCTGAGATCTCAATGTTTAGTTCAAACAGAAAAAGAAAATTCATAACGCAAAAAAGTACATTGCAGTAATGTTTGTTAGGATTGCAGGATGTTGTTATTTGAAGACAAAAAATATACGAACTCCTCAACCCAACTTCATATTTAAAAGCCTGAATGCCCAAATAGTGCGTTGTCCAGTGGTAGAGCATCTGAACGAAGATCGGGGGAATCGACGGTTCGATCCTCCGCCAGGCTATATTTAGTACCCTTGCGCAAGTCACTCTATCCATATATGCTCAGTATTGGTTATGCCCTGAAAGACTTCAAGCGTGTTTTTCCTAAGTTGTTAGTTTCACAACCGATGTAAAAGTCATTTTGATATTGCATTTTTCATATTGTTACGTTCGCACTTCTTGGCAACTTGGACCAGTAAGCGTGCTATTGTTATTTAACGTGCAGAAGATCTGCGGCTGCTTCTGATTTTTCAGTCTGACCTTATTAAGTTCAACAATCACTATACAAGTTTTATATACAGGATATTTCAAAATAATATAACTGTAATTCAGTGTAAATCGTTGAGACATATGATGTACAAAAGAAACTACACGTACTGTACTAAACAAAAAAGCTAATCCGCTTCTTCATATTTTATGTACCTGACCTTTTATGTATTTTCTCAAAAAAAGTCTTCAAAAAAAAAAAATCTTTGAAATTTGTTTTTGAATAAGAACGAATATTTAACCTATAAAAAATCAATAAAAAACTGTCTTTTATTGTAGTATATAAATTTATCAATATGTTAACGAATATATTGAAATTACAAAAGAAGCGGCTTAGCTGTGCCATTCAGTATATAATCTAGATTCAGATTCCTGAACTTAAACTTGCATTGTTGTATGTTCCAGGGACCTCAAGGATTCCCAGGACCCCGTGGATCTGTTGGTGAACCCGGATTCCAGGTAAAATAGTTTGCATTGAAAAGAGAGTGTTTATATCGAATCATTAATTTGGGATATATTGATACAAAAATATTCCCTTCAATCCCTGTTCAACGGAAAACTTTCTCGCTACCGCCCGCGTTTTATTTCATTCTTTGAAACTGCCAATTTGCCTAGCTGTACTTGGCACTATTTTCAATTAGTCGAATCAGTCACATGTGTTTTTGATGGTAAAATGAGTAAAATTAAAAACAGAAACGTTGTATTACGTTTATTATGTTATAACATGTCATTATCAATTATTCAATTTTTGCAAGACCATCTTTTCAATGGCTTATTAATAGCCAAGCAGGAGAATAGACGTATTCATATTTCTTTGCAATCACATACCCAAGAATACGTCGTTATGGGAACTGTCGACGACGCATAGAAGGTCACGTTCTAACGACCTTTCTGCCAACCAGGCAGAGGCTTGCTTTCAAGGCTTTCACAGCAAAAGAAGAAGTCTATTCCAACCAAAGAAAAAAATTATATTTAGCTGGGATTCTTGTACGATTTTAACACGTTTATAATTTTTACGACGAAAATTTCATAATGGGCGCGTCCATGTTTTATTATTAATTGTAAATGATTTTCAGATGTTCACAAGTTTTAGAAATCAGGGACGAAACCGGGTCTTTTCTAATTGTTGCACCAACACTCGAAGATCAATATGGCCGAATCCACATTCACATTGAGGGTTATGCCGAACGGCTGTTGAAATAAATACTCTGATTAGTTGTAACACAAATAACTAAACGTAGGATAGTGGAATTCCAGTCATTCTAGAAGAAGAATTTGAATATGTCGTCACCGGATCTTACATTTAAGAAAATCGTGTATTTAGATTGATTTATCATTTGAATAATAATTGATATTCTATATTCATGCAGGTGTATACTGTGCTTAATATCATACTGGATTCATTCAATAAACATAAAATGGTTATACCGCAGAAGCATGGGGGAAAATTCATTTACTAAGTTTATGTTATTTCAGACCTACGAATATCGTAATATAGTATGCATGTTTCACTTTTATGATTGTTATGCATATTCTTTAAATAGAACGTTATTATTACAGGGACCACCAGGACCCCGCGGCCCATCCGGACCAATGGGACCTGCTGGAACTGACGTAAGCTTTAGATAATACTCACTTTTTTATATTTTCTTAACGTCGTCTCACTTAATTCTATACTATTCTATGTGTAAAAGAATGCACGTTTCCCACTGGAATCACACCGATGGTTCTTAAAACATATTATTCCCCAAAATATGCATCTGTAGCAAGTACTTTTAATATGCAGGAAAAACATGAGCTTGGCCAGATTGATCCTCACATATTCATTTTAGCCGAGATTTATTGGACTACTTTTTTTCCCGTTGAATTTCATTTTTATCATATATTTCATATATACAACAAATGAAACAATAAATATCGATCATGTCATGATGCACTTTGGTGCTCCAAGGCGCCGATACATACATGATTATCAAAGTAAGAACGATATTGGCTCTTGTTGACAACGAATTAAAAATACAATAACCATTAAACAATCACCTAATTTAAACCAGTTTTATTAATTATCTAAAACAATTAACACAGATATGATCAGTTCCCTAAGCGTAATAATTGTTGTTTAAAGGTAAGATTTATTTTGTTTTTGCTGCGGTTTACTTTTGCTAGCTATTGTATATATCATTCTATAATTTTTGAGAGCAATGTTTGCATTGATAACAATGTGGGACCATTAAAAAAAAATGTTTTTGTTTATTTTTTAGGGAGAGGAAGGTTTGGTTGGTGAAATGGGACCAGCTGGCCCTACCGGCAGTCACGTACGTATATATGCTACCCTTTATACTTATAGCTACTTTTCTAAAGGATGACTATTTATATATTTGTTAACCAAAACGTCTCCGGATCATTCATTTCTGTTAATGTCTAAACATCAGATAGATTGATTTATAATATGCAATTGACGTTTATTGCAGCAAGCAAACAGCACATATATACGATAAAAACGCTTATGTGTTAGATTCTTAAATAAAAATAAAGTGATGAAAGGAACGGAAATGTTTTCGCCTTTCGTTCACTAGCCTTTGCTTCAGTGTGCTATACAATTTAAAAGAATTGTAATCTAATGTTAATCTTGAATAAGGTTGAATCTGTTTTGATATATACGCGAAGCTAAATGAATGTTGATAAGTTCGTATTCATGGGAAAATGAATGCATATATAGAATCACTGAAGGAGGGACATCACATTTGTTAAGTTTACATATACAGTAGAACTTCGTATGCGCATGACTGGAACACCACTTATCTTGTCCTGGCCGAAATCCTACTTTGATGTATACACATGTACATGTATGGTATGATGTTGAACAATACTTGACTGGAACACCTGTTAACTTTAACTCTTTCGTCCAGTCCCGTCGGGTTCGAGTCATCGAAGGTCTATTGTAAATGTTTACTAACGTCAATATATCTTTGAGCATACAAGCTTGTTTTAAATAATAAGGTATTCTGGTTAATGAAGTTCCATTCAATGTTTATCTTGAAATCTTAAACGAAAAATACTAAAGGATTGCTGAAAGAAGCTTGGTGTAAATTATGTATATTGACAATAAGTGTTATATACGTTAAGTTAACGAAGATTCGTATCAGATTGGAGGGGATAGAGCATTAAGAATGAATCATATTTATCTGTGATACTTCTTAAACGTGTTACAATGCAGTAGGATTAGTTGTTCAATTCTCTGTTGCTTAACACTCAGGTAGACCAATGTTAAGATACTTTATAATTCAAAGTTTTCATAGCAAGTACAATTGGTTAAAGAGGTTGAATGATCTTTTATGGCGACTGCCAGTTACTTGTCAATTTAATATATTGATCTCAAATTGATATGAAAATCCATCTTAACATGGGCGTTAAGCTAGCAATGCTTTGAACATGCCTTACACAAAATAATGGGGCAAAAGTGATATCAAAACAGCTCTTTAAACTGTTCAAAACAGCATTGAATCTCATAAATAAGTGTTTTATAGCTATATTACTATTCACACATACATTATTATATATGTAAAAACTATATTATGCTGTTCCAAAAATTAACGTTTCATAATCTTTGATGTATCTGTTACAGGGAAATCCTGGAAAGCCCGGTATACCTGGTATTCCTGGAATCAAAGGACACAGGGTAGGTACCACGTGACTCTTATTTTAAGGTTACAATTTCATGAAATATAAATGACGTTCTTTATAAGAATTTAGAAACAAAATAAAGTTTTAAAAAAGTTAAAACATACAATTCGAACTACTACATAAATTAAATATTTCATTAACACATAACGATATGGTATTACAGCAGATGTAGAAATTCAATACGCTACCATACACTACAATATGACATCATTTTTAGGTAATCGAAAGTAACATGATTTCCAAGCGGCCATTGCTATTTCCTAGGCGGCACTTCTTTTCTATTTATGTATTGTCTTTATTATTACACATTATCGATACAAATATGTCATCCATAACATATACTACTTTTCCTTCATAATTAGTTTTGTTTAAGTTCATAACACTTATGTATATGCTTGTGTCAATTAAAGCAGACGGTCTAACCTTTGTTACAAACATAAGTAACGTCAACGCAAAGTTGACACTTTTATCCGTATTAAGGCATACGTATTTACCAATAGCTAGGCTTACGTGAACAACAACTCCGAGTATGCTTAGTTTCCTTTATTGGGTGCGTTCCTTGCGTTTAATGAATCCCTTCATTAGATTTGTGTTGCATGGATATTTTGTCATATCACGTCCATAGTTTATAGTTTTCTTTCATTATCTACAGTAATTAAACATATTGGTACTGCTTTGTACAAGTCGTTTTACGATAGATCTAAAATATGAATCATTGACGTATATATTGCATATAAGCATTATGCTTTATTGTTTTATTGTTCGTGCGAGAAGTTATGGGAATATATATATGTTTATTTGTACTATCTCGAATAGGGTGTATCTGGCAGAGCAGGAATGCGTGGTGAGTCTGGACGACCAGGTGACAAGGTAAGCCAAATAACAAATACAACAACTTGAGTTTGATCAACAACTTGCATCTTTTTAATACAAGTGTAACCATCCAATTTACAAAACAAGAAAATTTCTGTGATCACAAAATTTTAAAAGCTTGTTGGTTTTTTGTTGTTTTTTTTCAAATAAATAAATCACAGATATACAAGAAATGCGATTTTGCATTAAGGCCCCAGAATTGTTATTATCTTTTTTAAACATGATTCATACAATTTCAACGTAACAATGAAGTAGTTTATTCTAGTTGATGAGAAAGATGTTAATTAACAAATACAATTTAATGAAGACAGTCTAAATAGTAGTCTCAAACCAATCTCCATTTACTGTTCTAGGAGCACATTCCTCACAATGTATTATTTATGTAAATACAATATTAGCGGTATAGACCGAATACGCCATTTATGAAATTACGTCATTCTATTTATAACTGGACGCGTCCAATACCATTAGTACATGTAACACATTGATATTGAATCTATTGTATTGTATAATGTATGTAACAGATAAATGTACTGTCATCCCTAGTCTGAAAATAGAATGACGTAGTTTCACAATAGAGTATTCGGTTAATACTGAACGAAAAAGAAACTTCCGCTATGTTTAAGTGTCGATATATCCAAATATGGAATAGGTTAAATTATTTTAAATGTATTGCAAGAGTTTTCTAAGGTACATTTATATGATTAGGAGTATGGCTTTATTGCTATGGGCAAAGAATGAAATTATTGATTGAATGTAGAAAGAGTCAAAAACACAATAACATTACTGCACTTAAACATAGTGAAGTTTGTTTTTATTTAGTAATGGTACGTTCATGCAAATATTGCGGAATTCTAGGCAAATAAAAATTTAAGAAAACTGAGCAAACTTCAATGTTTCTCAATGTATTTATCTTATTAACAATACGGTCCATAAACTCAGACTGAATGTTAGATTTGATAAATACACTGCTCCGTGCAAACGCGTGGAAATCGATTTTCACGTTTTCTATTTTGTCTAAGGCACACGTGCTAGTTACAATTGAGTTTACCTTTGCTGCGTTCAGCACCGTTAAACAGCAAACACATTCAATGCCTTATTCGCTAAAATTAACACGTACTGCGTGCTTATGTGAGATTTGGCCAGTGTCCAAGAAAATATGTTAGCTAACGTTATCAAACGTTTGACCGAACTGAACGTTGCCTTGACACTTAATCGTTCGCCCGAAACTATACATGTCACTTCATGTTTATCTATTTTTTTACATTAAAAAATATATGCATGGAAATCGGATGTTCCTTTTTTTGTTCAATATATAAATCAGATATCAAGGGTGAATCTTTTGAGATGTAATTAGAACAGCTTTTCCTCGAAAATTGGTCTGGTTATAAATGGTGAATATAAAATCAATGCGAATTTAGTACAGCAGAAAGAGGGGGGATAAATTTAGATATTTTGTCATTACGTCTGCTAAACCGATCTAATAGGTAGAAATTATGTTTTATTCATTAATTATTTTTTCCATTTTAAACATCATTCAACAATTGAATAGTGAATTACATATTTGAGAAATTTGATGTTTCAATGGTTTATGTACTGATGTGTTGTGTGTTTTATCAGGGAGAGACTGGATCAATGGGACCACCAGGAGCAACTGGACCTATCGGACCTACTGGAGCACCAGGCGATCGTGGACGAGATGGTTCCACAGGATCCACGGTAAGACTAGTTTACACTATGCATACCTTAATGCATGTACAAGTGAAGACCTATGCAAATTAACAGCTGCTCATTACATACGGCAGGATTTTTTTGAAAATATATTCATAAGCATTCCGGAAAATGTTTCAATAATAAATGAGGAACAAGGCATTATTGCTTTGATTAATTATACGATATGTCGAGAAAATAATAAATAAACGGTTATTTAAGAAGGCGTGTATTGATAGCAGCAAGGTATAGTGAAAAGCATAGATATACTTGTTGTCTAACTTTCTTTTTCAAGAATAATCAATTCCGAAACTTTAGTAAAGTCCGATTTTGCTATAGTTAAGCAAAATGATCAATTTAAAAACACTTGAACTTTTATTATAATATTTTGGTAAAAATATCTTCTTAAGTTTTAATATTGGTCACATAATACGATAAATTTGAACTCACTCTTAATATCGTGACTATTACGAATACTACATTTTCTGTCTTATTACTGATGCCTTTATTTGACTCTACTAGGGAGCGCCTGGCTCTGATGGAGCTAGTGGAGATAGAGGTGCAGCCGGTGCTGTAGGACCAACTGGAGCCCCTGGATTCCCTGGATCATATGGACCAAAGGTATGGTTATTAAACAATGATAAGACGTTTGCCATGAGTCTTAGTGTGACATATATATGTATAAACAAATGGCAGGAACCATGACACTCCTGTATAAAACAATGTCAAGAAAATATATTTTCAATATAGGCGAATATGTTATTATTTCCTATTTTTGGTAGTATTCTTTTCATTTGTTCATGTTTTAACGCGTGTTTCAGCATTAATTAGTTGGCACTTATATCATCATTCCAGCGTGTTTTGTGACATTCGTAAGGTGTTGGCGTCTGTGCTTCAACGCAGTCTTGTTATTATTCACTGTCCTTTTGAATCTCACTCAGTAATTAAATTTCACTTGAGTCAGTGCCAGTGGCGTATTTTGATGCTTATTTTATTACCTTTAAATGAACATACTCAATGTGCTTCAAACCGATTCTTTATTATTTATATTACAAAACTGCATGTTTGATTGGTCTGTAAAGAACGGACCATCTCTCCTGGTTGTGTCTGTTACATAGCAACGAGTGCAGCACGTTGATCGGCCAGTCCCTTCAGGGAAAGTTTGAATGATATCATAGTCTTTATTATTGACCAAAGCATAACTATGATTTATTCAAAAAGCTGAAAATATAGCTACAATTGTTTGACAATGTGACTCTGAAATTCTTTACTCTTTCAGTATTCAATTGGTATCACATACAATTTAAATTTATATTAAATATCGAAATTAATAAATTAGATTAAACAACGGTGTCTACATAAACAATTCCTAAGCATGTAATCCATAGCGTAAACACATAAAGTTAAGCCACCTCCACGTCTGGTTAGTGCATGAATATCTACTGACATCTTTAACTTTTCTGATACAGGATATGTTTCATGTGTAATTTTAGGGAGATTCTGGACAGCCCGGTGTTCGCGGTATGACTGGTTTGCCTGGACCTGACGGACAGAATGGAAGCCCAGGACAATCGGGAGAGCCCGGCGTAGCTGGACAGCCAGGTGCTGACGGTGAGCCTGGAACAAAGGGAGAAATGGGTCCACAGGGATCAAGAGGTTCATCCGGCTTCACTGGACCCCATGGTCCACCAGGTCTTTCTGGAGAGCCAGGGGCACAAGGGCCCAAGGGAGAGGCGGTGAGTTGCTTGTCATACTGTTTATTTTCACATTACTCTTTGCAATAATAGTGATATGTATATATAAAACTATAAGTCATATATCTCGTCCTACCACTAAGACGACGATGTTTAATCATTAAAGATGCAATGTTTCGTTTTTATCTTCAAGTGAACCTGAATTAAATAAAGGTTTGTAATTGTTAATTTGACAATAACGTACAGTGTATATGGTTTTGTCATTTATGAAATGATTGTGATAAAAAAACATTTATGAATCTGTTGGAAATTAGTTAGATAACCATACACCCTATCAGTCTACTTGGAGGTAACTTGTAATTTTTAATATGTTGGCAGGGACTTAATGGACTAACAGGATCTACTGGTGAACCCGGTCAGCGTGGTTCTGCTGGTATACAGGGCGACCGTGGTATTCCCGGACTGGCTGGAGCCCCAGGAAACAGGGTACGTTTACCTAAAGTCTTACATATTGCATAACAATAACAGTTATTTGCCCATGCAGAAGCCCAAGTGTACATAAAGATATATCCGTTTGCATTGCATATAAAATATATATAAATATCATATGCCCGTATCAAATTCGCAATTATTATTGGTCAAAAGAGGTCACATGAAAAGTCCGCTCATAGTGATATTGACCGCTGTTGAGATCTAAATAGGCATGTAATTTCTAACAAGCGTGTAGGTTTCACGACGCTGTAAAATAGTACCGTTACAACAAATTAATTTAGATTAAACACTGTTTTTTAGGTTACAAACTAATGCGATATGGTGAAAATTCGATATCAAACACTTTTTGGTTGCATTACATTTATGTTCTTTTCAGTTATTTTTTCCGTAAAAACTTTAAATTCGCCTTATTTTGTAACTATTGCACATATGATATAATAATTATAGACTTTGCTTCGGTGAATATGTAGTTTTATGGTCCTAAAAAAAGTAATATTAACCGAGAATGAAATCCCAGGTCTATAAAACTATATATTCACCTTAGTCAAAGTCAGTAATTGTATAATAAAAAATCAAGAGCACTTTTGCATTAATGAAATAGTAAATAATTTTGACATTCATTGAATTGACATTCTTTCATATATAAATATTCAAGAAAAATCAAGAACATTTCTTCGTCTGTAAAGAATTCTATATAGAGATAATTATAGAATAATAATCCTAGATAATTCATTTTTGCACTATTTATATAACGCATTGCAAAGCCAGTTAACAGAATAAACAAAACTATAATGCAACATTTGGTTTCATTTTTGAAAACAGTGTCTCAATATAGAACATCCATTGTTTTTTTTTAGAAAACAATGGATATATTGTGTGACTAAAATACGTTTGAAATAAATAATGCGGGGGAAATGTTGTTGCATTATAAAATAAATGAAAACACTTTGCGTCCATATGTTTAAAGTAATTAATGTAACAACAAAAATCACCCATATCATGTGACCTGCTACAGCGGAAACGGGAACCAGAATAATCAAATATAAATCTGGTTCCCTTGTCCTTCCATATAATATATATATATATATGTGTTTATGAATTATAACGAGATGTTTTGAAATCATTTTAAAATATTTGTTATTTTTAAGACATTTATAGCGACTTTTCCTAACATATTTCATATAACACTAGCTTATTTTTTATATTTCAGGGACCAGTTGGACCTCAAGGCCCACCAGGAGCCCCTGGAAACCAAGGAGAAGCTGTAAGTACCCGCACTATGCTGATAACGATAAACCATGATCTTATCTAGAGAATAATATAGACACATTAATACAACTTGTGATTACTGTATTTTTAGATGATCCCATCATTTGTGACCTACCAATAAAAGTGATCAAAATAGACGAGTTCTTATCTATGATGGGATCATCTAACATCTATGTTTTTATAAGCGTATTCTTATATCGTGCGTTATTTTTCAATTTTAGTTTGACCCTGTAATAATTTGATAGTACATACGCTTGATCGTGTTTATTCCGGAAGTTTGTCTTTTTGTACATTATTAATCAGCCCTTGTTATATAGTTACTTCAGTTCATATTGTTACCTCAGTTAAGACATACCAAAGACTTGGGGGAGATAGAGAATAATATAGACACATTTATACAACTTGTGATCACTGTACTTTTAGATGATCCCATCATTTGTGACCTACCAATAAAAGTGATCAAAGTTCTTATCTATTATCTATTCTATTTTAACCCGATTCCCATTTTATAAGACTTTCTTTTAGAGTCCTTTCCTGAGTGGAACCTTAAATGAGTGTTATACTGAAATGCAATCAGGTCGATTCCTATATATCGAAAATGCGACCTGTGGTGCGATCTGCCACCACTCTTTGTATACACCACGCTACCGCCTCATATAATTAAAGTAAAATGTACAACCTTTGTGCTTTATGTACATTCTGCGAAACGTCGTATTGAAACAAAGTCCTTGACCGGTCAATCGTTCTCTGTATCTTATTTGTTTACTTTCACTCTGTCTTACTCAGATTTATACAATATAAAGTAAACATTATTTAGGCAATTTCACGCCGTAATGATTACCATTAACAATAATCATAAAAATAAAACAGATATCGGTATAATTAGATATCGAACTTATAAACATTCACAATTGAGATAAGGTTCGTTGTTTGGCTGGAAGCTAATATATAGCCATTTGGGGCACATATTAATATTAATAGTAAGCTTATTTCTGATTGGAACAAAATGTATTTTTATGTTTTTTGTTTCTATAAAATTATATTTATTTTTTCTATGACTAATTTAGTCCATTTTATTAAGGAAACTATATGAAAAGTTGAACATATAAAATATATTAAAACATATATTTTTTATATAGATATGTCATTATGTTGAAACTGAAGGTCGCCAACATCAGAGGTCAAAAAATGAAAAAATTGACACTGTTGACTTTTATTTGAGTCTAGGATAATATTATCATATAAATCTTAGCGAATCTAAGAAAAAGTAACAGAACTGTCAAATTGTATAATGCAAATCTATGGAAAATACAATGATGACATCTGACTTTTAACCACGCTAGTTTATTCCTATTTTATATGTTGCGTTATTAAAACGTCGAACTCGTATATGTGATGACGATTGCACATAGAGTTGGTGAGTTATTTCTCATCTGTGATATAAATAATATGTGGATTTAAAGTATATACTTTAAAACCGAAACATATCTTGTTCCTTCACACACATGTATAGCAAAATATTTTTCTACATCACAGGGATCACCAGGTCAACAGGGTGTCCCTGGTTCCCCTGGTAACTCTGGTCGACCTGGTAAGGACGGTGAGAGGGGAGAACAAGGAGAGAGGGGAGAAGACGGCCAACCAGTAAGCAGTTCCATAATTTCTATAATTTACGTGCATTGTTTTTTATATTAAGATCTCTGTTTGAGGTCATAATTCATTGAATGTGATTATTTCAATAAAGTGCATGGACCGAGTTTGGTATTTCTATTTACTTGGCCGCGTTCTTACATGTAAATGTGAATAGAAACCTGAATTAACTCCTTAAAGTTCATGAGCAAACTCGGTAAATCAGAGTGTTATTTCCTTTTCTTGGCCGCGTTTCTTACTTGTAAATTTGAATATAAATCTGAATGAATTCCTTAACGTGCATGAGCAAACACGGTGGTACCAAAGTTTTTGTTTTCATTTTTTTGCTATGTTCTATGCTTCCTGAAGCTATTCTTTTATCAGTTATAATTCTTATACTAGCTGTGGAGGACGGAGTTCACCACTGCCAGCATTTTTCACAATGTTTGCTCGTACTTCTCTCCAATAGTTTACGATAGAGACATTGACATGAAACAATTATAAACAAAGTGTATATGCTCGTGCATGCAATTACATCATATTCATATACATACGTTTACCTCTGGTATCCCTTGTTCTATTCAGGGCGTGCAAGGACCTATAGGACCAGTCGGATCTACCGGACCAAGAGTATGTATAATAAACGTAGAATGTGTTGTATATGTCCCGTGTTGTGTTTTCAATAGAAACTTAAAAGTATATTTATAGATGCGTCAATAAATATTTAAACATGATGTATGCTCCTTTTTATAATAAGTAGAAAATATATTTAGTCATACTGTAATGTGAACTATTGTTTACATACAAATGAGAGACAAACTGTGTTTTACACATATTATACAAAGGGAATTATTTTCCACTCTGTCAATATACATGAATATAATTCACCCAATATTTCAAAAGCCTTCTATATTAGGTGTCCAAAGGCATCTATATTAGAGGTGTCCAAATGAAGTGAAGGATTAAAGTATTACTTGTAGAAATACTTTACACGTTAATTAATCGTATTAAAAGTATTAACAACTAAACTCAAACGTAGCATTTACTAACAATTGTATATAAACGGTTTTGCTCAAGAAGGCGACTAACAACCAAGGTTCAAACGCCGATCTTCCGTCCAACAGTCATAAAGAAATGATAAAGTTTTCATCTTCATATGCTTTTTTAATCATTTAAGGGTGTCACCGGACAATCGGGAAATGCCGGCACACCAGGATTCCCAGGAGCACCAGTAAGTATCATTTATATCAAAACAAATATGCATTTTTTGTGGCAAATGAACATACTTTTTTTAAAATGTTGAATATTAATATTCAAAATGTTTTTGAAATCAGAATTTATTTTTTTTAGAAATGCATCTTAGATGTGTTAAAGGCCAAAAAATAGAAAGTTTTGTCCTAATATGTAACTCCTATAAGATGGTAGAATATCTAAAAATATTTTTTGCTGGACAAGACACTTTTTAACCATTTAAAGTCAGTTTTAGCTATACAATTTGGTCTATTTTGGTCAATTTGGTCTATAGGTATAACATTTTATTTAACTTTTGAAAAGATTGCTCTCCTGGTTCCTAGTCGGTAGAAAAAAACCCAGCTCTCCCGATTGGGTCCGTTAAATAGCAATTGCTCCGAGCAGGCTAATTGGTCAATTGCTTCAGTGAAAGTTTGCATGACGCCATAATTTACAAAGCGTTCAATTGGTATGAATTGTGGGACAGGCATAGAATTCCCTGCTGTTATCATATGGGATTAATACACTTAATTCGGGAGATATCAGGTTCAGGGATAGATGACCTGTTTCCTGATGTATATAAACATATCATTGACATTTTATAAAGTCAATAATACCTTTGTCTGTAACATGCGCCTCAAACAATATTAAATTCATAAATGAGGTAACCATTAAACAGACAACCGTATATGTGCCTCCTCCAACTTCTAGTTATTCAAGAGACACATTGCAACTGATGTAATCAATCTATTTGGTAATAACTGATTAGTAAGACAGACCATTTAATACTCATTGGCCCCGTATTGCCATAAGGATATTTCTTAAAGCATGTAAACATATTGTATCGAAAGAGATTTCTTTACTTGACCTACGCACTCATGTTATACTTAAATAGATTTCCCGGTTTAAAATGCAACACAGTCTGTGACTTGTTCATTGAGTCACGTGATCGGTTATATGGGTTACATATTCTTGAATTTTTTCCGTTTACAAAAGTGGCCAAATGATGAGGGGAAAGTCATTAAGATTAATTTTTAGATAGGGATTTCACCACAGGTTTAGGCGGATTTGAGATGCCAAATCATCATTCGCATTGTATTTTGAAATGATAACAGATGCTTTTTGGTTCTTTTAAACTAATTTTTAAACATTAGGGCGAATTGTCCTGCCATATTGCCTTTAATTTTACGCTTAAAACGTTCATAAACATACGAATAGTGAAAAGAACCCTTTTTATTTTATAGAGTTCTTCTGCCCTTCTTTTAAACTGAAATACCTTTATATTATGTTGCACCTTATAACGTTATGTCTCTTCCTTTAACAGGGTCCACCCGGAAATGATGGTAAAGATGGGGAACAGGGAGCACAGGGTGTTCCAGGTATGCCAGGTACACAAGGGATGTCTGGACCAAAGGGAGACTCGGTACGTCGCGTAAACTAGTTTGGTGGTTTTAATGGGTGTTATTTTAATAAACAATAACTGACTGGTAGCGTCTTTTAAACCATATTCGATCACGATTGACTCTTTCAGTTTAACGAACAGCCCTATTGTCACATGAACTGTATGTATATATTTTACTTTTATAGTATTAGTACAAGTATGTTGTTTTAAAGTATGTATCCTTTGAATTCCACATATTTGTTTGACATTTTTTACGTATGTTAATGTTCAAGTAGTTACAGATACAACTTAACATGTTAATAAATATAGACCATTCAGGTCTGGAAGGGACGCAGAACCATGTAAATGAAATTTCGTTTTACTTATATTCAGGCATCAAATCAAAGTTTAACCCTACGTAGACAGTGTATATGAAAGTATTAAGTCTTCAAGCAGTACACTCTGAAAATTTACTTTTTCATAAAGGATTAATATATTTAACAAACAGCAGTAATGCTGATTTTGAAAAAAAAGAGTAAAAAAAATCTTGAATAAAATGACATGTTGGTATTTTTTTTTTTTTTTTATTTTATTCATCATACAAAAAAAAGCTGATGGGAATAAAATAATTGTTACATATGTGTGTAATACATGACCAAGTATGTTCGAAATATGACGTATTTAAACCATTAACAAAAAATACTGCCTCTACACAAAATGGAAACCGAATTAAGATTCTGCACCTATACTCGGGTATTCTAATTTTGTTAGGTTTGTTTACCATTCAGATATATAGAATTGAGCTAAAGATTCATCCAACTTTTCGTGTGACCCTATAACATGTTTTATCTATGTGTATGCTGGCGTGATTCTCACATGGCAATGGGCACTAATTGTGTTATTATTTTTGAAACAGTTTCACTTAATTATTAAAAAAAGAATCATAAATTAAATAAATAAATGGTATGAGCATACAACATGTTTTTACCTATTAATGCAGGGTCCAAACGGTCGACCCGGAGAATCAGGCCCACCCGGGAACCAGGGTCCACGCGGCGAGAGAGGCATGCAGGGAGAACAAGGCAGAGAGGGACCATCCGGACAAGCTGTAAATACATTTTCAATTTTGGTTTTTGTTTTATTTATATTTTCAATAGTACAACAATCGTTTTGTATATGATTTTATGTGATTAATGAGATAATTTTGAGGTACTGATTTCAAACCGAATCAATTTTAAAATTGTGGAAAATGTATTTCACTTCTAAATATTTTACAAAACGTGCGAAAAAATGTTGTCTGGATCATCAAAACTATAGATGCATATACGTGTATGTTTCAGGGACCACAAGGCGAGGTCGGACAATCCGGTGCGCAAGGAGAACCCGGACTTCAGGTATGTATACCACATTTAGTAATAATTATGGCATGCTAAATAAAACATATCATGCTAAAACACATTTCGCACTTAATGCATGAATAAATTATACACTAATTTTAATAAATACATGTATTCTGAAAAGTTTTCAATGTAACTCTGTTGTCTACTGGTTTGTGTCTTGTTTAAAATTGTGTTGTTTATTGAAGCCATATTATTGTTGTTTTTTAAAATGACTAGAAGTTTTACCATTTAATACTGTTGATTTGACAGGGTATGCAAGGACCCCCCGGCATGGGTGGAGATACAGGTCGAACTGGTGCGCCCGGAGAAGGCGGAATGCCCGGAGAACCCGGTACCCCAGGAGAAATGGTAAGTCTGTAGCATAGTGATTTATAAAAATGTGGTCAAACGAAAACGGGAAATGTGTGGAATGAAAATGTCATCTAAAATTTTTGGGCTCATGAAGATGCTATCTTCAAGATTTTACAATTAAGGTTTGTTTAGAACACGTCATATTGTCATATTCGTTAAGAATTACAAATGGAAGCACGACATATTGTCGGATTTGTTAAGAATTACAAATAGAAACTCGTCAAATTGTCAGATTTGTTAAGAATGACAAATGGAAACTCGTCATATTGTCAGATTTGTTAAGAATGACAAATGTAAGCGCGATATATTGTCAGATTTGTCAAGAATTATAAACGGAAAGTCGTCATATTGTCAGATTTGTTAATAATTACAAATGGAAGCGCGTCATATTGTCAGATTTGCTAAGAATTACAAACGTAAGCGCGACATTTTGTCAGATTTGTTAAGAATTACAAATTGAAGCACAACATATTGTCAGATTTGTTAATTATTACAAATGGAAGCGCGACATATTGTCAGATTTGTTATGAATTACAAATGGAAGCGTGAAATATTGTCAGATTTGTTAAAATTACTAATAGAAACTCGTCATATTGTCAGATTTGTTAAGAATAACACAAGGTAACTTGTCATATTGCCAGATTCTTTGTGTTCAGTGATTCGCAATTTTAAACAATGAGAGATTTTAAAGAATATGTCTATACAAAATCTCCATAATTCATCAAAAAACATAAAATAGTTCTTTTTCATTGTCATTATCATTACCATCGTCTTTTTTTTCATTTTCATTTTTATTATTGTAACACGTCATTAATATTACCATTAGCATTGTCATTGTCACTGTCATTATCATTATCTTTAGCTGTTGGTTAACTTCTTTTTTAAACACTGTGCCTTACTTAATGATTTTAACAGCGTTTGTCTTGAAGAATATTTTATATACAAAAAAGTGTTGTTGTATATATAAAAAATAGTAAGTCGTAATGACATGCTAATTACAAAATCGATACCAAAACAAGTTTAAATTGTACATATAGTATAAATATTGTATAACCTGATAAAGGACAATTTTACTGTACCTTAAAGTACGAATAAGCTTACATTATTAACAAATCTTAGACCGTGTTCACTAAACACCTTTTTATAAGCTGAGATTATCATCAATTTCTGCAGAACTCGTTACACATAAATGACCTCTCCCACTTGAAGTGAAAACAAATTTGTACTCATTAGTGAAATAAAACACGAAAAAAATATCAAAATAATTTAAGCATTTCATTCAGATAAACTGGGGGTAATCTCTTTGATAAGATGTTTAGTGACACTATAGAACAATTATATCATGATATTGCTCATGATATTGCTGTAAGATAAGAAATTAAAAAGATAATACTTTTTCTCTTATTGTAAAAATGTCCAAAATACTAACACATGTAATTATGTGTGAAGTACACCTGATAGAATCAAGTGCATGTATAATGATGAAAAACTGTAAATGCGAAATTATCATATAAAAAGGAATACATATTTATCTAAAAGTATCGTTTCTTTCCAGGGAGAGCGCGGTTATGCCGGTGAGACCGGCCCATCTGGACAACGTGGTGCGACTGGTGAGAGAGGACCCCAAGGTCCTGCTGGAGAGTATGGAGCACCTGTAAGAAAAATTTAGTTTAAACAATATTTTATTCACATATGTTCATATGTTAAGCATACATTTAACAATGAAGTCGTACCATTCTGCACATTATGTGGAAAGGAAACAGAAAAAAAAGGTTTTGAAGCTTGTGTAAATCTACTTCCGAGACAGTTATTTTAATTTCAATCACTTGTATAGACTTTATCATATTGTTCCGTACTAATTTCAGCTTGCATCAAATAAGAAAAAGAACACACTAGTTTATTTAGAATATTTCAAGTAATAAAAAATATTTATAGAAAAGAATGAGAGAAAGAGACTTCGATGATGTTTACTTTATCGGTTCATTCAGATACAGGGGATAAGTGTTTTGCGTGTTCGTGTTTTATAAACAATACATTCAATTGTAATTATTTTAGGATCATATGGAGACCTGACGTCATATTTGTGTAAGAAAATATAACATGGAATGTGACAAAAATAAACAATTATGATAACATTCTCTGTGATGTCAATCAGTATTTCATTATATACACCCTTAACCAAAATCATCATATTATATACACCCTAAACCAAAATCATCATATTATATACACCCTAAACCAAAACCATGATATTATATACGCCCTAAACCAAAATCATCATATTATATACACCCTAAACCAAAATCATCATATTAAGATAAAAATTAATTCGGTTTGGTAATTATAATTGAAAAAATTGTATTTAATGTCAAACCTGTCTCAAGCACGACCAGTCACGAAAAGGTGCAAAAGTGGTATTTTAAGACAGGTTGTTGCCAAATACAGGTCAATTAATAGAAATGACCACTTACACAGATTGGACTGTATTTCTATTTTAATTAATTTCAACAGCCCTACACCGATCAGATAAACAACATTTGTTTGAGGTAAATGTAAAACAACATTGGTTTGGGGTAAATGTAAAACAACATTAAAATACATTAGTTTAAAACAAAATTCATAGCTTTAGTACATCAGAGACCAACAATGTGTTATTGGATTATGAACAAAGTATATATTTTTCCGTTATGAAAACACTCTCTCTCTCTCTCTCAACTAGAACATATGAAGTGGTATTATGTTTATTTGTTTGTCTTTTAGGGACCAGAAGGACCCTCTGGACCACGTGGAGAGCCTGGCAACCCCGGATTGGTGGTGTGTATAAGCTAGTAATTTTGAATAAAGAAACTCAATTATAAATCATGTAACGGTTATATGTACAAGTGCAGATCAGTCATTAAATGAATAATTTAAAGTATGAAGAAAATTTCTGCATTTATATGGGCCACCCAATTAAGATTAACACATGGAACGTGTGACAAGTATTTGTACACTTGAACACTTGAAATAGTTGCAAGTATTACTAGTTTATGGTGCTATCGTTTTGCAAACATATGAGTACATGTATATTTATTCGGCTGGGACAAAAATTAATTGTAATGCATGCTGGCAGGTCAACGCTACTTTACCTTGTAAGTGTGTAAACAATCGAGAGATGTAAATAAGAAAAAAAGAAGTCTTCTTTTATCTTTGTGAGTTACTGGAGTTTCATTTATGTTTGATTACTTAGTTGATAAACTTGTGCAAATAACTTGTCCCATTAAACAGCGGCAGTATACATATCTCGTCTTGACTATGCTAATTATAATACGTTTTATCTCCTTGTGACAGGGATTGCCCGGTGACCGCGGATTACCTGGTTCTGATGGTGTAAAAGGAAGCAGAGTAAGTTTAACAGTCTTACAGTCAGACTCGAACTCTGAACTGTCATTTTTAAAGAAACCTTATTGCAGAATCCTTTCTAGTTAAAGCTGTATTATTCAAATATTGTTATTTCCTGTAAACGTCACATTGAAATTGATTGTGTTTGCAAGAAAATGTGATTATAGTTATAAACAAAACTGTACTATTTTTTTTAGTAAAAGTTATTAGTTATCAGTCAGTCAATATACATTTCGCAAGAAAATGTAATTAACTGTATGTAACAAAAAAATTATGCGAATAGCAAATTTGTGTAACTTTTAATCTGGCATGGTTCACACTTATAAATTCAAAGCTTTGAATTAACTGTTTGTTGTTCAAATTTTAGTCAGAGCTTTGTTTAGTGCTATATATTGGGTAACAGGATGGGTTGTTTTTCTTAAAGCTATGCGAAACGAAATTATTGGACATCATACATACTGCGTTATTTTAACATGAAGATGTAGTTTTCGAAAATAATATCTAATGGAAATCTATCAAAATTGTTGTAAAGCCCTTTGAGGAAAAACCTCACCCTGTAATTAAGAGACAGTGGTCAAATACATATCACAAATTCAATATATTATAACACGGTTTTATTTTCTTTTAGGGCCGACCAGGTGAGCGAGGATTAGACGGAAATCAGGGTGAACAAGGTGCAGAGGGACCACCGGGACCGATGGGAAATATTGGACCTCAATCAGTTATTAAGCCTGAAAAAGGTGATCAAGGAGACAGGGGAATAGCCGGCGAACCGGGACCACCAGGAGAGGGCGGAACTCAGGGATTTGCTGGTGCATCCGGAGAAGTTGGACCACCGGGACCTGCGGTAATCTCTCATTTGCATTGAATTGTGGTCTGTTTTAGTTTAGTTAAGTTAAAATATGGATTGTGAAACAAGTTCTTGCAACTTAGACAAATCACGTCCTACGTCACCCCAGGAAGAAATAGTTCTAAGCATACGCGAGTACAGTGTCTTGTTGGGAGGACACCATATATAGCCATGGCAAGAGATCGAAACCACGACCCTCCGGTGCCGTATCACTAGAGCATGCGCTTCAAACAGAATAGTTAATTCAAAATTAAAGAAGCTTTCATTTGATTAATTAGCCAGGCCCGATTAGCTGAGTCGGTAACTCGTCTTACTTTCAACCCAGGGGTCGTGAGTTCGAACTCCCGCCAGACAACATACTCCGCGATGATTGATATACAACATTGTCTCTTTATCATTCATCTCTCATCGTTGATTTAAGTATTAATAAATTCTATTTAAACACTATAGTAAAACAATCATACATGTGTAACGACGCTATTTAAAAGGTCTATTAATACAATTGGTCTTAGAATACCATATACATTTAACGAATCAAACGGTAATTGTAGCATAATTTTACAGGGTCCACCAGGATTCCCCGGAGAGCCAGGCGAGCCAGGACTTATCGGACAAACGGTACGTGTATTTCAAATTTCAACATACGAAGTCAAATAACTTTTAATAGATTTTGCAAATACCCTGCTCATAAATGTTCTATAAAACTCTTTTTTTTCAGGAATCCGTTATGGTTATGTCGTCCTTCCGGATCTTTCTTTTCTAATTTCCGTCTTAAGATAAACCATAAAATATCTCAATATTATGTTATACAGTTACAGGGGTCAGGGTGGGGTGAGACGGGTCCAAGGGTGTTTTTGGTCAGGGCCATGTAAACCTTTGAGAAGTTCTTGTAGTAATGACCGTATGTATTTTTAGTTATTGTTTGTTTGTCAAAAAGGTGTTTTATAAGGAATTTCCTTGTATAAATGAACCTATGTATGACATAGAAACGTTTATGACACACAATTGTTATCATACTTTTATTCTACTAATAAAATATTAAATCTAAAATTATATGACCATTAAATATGTAATTTTAATTTTGTATAAACATAATGTCATTTAACTTTTTTAATGTGCAGGGCAAGCGAGGCCAGCCAGGATATCCAGGCGAACAAGGAATCGGCGGAGAACCAGTAAGTTAACAATTATTAAAAGTAATTATTTCACACAAAAAAGAGATTATGTGAACTTATAATTATTGTATTCTGCTAAGATAATGTAATAACTTACAAATTGGAAACTTCACTCACTTCAGACGTGTTTTGTATGTTTGTGATGTATTTGAATTATGGGCCGGTGGCCAGCATTTACGAAATACATTTCAGTGTTTGTTTGGAAAGATTTTAAATATATCTGCCAAACTGATATTGTTATTTATATGGAGATCGTGGAAATTTATTATAATAATAATGATAATAATAAAAATACAACTAAGCATAATAAAAAGAATAATAGTAATGAATTAACGAATGGGGTTTTACGGCGTACCAACACATTGTAAGTTGTTCGACACCAACAGGAAGGAAGATTCAAGGTTCATTCTACATGTACAAATGTAACAAATTAACATACAGTTTTAAAAAAATCACATCAACAAATGAATGTGAGGAATGAACTTAGAATATTGATACCTGCAGGACTGCCAAGTTTCAGCAAATGCTATCATATTACTCGAATAGTCGCTTCTTACGCCATGCATGCACCACAGTGATACTGTTCTTGCCATCGTTCATGTGACTCCCTGGAACCGCACAGAATTTGGTTATTAAACCACAATTATGTACATAACAAAAAAAGATAAAATGAAAACGCACCCATATTTCGCTATATAACCTGTCAGATATGTGACCCTATTAAACATACATATTATTTACAACACATCTAAAGAAAAAATAACATATCAACTATATTAATGTTCTTTTATCTAAGAATCTTAATTACTGCAGATGTCATTAAAGTTATTTGAGAAAACGTATCCTATGAATATTTTTAATAATTATTACAATGTTTTAAAGATCCATTACATAAAACAAATTTAAAAATATGTTTATCAATTTAATTTAAATGAGTGAAAACGGATAATTCATATCTTAGAATGTTGTATAATAAAATTTAAAAAGTATTGAAAATATATTTTATTGTTCGGTTAGCTAGACTTGATGACTTTCTACGGTAGATACCTGTGTTCATGACTTCAGTCAGTTTCTACTTTGAATTATTCGCATAAAAAAAAACAAAGTATAGTCAAACCTGTCTAAAGCAGCCAGACAAGGGAAGAAGCGAAAATGGTATTTGAGGTTATTGCTTAATACATGTTTATGTGCTCTGAAAGCAAAGACATTGAGAAATAGCAAATGTAGCTGCTTAAGACAAATGGCTGCTTAATAGAGGTGACCGCTTACACAAGTTGGATTGCATAAACATGTATATAGTGTACATTTATATCAGTGATTGATATTATAAACTAGAGAATGTATATTTCAGGGATCACCAGGACCAGGGGGAAAGAAGGGAAGTCGCGGTCATCCCGGTCTCATGGGATTGACCGGTCAACCGGGAGGCCCAGGTCGCGAAGGAATTGCCGGTGCAGACGGCGAACCAGGAAATATGGGACCTCCAGGTGCCACTGGCATACCAGGAACTGCGGTAAGGTTTGCTCAGAGAGAATATAAAAATTATACGTCCAAACTGTGATTAGTTTCTGAGAGCAGTCACCCATGGCCAATTTTCGGTTGTTTTTTAATGAATGGTTCGTATTATTTAAGATACATCATACAGGTTACGACGAACGTCTCTCACAACAATAAAGTTTGTGCTGTTCTACATATACATCGTCGGATACCCACGCGTAGTCTATTCCGATATTCTCCATTTATCATCATTGGGATGTTACGCTAGCTTTACGTTGTTTCTACCAAGCCACGATGCAATCATATGATTGGTTCCTTCACGATTTCACGAAGGGAACGTTATCCAATTGAAACATATCCCACTTTTGATGGATGGAGAGTATCGGAATTGACACCCGTGGGTATCCGACGTCGACATATAGAGAAATGCACTTCTGGGACACTGGATACATTACTAATGATTCTGAAAGTACTGTGTTCCCAAAGATAGTCCTCCCTTGGTCCAATTATACAGAAAAAAACATGGGGTTGACCTGATTGCTTTTTCACAATTTTTGACAATTCTACCAATTTGTGGCCGTGTATTACTACGCATCTTTAAACTATTATAGCTTCATTAAACAGTATTCAGTGCGATACAAACTTGGCAGAAATCATAAAAATGTTCAAAGGTTCTCATATGCACAAAGAAATATGACAAATTTATGCATTTCAACAAAAACAACCGCTTTACATAGATCTAATTCTTGGGCGTAAGAATCGTGCTACCGTCATGTAAGGGAGGGTATTCTTAAGTGAGACTTGAAGGGAATTGATATCTCTCCCGATATCGAAGGAACCTTACTGGCGCAAATGCCTTGATTTGTATCATTTTAAAATTGATTTTTGTAAATATAGATATAGACGTTTCTATACTAATACCAACCTCGATTGTATGTAAATTATAATGCAGTTTGATTCCAGTTAAATTGATTGCATTCTTCATATGCTTTATTTTGTATAATGTACAGGGAAATCGTGGCGAGGTTGGATCACCAGGACCCCCCGGAAAGGACGGCAACCCCGGACTTAATGGACAAGATGGACCCCAGGGAGACAGGGGACAAGCCGGACCACAGGTATGCTCATCTTTATAATGATTGATTTAAATTTGATATGCATTTCGTAATTTCTAATAGCCATTAAATGTCTGTGAGAATTAAATGAGTAACGAACAGTGTCTACTAAATTCAGATAATGTACTTTTGTGGCTCAAAGCTCCGATCTCAAGCCGGTTTCCCGTAATTAATATAATTATAATTATAATTGATCAAACTGAAATCCTCCTCAACCATTTTTTTTAATGAATTACTTATTTTCACGTTTAAGCCGAATCACTTTAAAAGGGATAAAAAGTATATAACATAAGGTATTGCTATTGACGATGACACATGAAATTATTTCTATTAAAAAAGTTCCAAAAAGATGATAAAAAACAGCATATATATAAGATCAGGTTGTGAAGGTTTTTGTTGAGCAAAAAATATTAATAAACGTTTTACATATGTTTTATATAGTCTTACATATACGCTTTAATTTTAGGGACTAACTGGCCCACCCGGCGTTCCAGGACCCCAAGGTGAACGTGGTTCCACAGGCTTCCCCGGACAACAGGGAACAGCAGGCCCGTCAGGACCAGCCGGAGAACCGGTAATTACATTCATCTCATTCATCATATGCATGTATATGTAGAGGTTTCCTACATAGACAGAGACAACGTATTTGGTTTATACCAGTCACGTTCGATCAAGTGAGTGAAACAGCTATTGCAGAGTTAATACTGGTGAACAGACTTAAGCTAGTCCGTTACTCGTGTTTTGTGTTTCTTTCACTATTTTATTCTTGAAACTAACGTCTTTCAATATTTGAATCTTAAAAAACTAACTGTTACAATATAAAGGTTTAAAGGTTATTAATCGAAATATCGAAAGATGCAAACCGAATATCGAAATAACTCTTATTTGCCATTAATTGGAGTATATCTATTACCTCGCATTGCTGGTATGTTACCATTTTACCTCTATTTAATGAGAGGAAAGCGTATTTTACGCAAGCAGTTAAATAATAAATGAGCTTAAGTGTTTCAATGCTGCAGTCGGTTACTTTGTTATGCAAAGTCATAGTAGACAGCTATATTTTATTTTTGAGTGGTACAAACCGAGAGGTAAAGAAAAAAAGAAACAAGCTTAGACTCCGTCAAACGATTACTGCATCAAACTTAATAAAACATTAACAGAATAACCCGTTGACTTAATTACAATGTAAGTAAATCACAATATCTTGAATATAAAATTTGAAGGATAAAATCATAGTAATCCGAATTACTGTTTACCTCGCCCTCTGTCAAATAAAGTTAAGTCAATTAAAAGTTCGTTCATAGATATGCAAGTTCAGCATTTAACGGTAGAGGCAAAGCGGGTAATAATGAAACGATGAATTTCATTTGCTTTGTTATGTAAACTATTGCATTAGGCATCAATGTTGATATATAGACATTATTTTCTAATGTTATGACAGGGAACTCCCGGAGAGTCAGGACGTAATGGTCAGGACGGCAAACCAGGACTACCAGGAGCCACAGGAATGATAGGACTCCCAGGACTTCAGGGAGAGCAAGGACCACAAGTATGTATATATCTATCAATTACTATTTTCATATGATTTTGATAATAATTGGCAGCTGTGATAAATATAAATACTTTGAAGTGTGTCATAATTTAGGATATATTTGTTATGATAATGGGATGCACTTTTTGCCGATCAAAATGATTAAAAAATGTGTTGCATCTTTATCAATTGAGAAAATATGGTCTGTAAAACGAACCCATCTCTCCCGATTTGGTCTGTTAAATAGCGATGTTGGAAAAAAAGCCACATCTGAGCACGTTGATTGGTCAGTTGCTTCATGGATAGTTTGAATGACGTTTAGTTAACATTCCATTGCTATAAATTGTGGGTAAGCCATAGAATTATCTGCTTATTCTTATGGGAGTTAATAGCCCTGAATCGGGGGATATCAGGTTCTGGGATAGACTTAAGAGAATACAAATTTAAGGGAAAAAGTGAAAATACGAGTAAAACACACAAAAAAAACAAGGAAATGTTACATGTTTTTTTTAAAAATATGCTAAAGTATAATATATTAAAAACAGATTAAAATCATTTATATTCTCTGGGGTTTTTTTTGTTTGGCGTAAATTATACTAAGGTTTGGTGACATTCCTCTTTGCTATACCTGCTCAACTGCGTGTCGTGTAGTTGGCCAGAGAGGAATGTCACCAAACAATGGTATAATTTACGCTACACATAAGAACGCGAGAATATTATTGATCTGACATAAGCATTATAGAAAAACATATGATAAATGGGACGGCAGCAACATATCTGAGTAAGGCCATTGGTGAACTAGTTAAAAGTGTTCGAGAACGAAGAAATGACAAGTCATGAAAGTGATAAGAAATTTCTGTTCATTTATTGTGTCCTTTGAATGATAGGTGTAATGTCGGACATATGTTTTTTTGGAAGTTATGTCTTTTGAATCTTGTTGAACACATTTGTTCTCTTTTTTTGGCAGAAGTGTCCTTTGATTGCTAAGTCTCCTAGTCGACAAAATTTAATATTTTCTTTTCTTATTGTTGTGTCGTTTTAATCCGACGACTCATGTCTGGTGTATTGGTATATTCTGCTTGTGCTAGCTATATCCTTTGTACCTTACGTCTATTGTTGGATATATATATTATTTTTGGTAGCTATATCCTTTGAACCCTACGTCTAATGTTGGACATATATATTCTCTCTTACAGCTAATGTTGGACATATATATTCTCTCTTACAGCTAATGTTGGACATATATATTCTTTCTCTTACATCTACTGTTGGGCATATATAAAAATTATTCTTTTCTTGGTAGTTTGTCCTTTGAACCCTACGTCTAATGTTGGACATATATATTCTTTCTTACAGCTAATGTTGGAAATATATATTCTTTTTGTGGTAGTTTTGTCCTTTGAACGCTACGTCTAATGTTGGACATATATATTCTTTCTTACAACTACTGTTGGACATATATATTCTTTTTGTGGTAGTGTTGTCCTTTGAACCCTACGTCTAATGTTGGACATATATATTCTTTCTTACGTCTAATATTGGACATACATATTCTTTCTTACAGCTACTGTTGGGCATTTATATTCTTTTTGTGGTAGTTTTGTCCTTTGAACCCTACGTCTAATGTTGGACATATATTCGTTTTGGTAGCTTTGTCATTTAAATCACACCTCTGATGTTGGACATTTATATTCGTTTTGGTAGCTATGTCATTTGACAAATACGTCTAAAATTTGGTATATTTTTCTTTCTTTTAATGATGTTTACCTTTGAAGGTTAATTCTCCAGATGCACCTATATTTTCTTAAGTTTTAGTCACTTTTGTGTGTACGACTTAAAGTATTAAGACGTTTTCTCCTTTTACAGGGCTCATCAGGACAGGACGGTTCCCCAGGGGCACCAGGTCGTCCAGGAGACTCGGGAGATTCGGGACCACAGGGACCACAAGGACTTCAGGGACAGCCAGGACCCCAGGTTACTATTATTATAACATTTCGTTTGCGTTTCGCCTGTTTGCATAGACAATCGATATGAAATAAATAATGCTGAACAGATCTTACAATACATTAATACATTTATTAAACACAGAATGTATCTCCAAATAATATATAGGAAATTTAAAACCATTAATAGAGTTGTCTTGACATTGGAATAAGTAGGTATTTTGTAAAACACATCTCTCAGATTTGGTTACACTTAAGGAACTTATGTTTAAAAATCGTCTGACATAGAGGTTAAGTAAGTTTATTCCTTAAAAAAATTCCATGTCGTAATGCCAATTACTGCAATATCTTCACAAATTTGATTTTCACGGACATTTTCTTTTTCGAATCCTTCTAAATCCATTTCTTATCATGTACACATGTTAAACGTAATAATCGTCTATGTGTATTTCATTGCCTTAGTTTGTATTGATAGTTTATGATTCTGACATATTGTAGGGACCACCCGGAGCAAGCGGACAAACCGGAGATCAGGGAGGACGAGGCGAGCGCGTAAGTTACTCATATATAGATGATATTATTTGTTGCCATTTGTATATAAGTATTGTTTGTTACAATTATCAAATTGGGTTGTATAAAAAATAACAATGAAAGATCAAGATTTTTATGTTAGATGAATTGGAGGACGCGTAAAACGATACGAGACATTGAACTACCAGCGATGTGGTGAACATTGTGCATGATCATTGTGATATTTGTCGCAATGTCAGAAACTTAAATATTAACCTACGATCGGAGGGTTGTGTGCTATAATAACTTGCTTTGCGATCGAAGTAAAATAAATAAGTTCAAAATTAAAAAACAATAATCGAGTTATTTACATCAAGACATTGTTATAACATGTATGGAAATCAAAATATTGTTTTTAAAAGATATCTAATAAGTAAAACATTTATCAAAAACAACGCGAGATGAAATATTAGTTACGAAATCAATTACAGCTAAATACTTACAATGAATCTTGACCACTTTGAGGTTTTATCTTATCCATTTTATGGGCGATCTTGTCTACAAGTATTGTTTTATCTTTGTGTTTAACAGAATATGATAACATGTCATATGCAAATCACCATATGAACTTATCAACCTTCGTATGTTGTTGATTATAGGGTGAACGCGGAGTATCTGGGCCGATGGGAGCACCAGGAGGCCAGGGAGCACCGGTAAGTGGCTATTTTGTAAAAAAACATATACCAATATAAAATTATAATCGTGTTTCATTCTCGCAAATTACCATCAACAGCTTTAGAAGTGTTTGCTAATGATTTAGGAAGCATTCACTGAAATTGCGTAATAAAGATGGTGTGTGTGTGTGGGGGGGGGGGGGTGAGCAATAACATTTTTTTGAAAGAGTGAAAAATATATTGTTTATATAATTTACGAACGTTGTTTTTGTATGCTAATAACAAGGATTTATATAAGCGTCCACAGCATCTCAATGAGTTGCCTTTCGTCCTCTTTACCACTAATAAATACACTTGGGGACATTGAAAACGTACCACTTACATACAGGTCAATTTAGCGCAGAAAATGTTATCCAATTTCAAAGAAATATTATAAACGTTGAATTGTAAATGCATTTTTTTTCTCCAATTTTTGAAGCTATCCCCAAAAGTGAAAATTCACAGGCGTCAATAATGATTGTATGAACCATTCGCATGTGAATTTTCACTTTTGCGAGTAGCTTTGAAAAATGGAAATTCACAGGCGTCAATAATGAGTGTATGAACCATTCGCTTGTGAATTTTCACTTTTGGGAGTAGCTTTGAAAAATGGAAATTCACAGGCGTCAATAATGAGTGTATGAACCATTCGCGTGTGAAAATTGTGAATTTTCACTTTTGGGAGTAGCTTTGAAAAATGGAAATTCACAGGCGTCAGTAATGAGTGTATGAACCATTCGCATGTGAATTTTCACTTTTGGGAGTAGCTTTGAAAAATGGAAATTCACAGGCATCAATAATGAGTGTATGAACCATTCGCATGTGAATTTTCACTTTTGGGAGTAGCTTTGAAAAATGGAAATTCACAGGCGTCAATAATGAGTGTATGAATCATTCACATGTGAATTTTCACTTTTGGGAGTAGCTTTGAAAAATGGAAATAAGTTCATAAAAAATTCAAGTATCAGTCTTGAAATTTCGACAGTAGAAGACAGAGATGGCACTCTTAAAGTATGAAATCTGACGACATTTTCTGCACTAGAACTACCTGTGTAAGTGGTGCGTTTTCAAAGTCTCTGAGTGTAAATCCTTGCTAATAATGGCAATGATCAGGGCAGCGTTTCACAAAATAACTTACGATAAAAATCGACGTAAGTCAATTTAACAATTTCTTCGTTGTGAGTTCAAATTTTAATCGACGTTTAAAATGATTGTATTTTCAGAAAATATATAATTTTTTTGCATGATTTGAGCAAACTTGACTTCATTTGGATGAAAATTAAACATATTATGAATAATTGTGGTTTACGTTTACGGCGATTTTTGTCATAAGTTTTTTTGTGAAACTCATCCCTGATGATTGTAAAAAAGCTCACAAAAATATGTTCTTAATTCATTTTGTGCAGTGTACATAATATTTTGACAATCCGATAGGTGAACGCCCAGAATTGATTTTTGTTTTTTTATTCTTTAGTAAATAAAACACGTTTGCACGCTTTTCATTCATTGGAGAACCCTTGTGAAAGACGCAAAACTTACGTGTAATTATGTGTTAATCTCTGCACTACCAAAGTATGATGAGAAAAAATAGGGGTCAAGTGTCATTCAGGAGATTTTTTCTGTTCAGTGTGTACACTGTTTACAAAGTGACTTCTGTCATCATATATTCATACCCCAATTTTCATACGTCATTTTTTTTTCTAAATTCATAAATCAAACATGACAATGCTATCTTATTAGCTATTGGGAAATACTTTATAATTATATAGTATACGGTGCAGTGAGACGTTTTGCAAATAAACGACACTGTCTGAACACTATGTCCGTGCCTTGCATATCAGTATTCGCGTTACATAACTGCACAGCAACGTTTGAAGTACACATGAGATTGCTTATCTGTATTTCTTTATTTTCATTTTAGGGCCCCCCAGGTAATCAGGGAGACAAGGGAGAACAAGGAGAGAAGGGTAACTCAGGAGACAAGGGTTGGCCCGGAAGGACTGGAATGCCTGGCACCCAGGGACCACAGGTTGGTTTATAACTTGTTTTCAAATACATTAACAGTTGTGTTTTATCTACCAATATAAATCTTAAATCATACACATATATACGTCCATTGAACATAATATTTTTGGTTAGGTCGCATGACCACGTGCTAAATATATTTGCATTCGCCATAAGGAGGTCGCCATTGCTTTTCAAAATAGTGCCTTATGGGATTGGAGTGGTAGTAAAACCAGGCCATTTTCCAGCTGCAAATAAAAAGGCAAATGATATATGTTTGTAATTATTATTTTAGCGTTTTGAAAAAACTACGCATTGTCATGTGTATATCAAATAAGAAAATATTGAAAAATAAAACAAAAATGTTTAGGTTTTGAAACTTATCTTTTTTGACGATTTTCACCGGTGTTTTTTGGACAAATTCCTGCTGAATTAATGTAAATCACTTTCAAATAACCATGTTGTTTTATGTTCCAAAGACTAGGATATGCTGAACTTATAAAAATGAATATAATAACAAAATCAGAAAATATTTAAAACATGAACACACCACATTTGCCGTTTCCCTGCAGACGGAGTTTGACTGGGTTATCTGGAACCTGCTCGAGTTTTGGTATCATCAATGTATTTAGTAGCCAGTGCGCGGTTGTTTTTGTCTTTCTTACATTCACTAAAATATTGCATTTTACACCATTAAACACACATAGTTCGTACAAAACCTAACTTGCACATTCATTCCCTCTAATTCCCACCTCCTTCATAAGACCTAACCATTGGATGCTTTTTAAAAGCAGCCAACTTGTTTTTAATGGTGATCTTAACTTGAGGCAAAAAAAAATGCTAAACGTTTTTTGTGTATTTTTTCAAAGATGTTTCCATCGATGAACATGTATATACTTAAGTGATTCATACACCGTCATATTTTAATTATATAACATGTCTCATGTTAGGCCAGTATTAATAAATTCTAGATTTTCATGAAGATTTTTCTACAAGATGTTTTTTTGTTTTGTTTTGTTTTTTGTTGTTGTTTTGTTTTTTTTTTTTGGGGGGGGGGGGGTATGTGTTGGGGGTGGAGTAACGAAATAAAAAGGGTCCGGGCGACATTAAAATTAGGGAGAGTGCGGGTATGAAAATCTAGGAAATCATTTATTATTCCCTTAGTGAATTTTAATAAAAAAAAACACATTGGTGTGATTTATTAGGCACTGGGTGTTTATAATAGTTTAGTAAACTAAACAGCTAATTAATTTCAACGTTAGACTGCCCGTGAATTTTCCGTAGTGCAATGCGCTTTCTTTATATCAACAAGAAGTTTACTGAACTGTTTGTATTGCGATTTTGAAAGTGTTTTTTTTAATGAGATAAAAAGTACAATTACTATAACATTTATTTGTATTGTATTTCAGGGACTGCCTGGGGAGCAAGGACGACCGGGACCAGCTGGATCTCCAGGACAACAGGTATATATAAGCTAATTATATTATTACATGCACGAAATCCAATGGAAATGTCAGCATGCTTGCGCAGTAAATTCAAGATTTTACGGAGTCTTTTAAGCATATGCCACCACTATCGACAGGTTGCAATGCCATTAATAGTGGTTAGATCAATAGTTACTTGAAAGAAAGGAGAAAGTCCACTGATGATTTTTCTATATAAATGCAACTATCGCTTTCAGTATTAAACTACATTTATTTTTTGTTTTATCTATATACAGGAAAAAATGCGTTTAAATGCATGGAAAATAAGTTTCTTAAGGTTTACTGATATTATGGCATGCACATCACCATAGCTCTAGATTAAATTCTTAAGTACCAATGATTTATTCCATAAAGCATAATTAAAAAGGAAAGGCAGTCAGCATATCAAAATGCAACATTGCCAACCCTGAAAGAGACCTCTCCATTAAGTAAATAAAATTTATTTCATATTTTCTATAATCCTATTCAGGGACAAGCAGGATCACGAGGTCATGATGGAAAAGACGGACCCTCAGGACCTATGGGAGCACCTGGTCTTGGCGTAAGTCACATTTCGTTCTTTGTTTATATTCCATTCGCAATTTAATTGGATATAATTGATTTACCGTAGTATTGCGATATATAAAAAATATTGATCTGTAGTTACTGTTTATTTTTTACATTTAATTTACATTAAAAAAAGACGTGCTGATTATGAATTTTTTAACAGAAACACCATAACATAACGACTGTTGAACTTGTTTTTATATATCGACTGATATGTATCAAATGAATGCTGTTTATGTCACGTCTACACGTAAATAGGTCAATTTGACGAAGCGTGTCTAATTATATGTGCATTTGTATATTGCAGGGACCACGAGGACCAATGGGTAATGATGGACCACAGGTATGTTACCCGAATCATAGACATACATATATCACATTTCAAATTTTATATTTTCCTTTAATTCATCAATTGTTCTTTTTAAAGATATATATTACACTAAAATTGCATATATTTGTCCATAGTGTAACGGTATACAGCACAAAATTAATACAAAATTTAAAACAATATATCGGGAAAATGCCATATGGTATTTCAATCATTAATTTAGAAGAAAGTGTGAGTGTAGCTTCTTTTTATGTATTTTCGTTATCCTTTCTTAAACTAAGAATTCTGTTTTATAACACCTGAGATAGTGAATGCATTTAATTATACAATAAATTATATTTCATATAAACAAGAGCACAGCAAGCGAGCGCAGACACTTGTCTTTTACCAAATCGGCTAAGTAGGTCAACGTCAGTTATGTAAACATTTTCAACATGATGGTGATTATCAAAAATCAAACCCAAGCTAAATAAAAAAAAAACATTTAATCTAAGGTTTTAGAGTCCATAATATGGACAGTTAGCTATGTACATTGTTTCTATAACATAAGATGAATGTGTTTATGAAGTTTCTCACTGATTTGTCCAAATACTGACATATATGCAACAACATACTCGTACATATATAACCTCACGCAATGCCTATCCGGATTATTAACCAAAGTAATCGAACAGAAAGAAATACAACGAGAAAACAGTGACCACAGCCAACCCGAAACCAACTTCTCCCGTGTGCTAAGCGAACGCTTCTCCTGCGTCGCCGGTGTAGCTAGCGTTCCAAATCGAGACCCACGAAATAAGGGGGGTAATTTATCATGCAAGAGACCGAATGATGCGCTTGTTCAGGCTACATAAATACGCGATTAACACGTGATAAAATATAACAGTATTTTGGTATCAATCAATCATTTATCGCTTAATTAATAGTTAAATGAGGGAATTATTGTTACTAATTATTTTTTTCTATTTCTGTAGGGATCCTCAGGTCCAGCCGGACCACCAGGACCTCCCGGACCACCAGTATGTATATACTTCTTTAACAATAAATAGATACATATTTTTCATTGACTGAGTTACCTTTTGTTACACAGGTATAAAGTGATTTCGGAAAAGATAAAGAAATGCCAGATGATTGATTTCAGTGCCACATTACCAAACTATTATAAGCGATATTAAGAGTATTTGAATATATGTGTTAAGGTATTTTGTTAAGAATTGTGTCAATATAATCGTTAACAAAATCAATAATTAAATACCTTAACATATATATTACTAAACTGTAAACATCTCTTACACTAGTTTGATAATGTGGTTATGAAATTCGCCCGGCGTTCCTTTATCCTTTCAGTATACATTGATATTATTCGGAGTTGTTATAATGAAGCAAGAGTGCCAAACTTCGCAATAAAACTATCGTATAAGAATTACAGCATGGGAAGTGATGTGAGTTAAAGGTCATTGACCAATTAAATATTTGTCTATAGGAGCAACTTTCAAATTAATTAGTGAACACCACGTATGACGTGTACCTAATCGATGTCAAACTGTAATGTGTTATTAGGATTTCATCGAAATTACTGTGATATGTATGTAATAATGACTATATATTAATGTTCTATGGAAAATATGGATATGTATGTAATAATGGGTATGTGTTAAAATGTTTTATGGAAAAAATATGGATATGTATGTAATAATGGGTATGTGTTAAAATATTCTATGGAAAATATAGATAATTTTATGTATGTAATAATGAGTATGTGTTAATGTTCTATGGATAATATGGATATGTATGTATTAATGGGTATGTGTTTTGTGGAGAATATTAGTATATGTTTTTGTGTTATGGAAAATGTGGACATGTGTGTACTTATGGGTATGTGATTATGTTTTATGGAGAATAGATATTCAATTGGCTTTTGTATCTAGATAATGATTGTACCAATTCTATCGTATTATATAAATGTTACATTTTTATCCAGAGTGACGGTAATGTTGGTCAATCAACCGAGGTAACAGAGACAAAGTCGTGGTTGACAGTTTCTTATATATGCTATCAGACGAAATAGTGACTGCTATAATATATACATTTTAAAATCATTTTGAACTATACGTAATTTTCTGTGTTCGAACACCAGATTATAAACATTTGTGAAAGTTTAAATACTGTTGCCCGCGGGAGTGGACGACATATTTCGCTGAAATAATAGGAACTGCGAGTCGCCGTCATGACAATTTAACATTACCATAAATATCTTACTTGAGGTATAATCAGATTGAAATTTTAAGTTACGTATTTCAGGCGTACGCTCCAGTTTACCAACCACAGCCTTACGCATACAAGGGTGACGACGGCATGCAGGTAAATCTTTGTTTCATTAATAATCAATAAGTTTCTAGATCAAAAAAATGATATTCAACATCAACCTTACAAAAATGCAAACGCACAAACGGACCTCAAAGTGTTGAAAACTCTGATTTTCGCCATCAATTTCTGACGAGTTAATCATTCGATATAAAATGATATGTGATGTGATTTCCTAATTGTTTTTCGCTTTTTATACACAGTCCATCATAAATCTGTGCCTCCGAGGTCTTAGTACCTGTATTTTATCACTTTTGTCCTACCCGATTTCAAATATTATAAATATGAAGACGAAACATGACAAGTTTTTTTGTCTTAAGAAGTTAAATGAATGTAGTAACACTTTAATAAACACGAATGAAACATCAATATTATGTGATTTAAAATCTTTAAATATATATATATATATATCTTAAGCAATCATGGTGTAAGTAACACCAATTTTAGAAGGTTGATATTGTCGTGGTTTTGGTATTTAAGGACATACAGAGTGTATGAAAGTAAATTAACTCATTTATATCATTTATTTGAAGATCATGGATTTTGGAAACTAGAAACCATCAAAATGTTACATTAATAATTTACTCATCTTTATGAATTTCATATTACAAATCTGATATTTTTGCTGTTCATTTATCAGGTTAACAGTAAAAGCTTTAATTTTCACGAATGTTTATTTTTCGCTTCTTTCGCGAGAACTAATAATTCTTGAAATAGAATTTTCTAAACCATGTTTAATACCTTGTTCATACACAAAAATAATGTGTTTAAATTTTATCGCACACAAAATAACAAGGTAAATCACTTATGAGTGCCGGTTCCTTAATTACGTTGTCAGCTACACGGCAATGCAACATTTTACAAGCTTTATGGGTATACCCGTTAAGACGGGTGACCCTTGAACCAGTTTTGCTTCTGAATGTTCCAAGGCTGTATAGGTCTTTTATCTGAATACGTATCTGTTTTTATCATTGGAAATAGTGCAACAGCATTTGTGTTGTTATGATGGATTTGACATTTGATTTCAATACATTTATTTTTATTTATTTCTTATGTGTATTTTATGTTTTCAGTATGACGCTCCTGCGCCCGTAAGTTATTTTAAAATTATATTTTTTTGTTATCATCTCTAGTTTTTATTTCACACACTCGAGTAACATTCATAAAGAATTGTGTAGTTTTTGTAGTTTAAAGTATTTCTTCGTTTCTTTTCGTCTCTTTTTAATACCCAATTATGTTTCCAGATATTCACAATTCCTTTTAGTGTACTTTGTATCAAAACTAGCTTTGTAAGTAAATCTTTCAGAGACTATATTATATTGTCCATTTTATTTCAAAGTGGTAAAACCGGTTCTTGCGAAAACGGTACACCAGATATATGTTTCATACTATGCTGTCCATTATATCTCAAAATTGTAAAACCGGTTATTGTGAAAAGGGTACAAGAGAGATATGTTTTATACTATGCTGTCCATTATATCTCTAAATTGTAAAACCGGTTATTGTGAAAATGGTACAGGAGAGATATGTTTTATACTATGCTGTCCATTATATCTCAAAGTTGTAAAACCGGTTATTATCCATTATATCTCAAAATTGTAAAACCGGTTATTGTGAAAATGGTACAAGAGAAATATGATTTATACTATGCTGTCCATCATATCTCAAAATTGTAAAACCGGTTATTGTGAAAATGGTACAAGAGAGATATGTTTTATACTATGCTGTCCATTATATCTCAAAATTGTAAAACCGGTTATTCTGAAAATGGTACAACAGAGATTCTTTGATATTAGGTTGACCATTATATTTCAAAACAGTAAAGCCTCATATTATGAAATCTTTAAAACGGAGAGTTTTTCTAAAATGCCTCGTTTATAAATAAACTCCAACATCTTAATTCTTCAGATAATCAGTTTGATCTCGTGAGGGGGCAAGGGGGTCATTGTTAGTTTTTATATTCTTTTAATTCTAAAATGTTCGTATAATCGACTGACATGAAACGTTGTACCATTTATTGCAATTTTAACTGTAACTGGTGCCTTTTTTATTGATTTTTTCAAAGCATTTTTTTTCTGCAACCAAACCATATTTCAATTATCTTAGGCAAAGATAACATTGAACTTGTTTCTTCTCAAGTATATTTGTTTCATCAGAAGTAATTACCATTTATAGCACATGTGCAGACAATTTACAACGCTTGGCATAAAAATTTGAGAATATCGACCTACCGTCAGATGAAGAGCGCGACTATCAAAAGGATTTGTTACCTGTTCCAATTGACTGACGGCAGTAAACCCTTCTGTTTTGCCTATTGACCGATTCAAATGAACTGATATAACTGGAATGTGTATGTTACGAAACTGTCATTAAAAATGCTTATAAATATTGGTTAAGAACTAAAACGCTGATTTTTTTTCTATAAGGTCGGTTTCATTGGCTTATTATTAAAACACACGACGTCAGTTTAGTCTCAGAATAGTGATAAGTGAACGATGCTTTACTTTGATATTGGCTTTTCAAGAAATTACGTATATATTCGACAATTTGACTTGATGTACAAGGCGAAGTGACTGTATACTGAGTTATTTCATTCCTTCTCAAACAGAGTGAAGATGAAAGAGTTAACTTGTTCTACGTATCCCGTGCACTCGACCAAGTGGCCCGGCCAACCGGTACAGTCGATGCTCCAGCGCGGTCATGTGAACACCTGCGAGCAAGTAACCTAGACAAGGATTTGGCAGATGGTAGGGATATAACAATTGCTACACATTACCACTTAGATATTTTTTCTTAAACTAAATACAACTCTTTATAATGCATGAAACAGAATGGCAATACCCCTCTGTTCAAAAAACAAATTGTTGATTTTATAACTATTTTAATAAATTTGACATATTTTTAACAATTTGATTGATTTTTAGGTGGAGAGAAAATAAGCCACGAACAATTGTAGTGTTTTAACACTCAATATTCAATATTCCTTCAAAAATAATTTCATCTTATGATTTTGCTTATTATAGAATACAAAACAAAGACAGTTTTTACATAATCTTAATCGAAATGATACGAAAAGATAATTGTTTTATTAAATATGATGCGGCAACTTTTTTTTATTGAACACAACCTCTACATATAGACCATCGCTGCTGTCCAAAGCAAATTATTAAGATAAAAGTGCCTTTTTTTTAAGAATTAATGCTTCCACAATGTCTAAATATCTCCGTATAGTTTGTTGTCAAGTGGGAGAGCATTGGCACCTGGATCGGAATGCTGTGGGTTCGATCCTTCGCCGAGGCTATATGCGGTGTCCTTGAGCAAGATACTTAATCCGCATATGCTTAGAACTGGGTGACCCTGGAAGATTTCAAGTGTGATTTGTCTTTTAAGAGCTTGACAATCAATGTAAAATAGAGTTAAAATCGTGAAATAATTGTATCCGTTTAACATGTTAATATGGCAGATTTTGTTCCTGAATCTTGTTTCAGCTGATTTTTTTCTGACAAATACAATTTCAGTTGCAAACATATTTTGAAGGTATCATGATATTATGCTTTAAGCGGTAAAAAATAAATATTAAGATACTTTCTGATAGGCGTTTAATATTGTCATAAAACGGGTAGCATTGCTAATATGATCATTTGAGAAAATAGGTCAATATTAAACATACACTTCTGGAAAACAAAAATAATATTGTGATATTTAAAAAAAAAAAAAATTATTCGAATGATTTTTTTTTGATAATTGAAGTTTTTTTATTTACCTGCAAACTTAGTTCAATTGAAACGTAATTGACGTCTTCCTTTCACAAACTGTCTTCACAACAACAAAAACGACTTTGGGTGAAACATGCATCGCAAACAATAGGAAATGATAATATAATTATGCAAGTATATGTGTTTGATTAGCAACAAACATATAAGCAAAGTTTATATATTGTAATTCCAATGACATTTTATGTTATTTCTCTCCAGGCAAATACTATATCGATCCAGTTTCTGGCAGCAATAAACCATTCCAAGTTTACTGTCGATTCGAAAAGACTTCCGCAGAAACGTGTGTATCAGCTAAGAAGTCAACTGTTGAGGTAAGCGAGAATTCTTTCTAACAAATATAACGGAATCATATTCGAACTTTTATTACAGTATTATGTTTTTAACTAATATATTTGGAGACACATTTGAACTATTTCTTGAAGTCATATGTAAAGTTTAACTACTTTTTCAGAGTTAAATGCACTGTTGTATTTTAGCTCAGTTAGAACCTAAGAGCAATACTTTCAATCCAGAGTAGCCTTTTTGTTTGAGTTGTTTATTTTAATGTTTCGTGTCATAGCTTGCCATTAAATACTACTAGGCGATCAGTTATTAGGATAATCACTCTTTCTTAGAATCCTAGAAGATTAACCTGTACTCGAGTATACCAATCTCCGCAAGTAACTGACAATGTTCTATTTTAATAAGCGATGAGAGGCGAACGTAAATAAAACACATTGCTGTATATTAATCAGCACGGAGACTGTGGTGGGTCACGATTCGAACTTGTAAATTGGAAGTCGCTACGATGTTGACAGACATAGATAACGTCATCATATCATTTTTGATATTTTTTTTTTCAGTTCTAGTAATTAAAAATACAATATCACAATTGTAACGGTTATTATATTTTATATTGTAGATTAACTCACACGATAAGAAACTGAACTCGGAATGGTTGATGGAGTATATGGAAGTTTCTGAGGTATTGTATATAAGTTTATAAGTATCTGACCCTAGCTTCATAAAACATATCAACTTGAGATTTTCCTAACCTCATTTTTTATTATAACTTTATTTACCGTGATCATTTTTGCATGTTAGCCTTAACCAATGAGAATAGATGTGTTCCGACTTTACTTATAGTGGTCATATAATGTGTAATGCATTTGAGTAATGTGAGTTGAGATGGCTTGTGAAACCAGTCCCTGCTCTACTAGGTGATAGGTTGATATATTCCAACTCGATGTTTCGACTTTGTATTAGGGTCGAGTCGTTGCCGGGGCTCCGTTTTCAACCAGTGGCATGTGGCGATGCTATTTGACATCGTTACAATTTTATCCTGGTATAAAAAAAATAACAGATGAAATTTGTTCACTGTACTGTACATTCGAGCGTTATTCTCACAATGTAAGTGTGAACGTTAGGTTTAAATATTATGGACCTATTTTCTGATATATATGAATACATTTTACTAAACTGTCAAATGCAGCTATCTATAGCTATAAATTAGCGAGCTGATTCATTCTCATTCGCGAGTTTTAGCGAAAATAAAACCGCTAATAATACCAGATATATCATATAAACATTTCTCCATTTTTACACCCACTTGAAATCTTGAAATCCTCGACCGCATTTGATAATAAATAAAATGTAAGGTATAACACATTATGGCTGATGTAAACTTCTTAAACAGCTACAGAACGTGTCACGTATGTTATACGAATAGCTTAAAAATGATGAATATTATATCACATTTAAGTTCTGGTACCTCAACGTGCACACCTTCCCTTTCCCCAAAAATGTTGTTTCATTTATTTTTTTTTACTTATACATGTATAGCAAACTAGCTCTGAAACTTACCTTCTTAATTAATTGTGACAACAATATTGTTTATTATTATTACAATTTCTGTTGTTGTCGCAGGTCAAGTATGATATTTCAAGGTCGCAACTTGCACAGCTACAGCTTGATCATGACACGGCCAGACAAACCGTTAGAATGACTTGTACTAATGTGAATACGCGCGGATTCCTGTTCCGACCTAATGATGAGCATCCAGAGAACATTGACACGTCGACAAACAAGTATTTGGCACTAACAAAGATAGACAGAACAGAAGGCTGTCAAGTAAGTATTGGATTCAGTGATGTTTTACATTTATATGTACAGTCAACACTGACTTAAGCAGCCAGTAAAGGGGAGAGACGGCTTTTTCAGACAGACTGTTGCTTGATAGTTTGATTTGCTCTGAAGTATTGCAATAGGAACAAGTATATGTGGCTGCTTATAACAAATGGCTGCTCAATAGAGGTGACGCTTATACAGGTTTTACTGTGTATGTTCAATCTTAAGCAGCCAGTCAATAAAAGAACCGAAATAGGCATTTTATAGGTTGTTGCTTGATACAGGTTAATTTGATCTGAAGTATGGGGATGGGAACAAGCATATGGGGCTGCTTAAAACACGTAGTTGTTCAATAGAGGTGACGCTTATACAGGTTTTACTGTGTAAGTTCAATTTTAAGCAGCCAATCAATGAAAGAACCGAAATAAGCATTTTATAGGTTGTTGCTTGATACAGGTTAATTTGATCTGAAGTATGGGGATGGGAACAAGCATATGGGGCTGCTTAAAAAAACGTAGCTGTTCAATAGAGGTGACGCTTATACAGGTTTTACTGTGTAAGTTCAATTTTAAGCAGCCAATCAATGAAAGAACCGAAATAGGCATTTTAATACAGGTTGTTGCTTGATACAGGTTAATTTGATCTGAAGTATGGAAATGGGAACAAGCATATGTGGCTGCTTAAAACACGTAGCTGTTCAATAGAGGTGACGCTTATACAGGTTTTACTGTTTTAAAATTAAGCAGCCAATCGATGAAAAAAACGAAATAGATTTTTTGATACAGGTTGTTGATTGAACCTAATTAATTTGCGCTGAAAGCATATAAATCGGAAAGCACAAATGTGACTGTTTAAGACAAGTGACTGCTTAATAGAGGCGACCGCTAATACTCGGTCGATTTATAAGATGGAAAACTATTTTATGTGCATTGTGACTGATCATTAAAACAGTTTGTTTTACAAAAAGGCTGATAACAAAATTCAATAATGACTCATTTTGTTTTGCAGACCAACGGATCGGGAGAATCCACTTACATACTCTTAAGTAAAAGAGCTAATACACTACCGGTTCTTGATGTTTTTGCTCGCAACATTGGCGGCAGAGGACAAAAGCTTACTGTCGAATTTGGAGAAGTATGCTTCGGACAGGAATAGGAATTCTACTCACAGAACGGTGGGAGTATTGTGCAATTGCTTTTATCACTTTACATACATCAAAATTATCTCAAATCATTAATCTATTCCATTAAAAGTCATTGTATTTGATTTATTTGCAAGACAGTTTCAAAGCGTGTGACATTGACGATTTTTAGTGTCGTCATTACATATTTGCTTTAAATCTAAGTACCACTCATATGTGAAACGCCTTTTCATTTCAATATCCATAAAACGTGTCAGTTAGTCGCACGTGATTTAGGCGTATAACTAATGTGTTACTTCTTCAGCTCTTGACACATATCTAGCTGATATTTTTGTGTTTAACATTACTTGTTATGTCATGTTTACTGTAACCATTTATAATGGTTTTTCTTCCAAATAAAATGTGTTTGTGTCTATTTTACAATAGTATTACATATGTGCCAATGTGATTGTTAGTTTAAAACTCAGTATTAATCAATGTATAAATTAACAATTAAAAATGAAATAAATGTGCAATCAATTTCATGCAATCAACTAAATCATTCTGATACATTAGTTAACTAAAAAAGTAATTGATTGATTATTAATGAATTAATTCGTTCATACATATGATTCAAGTTATAGTCATGGTGTAATGGTAGATGCCTTTATGCTTTTGCAGCCCCGACAGTGTCATTTTATAAATCATGGCAAAATAAAAAAATGATACTGTTGGGGCTGCGTGTATATGGTTAATAAAAAGCACACATTATCATGGCAAAAAACATCTACAATATGTGCTGATGTGCTGAAAGCATTTGTTATGTATATATGAAATCATGGCGAAAAGGTGGATAATTAGCAAGATGTGTCCATAGGTATCTTATCATTTCCGTCCATATGTGTTTTATTTTTAATTTTTTTTATATCGTGTTCGTTTTTTATTAAGACCAACTGTGTAGCATTATTCATGTCGTTTGTAACAATATGGACTATGGACATTTTTCTGGTGATTTTATGTATGTTGCATTGGTTATTTAAGTCAGACAAATAGGCCATGTTGTCCGTATGCAGTTGATGTTAGTTCTATTGCCAATCTTTAAAACGTTTGCTCCATTTAAAATTGCTTGTAAAGTGTTATCATTTTAACAGTTATCTGATTCAAAGACTCTTTCAAGCTCCCGGGAATTACACATGCTGACCCTGTGACGTATGTTCTGATTAACACATGTGCTTTAATGTGTTTATCATTTCCCAGTAAATAAGTAGACGCATTTAAACGTTTGTGCCGTCGGTTTGGTTCGATTAAGTTTCAAGGACTAAACGAGGAGATGCATTGGTAGTATTAGAGCATCAAGGCAAGAAGTAAACTGGGTCAACAATTTAGCAGTTTTTGTTCGAGTTCATTGACCTTTGCACGTGCGTCGAATCATCAAACAATGTTAAGCATTACACATGTGTAAGTGTCCGACCACTTTTATAATGAATATGTAAAGAAAACACGACATTTGCTTCACTTGAAGTATTCCGGTGTTTTGTATAGTGTATATTTTTATTGTTGATGTTGTTTGAAGTCATTCCCTAAATGACAGCACTGTCTGGGCAGGAAGATCTTTAACTGTGATGATAAGGAAATCCATTGTGATATCTTGCAACAATTTTCTAGACTTGCAAGGACCAATTTTCTATGTGTCATTTATGTAAATTCATTTTGTAGAATAAGCGAAATACGGCTAAGGAATGCGGTGTTATTTTGTTTTGCTAAATATTTTGTCTTTTGAACGAAAAATATAAACCTTTTGACGTCATTTTTGTTGTAAAGTTCAGCATCATTCATGCTATTAAATATTTATCAAAATGCAATGTATTCCTTTGCTTTTTTTTTCTGAGCTACGCTGAATTACAGTTTTCGTATTGGTGTCATCCCTCATTCTGAGTTGTTTTTTTTTCTGTTTTACTTTTTATGCATATTGTATCGATTTCGATAAAAATCTTGTCTTGACCATGTTGAGAATAAATGTGTATGCCTGATGAATTGCGGTGGTTTTTGTGTCAGCTGATAGAAAAACAAAATAAAAATTCAAAATATATAAAAAAAAAAACATTGTGTTTCTTTCTTCACCACCACCATGATACCTCAAACAAACCTACTACATTCAACTCCAAAGGAAACCTTACAGTTTTGTTATCTAATTGCTTATCCAATTTCATCAATCAATATATAAATCCTAAATTATCACCTGTGTATTCATTGTCACCATTTAATTGGGATTGTGTGTGGCAATGTTAATTGTTGCACCGACGCTAAATATCGCAAACAACGCTCGGTTTGTTTTTTAGTAATTTTTTTTGAAGCTTTTTTTTTTTCGAAAAAAAAATCGAGAGAAAAATAGCTATCGCTTTTCAGAATTTTGCGTTCGTCGTAATTTTTGCATTTGTAAATCCATACATCCATCAAATGTGTACATGATAATATATGCTTTTATTCTTTACATTAAGTATAACTGAAATTGAGGTAAAAAATACGCGATTTCGCTGCCATGAATTGGGATGACAAAAAAGTCGCACATGGCCATGTTTACGGCGTCACATATCAATTTATGTAACATTTATCGCAGAAAAAATACAAGTTATATTGGCAGTTACTTCTAGTGTCATAATATACCAAATATATAACTGATTCCGAAAATAATTTAAAAGATAGATTCCCCCTTGAATGTCGCAACGAACGCTAAATGTCGTTAAACCTTTAACACTAAATGCCGCAAGATTTGTACCACCGGTATATGTCGCAAATTCAACAATCAGCGCAAAAAGAAATGTATAGTTAGGCCCTTATTCGTTAGTAATCATCATCCCTGACAATGAATTTGGCATGGTATATTTGTGCGTGTTGGGGTGGGGAGAATACAGCTTCATGTATGCACGCCTCAGTGTTTTTTCTAATTCATGCCGTTTCTTCCAAGAATGTATAATAATCAAGATCACCGTTATAACGGTCGCAAAAAAATAACATATATTGAATATTTTAATCCGTCTACCAGACCTCAGAGAACTATAAACTTTCACAAATCTTTCACAAATAAATGAATGACTTTAACGTTGAGTCAGTTTGGCATACTGAAAGATCATCAGGGGTGTATTTGATTTTTGTTATCTCTTCACTAGTTTTAAACCTCAGATATGTTTTCAAGTTATGTCCTAATACTTAATGTCATTGTGGAAAAGTTGCTAAAGATAAGATATACAAAAAATTATGCCTGACTGTGGTACACCTTGATTAAAATTCTAATTTCATTTTTAACAGATACGCCCCATTTTGAATTACGCTTGGTTGACAGAAATTACGCTTTGAAATACAGATACAATCTGATGATTAACGTATAACACTTCACATACATATGTATGTTTATTGAAAATGTCATTATTTATAAACTAATATTGCTTAAAGAAATACTTTTATAACTAGATTTTGCAATATGGTGTTGTTTAAATATCAGTTAAACATTGTAAGATATCAAATCTGGATATTACCTTTTAAATAATTCTAATTGCCATTTTCTGCTCTGAGTGCAGTTTTCATTTGACTTTATAATTGCTTATCGATAATTGTCAACCAAATTTTAGTATTTATACTCGTACAAATTTAATTTTACATCCTCATAACGAAACACCGTCTCTATTGAATAAAAACGCCCAATGTCTGGATAGGGAGGGCGATTTTCGGCCATGATGGTCAGTCTCTGTTAACAATTCTTACAATACAACGCCTTGCAAACTTTTATGTGAACTGCTGAATGTTTATATGACGGCATCATCTCGTGAATACATTTTATTCTTTTATTAAAAATTTAAAGTACATACCTCAGTGAATGAACTGTACGTATTCAGAGAATGAATTGTACGTATTCAGAGAGTGAATTGACAAATCTCTCTCAAACAAAATGCGTTGAAACATACTTGAATGTCCTTGAAAGTCCCACCTAATGCTCTGCTATAAAAGATAACACGTAGAACATTGTTTTTCTTTTAAAACGGATGCTCTCTCTCCCAACCTTCCAAACTACAGCGTAGTAAACGATACAAATGTGCTGACTTTATCAGACTCTTAGTCAATGACACAGTTAATGATTTACACTTTAATATCAGAATAATACAATAATACTTTCTATGTATATATGAAATTATATAATGCAACACATGCTGCCAATGTCAACACATGAAAGGTTATATACGGCAACCAGTTATGCTGTTTGATGAAGACCTCAGATCAAATACCCAGCAGCAGAATGGTCCTTCGAGTATTTGTCACATTTTGCCATATAAAGTGTTTGGATCGAGCTGGGCTCGAGCCCATGATACCAACAGTGATATGTATGTGATCTTGAGACAACGCATTGGACAACTCAACCAGCAATGAATTAATTTTATTTAACATCATATTATAAATGACATAGTTCTCGGTTAATATATCGATCACAGCCAGTTGTTGAATATGTATTACCTTTTATGAAAGATATAAAAGTGAGCATACTGGGAAATGAATACGCAGAACTACAACAAGCACATCAAGAAACAAATACATAGAACAAATGGAACAGAGCATAATATATAATAAATACATAGAAACACAATATATACATCAAGAAAAAAATACATAGAACAAATGGAACAGAGCATAATATGAAATAAATACATAGAAACACAATATATACATCAAGAAACAAATACATAGAACAAATGGAACAGAGCATAATATAAAATAAATACATAGAAACACAATATATACATCAAGAAACAAATACATAGAACAAATGGAACAGAGCATAATATGAAATAAATACATAGAAACACAATATATACATCAAGAAACAAATACATAGAACAAATGGAACAGAGCATAATATGACATATATACATAGAAACACAATATATACATCAAGAAACAAATACATAGAACAAATGGAACAGAGCATAATATAAAATAAATACATAGAAACACAATATATACATCAAGAAACAAATACATAGAATAACTGAAACAGTACGTAGTAGAAAATCCATACTTAGAAATACAACGAGCAAATCAACAAAAATATACTTTGAATTAATGAAACAGAAAAAAAATACATAGAAATAATACGTAATACAAGCACAACAAAATAAAAATGAAACAGATCGTAGTAGAAAAGAAGTAACAGAAAAACGATGGGTACATCAAGAGATATTTACATAGAATAAAAAACAGATCATAATAGACACGCAATACATAGAAAGACGATGAGCACATTAAGAAACAGATACATAGAATAAATGGAACAGATCATACTAGAAAATAATTACATAGAAACACAACGAGCTCATCAAGAAACAAAAACATAGAATAAATGAAACAGATAATAGTAGAAAAGAAATACATAGAAAGACGATGGGCACATCAAGAGAAAATTACATAGAATAAAAGAAACAGATCATAATAGAAAAAAAATACATAGAAAGACGATGAGCACATCAAGAGAGAAAAAAACATAGAATAAATCGAACAGACCATAGTAGAAAGGCAGTACATAGAAATACAATGAGCAAGAGAAGAAACATATACATAGAATAAATGTATGCTATAAAAGCAATATATAGAAATACGATGAGCACATCAAGAAACAAATCCAAAGAATGAAATAATCATAGTAGAAAAGCAGTACATAAATACATGATGAGCATCTCAAGAAACAAATACAGAACATAAATGAAACAAAGCATAGTAGAAATGTAATATCTAGAAATACAGCGAGTGCACCAAGAAGTAAATACAGAGAATAAATGAAACAAATTATAATAGAAAATCAATACATAGAAATACAGCGAGCACATCAAGAAACAAATACATAGAATAAATGAATCAGAGCATAGTCAGTTATTAGCAAAAAGATACATACAAACTGTTTTTACATACGAACTTTTTTCTGAATCAGTTTATATATTTATTGTGAACGAACTATTGTTTAAACTTATCTGAATATATGCAATACGTTCTCAGAAAATGTACAGTTCATTATCTGAATACGTACAATTCATTTTCTGAATACGTACATTTCATTCTCTGAATACGTACATTTCATTCTCTGAATACGTACAATTCATTCTCTGACTACGCACATTTCATTATCTGAATACGTACAATTCATTCTCTGAATACGCACATTTCATTATCTGAATTCACACATTCCATTATCTGAATACGTACAATTCATTCTTTGAATACGTAGTAACAGCATTGTAAAGTAAATAATGGAACGTCGCCGTTACACTTTTGGTATTGTGCTGAACATGAGATTCATCGAAAATAGATAACAAATCAAAGTTAGTGATCGATCAGAGCAAAGTGTTGCCATATGGTCAGCTACCACCGTTGCGTTTTCCATTGACTTACATTATAACGTTTGGCGTAATTTTCACTATTTTTACCGTTGGCGGATCAGAAAGTCCTACATCATATCAAAGTACTATCCTAGACTCAAATTAAAATGTTCCAAAAATGGGGTCAAAAGTATCACTTGTTACCAATATTTGCACCCTGATGTTGGGCACCCTCACTTTCAGTATGAAAAAAAAACTCAATTTCAACAATTTTACTTGCCATAAAGTTTCCTTAATAAAATAAATTAAGTCAGTCACAGAAACATAATTTTATTTTTTTATTGACACAAACATAACAAACTTGTATTTTATTGTGATCATTTGCCAGTTTGACAGTTTATCCAACCAGAATTAAGCTTTCTCTAAAAATATATGCCCTGAACATCCCAATACATTTTTCAGTCAATGAGAGAGCTTGTCTCAATGGTGTTTCTGACCATATGGTGATCCTGGAGAGCGGTCCAATGCTAAATATCTTAATTTTAATTCTCGTGCTAAATCTAGTAAGTGTAGTGTAATGGATAGAGTGTTGGCCGCTCATGCCAGAAGTTGCGGGTTCGATCCCCAGCTCGACCCAATGCCTCTCATAAACGACACTCAGTACTGGTTCTTCCCAGGAAGCGGACTCGAGAGCGGCTCACATAAGCTCTGAACTTTCGTCGTGTTCGGCATACCCAACTTTCGATATCGGCGTCGCGTGAAAATCATATAATATTTTTTTTTATTAACAAAATTTTAGTTTATAATCTTATAAATCAATAACCGTTTAAAGTATCAAATTTGTATTTATCAAAAAAATGTTGTTTAAAATATCCTCTACAAGTTGGTATTTTTTTTTAAATTTTAAATTAATTAATTTTGGTCGTTTTCAAGATTTTAGACAATCACCCAATTTCTTTCAAGGTCCTATACAAAATGAAGAAAACATTTGGAGAAACTGGATATTATATCTCCAACACCGTATTTAACCACAGTATTCCGAATTTATACTTATCAGCATAACTTAAGCTTCCAATTGATATTATTTTTATCAAAATAAAAGTTTATCTCTTCGGTCCCTTTTCACTGTCGTGATCGAGCTCCGGTACATCCTTTGTTGGAACCGGCACAGACCACCCAAGATGGTGGACGATAAAAATGCTCAAAGGTAGGTGGTTACTTACAATTGTGATTATGCGGCAAAAATGGCGTAAATATTCGGATGCTTTATTGGTATGAATTAGGAAAAGGTTGAAGAAGTACCGGCACTTACAATTTTATCATCACATGAAGTGTAACTGTTGCAATTCTGTTCTAAAAAAGCCAGTCAGTCAATTTTTTGTTAATTTAAGCTGTGAAGCAATTCTTTTCTCAATTCTCCCAAATAAACTACATCAGCTACATACATTATATTTTATATTTTCGATGCAACAGTATAATGTCTTGCACTCTCCGAAAACTGCGTTAAATTATGTGAAGTAATAATTGAGATATTGCTATTTTTATTGAAAACAAAATTTGGAAAAGGCACTAGCACAACGAGTATATTTTGCGCCTATATTTTAATTAAAAACGGTAGAATGTCAACAGCACAGTTGTTCAAAATGTCAACTGCACATTCAAAAAACTATTTTCGTAAAAATTATATGAAAATAACATCATCGATCACGACAGTGTTTTTACACTTTTTTTAGGAACCCTACTATATTTTTTTAGAAGTCGGCAAACATCGGCAACCTTCGGGATTTCTCTTGACTGTACAGGCTATCGCTCAGTTATCGCTAGGTAGTTTACACTTCGTTGGTTCGAACACGGATGGCTGGAACACACACACGGCTCAAACCGCTTATCTGGTCCCGTCCGAAATGCTATTTATTTCTATTATCCGATCACCGATGTCTCAAAGAGTCGAACTAAAAATAAGGTCCAGCCAACATATTTACCTGTAATTTTTACACTTTCGTTCGAACTTTTTTGTCCAGTTCCTTCGGGTTCGATCCATCGAAGTTTTACTGTATTCATCTTTATTTGCTTGGAATATGTTCTACCATTCCGATACAACTACAACTACAATAATTTGCACTTGCTGCCGAAGATCTGCCAAGTATAATGTTTTTTCAACTATTTACGAGCGTTATGCACTTTTTTCAACATATGAAAAAAAATAGTCTTAACATATGCTATGGTAATGTAACTTTACATAATGAGAAATATACTTTTCAGAAATAGTTTAAAGGGATTACATTGGCATATACCGTCAATTCCCTGTCCTAAATACACACGCCCTGCATGAAGATACACTTATAACTTAGAGATAAACTCGTCTAAAGTGTCTAATTACATAACCTCTTTATTACAAACATCGGGTTTCTGAAGCCACGTTATTGTTTTTGTTTACATTTGCCATTTTCAACTAACCACTTTCGGGTTTCCGATCAATCATCGGATAACATCGTGAAGACTCGTTCCTGATCTCGTTTTTTGAGACTTTGTTCGGAAAGTTTGCGAAGTTTAATGTAAACATTGCGCAATACTTTATTGCGGGAAGTATAAAAGTTTTGGCCAATATCCAATTACTGTTAATTTGATAATCTTCAAGTAAGTAAAGGTTATACGTCAATACATAAACATTATTTTGTGCATACCGCATACAGGAAAAGTCTGGATTAACAGCGTGTTTGTGTTACTTGCCAATATAATCCCTTTAAAGTGAAAATTGCCGCATGTCCCTTTAAAGTACTTTAGAAAGCTAATAAATGTGAATGGCTGATGTTTTGCGCAGCAATTTTACAAACCTGTTCGTTTTGATATGTAATAATGCAATTAACTAAAGCTTTATATTCCTTCTTTCTTGTTAAGTGAAGTAAACATTCAATACGTCTTTTAGAAAAGCAAGCGCCGCAGATTATCAAGAACATAACCTGTACACTGTATTGAAGGTTGTACCTGTATTGAACATGACCGTGTGTACATAATACCAATATGTGCAAGGAATGGAATCTTTGCTGGTATTCAATATTAACCATAGCTTATACAAAGTACTGAACCATACAGCAATCATGTTAACCTGAGTAATATTGGAAAACACCATACGCTCTAAAATAGACTGCGGGAATGTCCTAGTGTCTATAAATAATTATTGGTAGAATTGTGTTTACATCCATATGACTTATTCAGTGGCAAACAGGATTACACACACGCACACACACACACACACACACATACACACATATATTAGCATAACATGGAGTTATATGTAAACACTGGCGAACTCTGTTATCACACAGATTTTATATGCCGGACAGATAACGTGACATACTATACACATATCACAACTATGTCAACCACAAGGCGTAAAAGGTATGTCCTTTTATTTTGTATTTAATTTCATTACAATCTCTTACATAAGATAGACAATCAAACCTGTCATAAGCAGCCAGTCAAGGAAAGAAGCAAACATGAACCTGCGTTAAGCAACAACCTGTCTTAAAAAGACAAGTTGTTACTTAACGCAGGTTCATTTGCCTTAAAAACATAGAAATGGGAAATAGCAAATTTGGCTGCTTAAGACAAATGGCTTCGCAATAGAGGTGGTCGCTTACGCAGGTTTGACTGTACATATGTCTATATATTGTTCTAATAATGCTAAAAGGTGACAAATATACAGTCCAACCTGAATTAAACAGCTAGGCCAGGGAATTAGCAAAAATGGCTTTTTAAGACAGGTCATTGCTAAATAAAGGTTAATATGCTCTGAAAGCATAGAAATGGGAAATAGTAACTGTGGCTACTTAAGACAAGAGGCTGCTTATTAGAGGTGGCCGCTTACGCAGGTTTTACTGTATATCCATTAAGAAATAAGAAGACATTCGATACCTTCTTGTGTATATGGTGTAATGGGTAAGTGTAGTCGTTGTTCCATTTGAACTACAATCAATAGATATGAAAGTCTAATGCGTGACGCGACATATTTAGCATGTGTGCATAAATCAATATCCTGCAGTAATAAGTGTCTGTTAATGTTATTCCGTCTGTGTTACGTAGTTTTTATATCTCTTACTGTGTTGCGTTTTCACGTCTCTTTTGTGTACACTTCCTCGGACAGTTTGAAATATTAAGTATACTCGTGAATGTTTTATTTATTATCGATAAACTATGATCTGCAGTCGTTTTTTTTCTCTGAAGGGTAAATATCCGTTTTGACATCTGAAGAAATGTCATGTATTGCATTTTGAGACATTTTTTTCATCAAGATACACGTGTCAGCTAAGACACATCGTGATTAAAACGGAGACACCCATATTCTAAAAGTGTTACAAATGTTTCACATCATCGCGTTATAACAGAAAAGTTGTTCCTACGCGCACACACACACACGTACCAGCGTATACTGTACACTGTATTTAAATAGATTAATATACGTACTTATGTTTATTTATATAGAACACAGAGCATATATTCGACGTGTATACAACTCCTTATACGCAGACACTTTAGATTTAATCGAACATTTTTGAATCTGAACCTAATTTAGAAAGATATCAGTGTAATGCTGAGATAGGTGTTCTCGAGTACAGGATAACCCTCAATGACCTCCAAAAACAGTGGTTATGTTAAATGATCGTCTGTTAGCCCATGATGGCATATGTATACACGGTAATAAATATTCAGTCAGTCAACATTATCAAAATAGCTTCATCAGGATATTAGCTTTGTTAATATGTGCTTTAAAACAAATTAATGACCAATCTAATTATGTATACACTCAGATCGTCTTTCTGTTTAAAAGTTTGTACATAGTTCGTAATCACACAGGTTATCTCGAGGGTTTAAATAAACGGTGCTATTTATAGTATTATCTTGTGTCCTCTCAAGTGATTCCGGTATGCGAGATAGTGCACGTAAATATTGCTTACGACGCAATATGCTATGTGAGACCGAAAAACTGTATGTGGGATTAGGGGGTGTGACGCGTACAGCCCCGTACCCCTCCACACACACACACGAGGAGCTCTATGCGTCGATTGTAAAACCGCATAGATCTCCCGCCGGTGGGGGGGGGGGGAAGTTCTGTGCGTCAATATACCCCATACTACCGCATATAGTTTTTCGGTTTGGATATATCGACTTCAATATTAATTAAGACTATTTAGAGAACTAGAACTACATCTACCACGTCTTCCTCAACAACAACTATAACAATCATCTTTGCTGTAGAGTTCATTATCATTATCTTCGTCTTTAACATTGTCTTCACCATCATCATTGTCATAATCATCAATAGCACAATCTTCAAAATTAAATTCATCCTCATTAACAGTTACTAAGTTCTTGAAATATACAATATAAAGTGTTGCTTTATGAAAGATGAAATTCAAAAAATGATTAAACAATGCAACTAAAGTGTATTATTGAATGATGTTAAGTTATAAAACATAAATGAATTCTTCTTTTACTAGTGCATTGCACGCATGAAACATATTGAACTTTACCATCTATTTCAAACAATGTGTACCACCGGTATATGTCGCAAACCCAGCGATAAATGTTGCACTGTTTTATCAGCGTTAAAACGTGTATAATTGTTACACTATCGCTTTGAAATAAAAATACATATTTACAATGTGCTCACTCTTTTATTAATAGTTTCCAAAGTTATTTCTACGTTAACTTAAATTAAAATCGACTGAAGAATATGCCAAACATTACAATGAACGCTTCCTGTCAGAGTATAGAATCAATAGTTGTCTTACTAAATCTCGTCACTAGTTTGTATCTATCAATTAACTTCTATTCGCTGTTTGTGCTTAGAAAAGGTGTTGGTAATTATCATATCTCTGGTGACTTTTCCAACTAACTCATTAGATGGTGAAGCTTATGTCAATACATACTATAAGTTCTAAAGACATTTCCGTGACCAAACAAGCGCCACATGTACATTTAAGTAACTTGCTTTCTTAAAGCTTAATGGTCCTAATTCATAGTTAAAGTAAAATTAAAACATTTTGTTAAATACTTTCAACTGAATAGTTCTTATGTATATTTAAAGTTCAACGCTCAATGCATATTGATTATTTTTGTATTCACGTTTTCCTGGAATGTAATCTCGTCTCAGAATGTAACATCGTCTCGGAATGTAACCTCGTCTCGTAATGTAACATCGTCTTGGCTGAAATTTCGTCTCGGAATGATACATTGTCTCGGATGTAACTTCGTCTCGGAATGTATCCTCGTCTCGAATGCAACATAGTCTCTGAATGTAACATTGTCTCGGAATGTAACACAGTCTCCGATGTAACATCATCTCGGAATGTAACACAGTCTCCGAATGTAACCTCGTCTCGGAATGTATCGCAGTCTAGGAAAATATCATGGTATCGGAATGTAACACAGTCTCTGAATGTTAACTCGTCTCGGAATGTTGCATCGGCTCGGAATGTAAACTTGTCTCGGAATGTGACCTTGTCTCGGAATGTGACCCAGTCTCGGAATATAACTTGTCTCGGAATGTAACACAGTCTCAGAATGTAACCTCGTCTTGGAATGTAACACAGTCTTGGAATGTAACCTCGTCTTGGAATGTTACAGTCTCGGAATGTAACACAGTCTCGGAATGTAACTTCGTCTCGGAATGAAACACAGTCTCCGAATATAACCTCGTCTCGGAATTTTACGCAGTCTCGGAATGTAACTTCGTCTCAGAATGTAACAGTCTCGGAATGTATCAAGGTCTCTGAATGTTACCTCGTCTCGGAATGTAACACAATTCGGAATATAACATTGTCTCAGAATGTAACCTTGTCTCGGAATGTAACATCATCTCGGAATGTAACACAGTCTCGAGATTTAACACAGTCTTGGAATGTAACACAGTCTCGGAATGTAACATCGTCTCAGAATGTAACATCGTCTTGGAATGTTACATCGTCTAGGAATGTAACATCGTCTTGGAATGTAACCTCGTCTCGGACTGTAACTGAGTCTCAGAATGTAACACAGTCTTGGAATGTAACCTCTTCTCGCAATGTAACCTCTTTCTGCAACGTAATACAGTCTCGGAATGAAATTTAGTCTCGGAATGTAACCTTGTCTCAGAATGTAACACAGTCTCGGAATGTAACACAGTCTCGAATTGTTACATCGTCTCGGAATGTAACACAGTCTCAGAATGTAGCCTAGTCTCGGAATGTAACACAGTCTCGGAATGTAACACAGTCTCGGAATGTATTCTTGTCTCGGAATGTAACACAGTTTCAGAATGTAACACAGTTTCGGAATGCATAAGAAATATACGCCAAAACGCACCTATGCGGACAGTCTAGCTGAATAGAAATTTGGTGGAGCATACTCATCCCCCCCCCCCCCCCCCCCCCTCTTAAACTGTGCCACTGTGCCTGCACATCGTTTACATACAAACTACGCCCCTGATCATACTGTACGTCTCACATACCAATTAATTTTGTAATGTTCTACAGATAGAGACATGCACTTCTGGAACACTGGATACATTACCAATGGTTGTAAAAGTGCCTTATTCCCATAGATAGTCCTCTGTTGGTCGAAATATGCAGAAAAAAACATGGGGTTGACCAGGTTGCTTTTTCACAGTTTCGATGGTTTAATGACACTGGCGTTGTAGTCATTTTACAGAGTAATTGGTGAAAAACACATGCTTTCTAAAAATCGTGAAAATAGTAGTTTTAACTGAAAGTTCGGTCAATTTGTCATTTTCCTCCAAAAACAGAATCTCAAGTCCACAATTTGCACCTAAAATTTCACTTTTAAACAAAATGATTTAAAATATCAGTCCTTATAGCGTGAAAAAATCCGAATACATCACCAGGTAGATCAACATCTCCACTAGCGACAGGCAAGATTTTTAAAAAATCAGAAAAAAAACTATAATTATGTTATAATCTATGCATTTATACATCTACGCATATAGCGACCGTTTTAATACTAAAATATGACTGAATTGGTCGAGTATACACGATTGAATAGGACATTTTACGATAATTTCCGTCAACGAAGAAGCTTATTTTCATATTAGAAATATTAATTTAGATACAAAACACGATTTATTCACGTTTAAGAGAGGTGTCTATGTTCTAAATGCATTGCATGCCGTGAGAATTCGCTGAAGTGTTTGTCTTTCATAATTAAGCTATGTCTTTGTTGATAAAAGAAAAATATCTTCATATACTCGTTATAACGTTTAAACATATCAGGAAACAAACAAGTGCAATATTCAATATAAATAAGTAGGCAATCTGTCCCAGAACCTGATATCTCCCGAATCTGTCCCAAAACCTGATATCTCCCGAATCTGTCCCAGAACCTGATATCTCCCGAATCTGTCCCAGAACCTGATATCTCCCGAATCTGTCCCAAAACTTGATATCTCCCGAATCTGTCCCAGAACCTGATATCTCCCGAATCTGTCCCCAGAACCTGATACCTCCTGAATCTGTTCCAAAACCTGATACCTCCTGAATCTGTTCCAAAACCTGATATCTCCCGAATCTGTCCCAGAACCTGATATCTCCTGAATCTGTCCCCAGAACCTGATATCTCCCGAATCTGTCCCCAGAACCTGATATCTCCTGAATCTGTCCCAAAACCTGATACCTCCCGAATCTGTTCCAAAACCTGATATCTCCCGAATCTGTCCCAGAACCTGATATCTCCCGAATCTGTCCCAGAACCTGATATCTCCCGAATCTGTCCCCAGAACCTGATACCTCCGGAATCTGTTCCAAAACCTGATATCTCCCGAATCTGTCCCAGAACCTGATATCTCCTGAATCTGTCCCCAGAACCTGATATCTCCCGAATCTGTTCCAAAACCTGATATCTCCCGAATCTATCCCCAGAACCTGATATCTCCCGAAGCTGTCCCAGAACCTGATATCTCCCGAATCTGTTCCAAAACCTGATACCTCCCGAATCTGTCCCAGAACCTGATATCTCCCGAATCTATCCCCAGAACCTGATATCTCCCGAAGCTGTCCCAGAACCTGATATCTCCTGAATCAGGTCTATTAATCCTTAATAAAAATCAGAAAATGTTATGCCTGTCCAACATTTCATAGCAATTGAACGCCTACTTAACTATGACGTCATTCAAACTTTCATTTAAAGCAACTGACCAATCAACGTTCTCCAATGTGGCTTTCCAAACATGGCTATTAAACGGACCCACTCGGGAGATCTGGGTTGGGTCTACCGTCTATTCAAGTAGGCTTTTGTTTCACCACTGACTGACTGGTTTATTATTTAGAAATTGATGAAATATCAGTTAAACCATACGTAGATGTATTGGAACCATTCACAAAATCATGATTAACTAAATGTTTTTCTTAGATTTTTGTTTCAAGTATTTAAATATTGTCTTGAACTTAAACATGCCGACATAAATATTCCGTTCTCTGCTTCCATTTCAGTATCAATATCAGCTACATAGTATGCTTCTTTCAAGAACGTTAAGGTCTGGACAATTATTACGCACATTTTGTTATAGCAAGACAAAATCAACACGAACAATGTCAAGAGTTGGTAAGTACACAAGCTTGCATGATAATGTTATACATGACGCCAAATGAGACTATGCCTATGAGAACGGGTGTTATCTCAGGTACTTGAGTTTACCATGTATAAATATATACCATGATTTCATTACTTTGCTATCTAATTCAATTAAATTTAGCCCATTAAACGCAATATACTCGCTTAACAATCGCATAGCCCGGGTTTAACTCAACATCGACGTTTAAGGGCGGGGGATATCCGGTTTCGTAGGCTGGGGAGCCAATATGAGGATTTTTACGGTAAGTGTTAAATATTTTAATGATATTCGTTTTACTCTAACCTTTTTCTCAAAAAAATGCGGAGAATGTCATCGGATGATCAGTTAAACAAACCGATAGTTGACGAAAGTGGTATATGTGCTAGTTCTCTAAAATGTTATCGCCGTCGGGAGCTCCATGCGATGCAATAGCCGACGTGTAGAGCATCTCGGGGAAACTATGCGTCAGGAGCGCTATGCGTTGTCACAGAGCACTTCAGAAGTGCTCACACATTCATTCAATTACTATTTCAGCTTAACTTCCGTCAACTGTTGGTTTGCATAACATGTCATCCGATGACATTCTTCGCTTTTCGAAACAAAGTTTAAGTAAAACCAATTTCATGAAAGTATTGACCATTTACCGTAAATTCACCACTTTGGCTCCCCCGCCCACGTAACCAGAAACCCCCTGCCATAAAACCGTCTATGTTGTAATTACAACGCGGGCATTGCGATTGGTAGGCGTGAATATAGCTACTTTGAAAGACAGCATGAGAAAACAGATGTTTTTAATTTAATACACAAATTATACTTTAAAAGTTCAATAGCTGCGTTGTATTCTTCTCTTTTGCCTCCTACCTAACCATTTCCGTCTTTCATTAAGTAGAGCATCGCCTCGTATGCGGAAGGTTATGGGTTCGATTCCCAGCCGGGGTTATATCAATGGCTTAAAATAGTTCTAGAAGCTTCCTCGTTTGTCGCTGCGCATTTAGAGGATAGTTCTAGGTCTGGTCAGTCCGGGGTCTGTATAATGTGACATGTGTCTGTGGCACGGTACTCCAGTTTGATAACGCTTAGAATACTATCTCGAGTACAATTCTTCGTGATATAACTGAACAATTGTTGAAATCCATACTAAACATCTCACAATTACAATTCAAGGCTCTGAATTTGAGGATGAGACCATACAAGGCTTTCTACAAGACATACATAAAGTCCTTGTGAATGAAGCGCTAGTGCAAGGAACTAACAGGGACACAAAGGTTGTTGAATTCAAACAGCCAGAAGAACTAAAGGTATGTCAAGAAAATATTTAGAAAGAATAGAAAATATGAAATCACTATCGTATAACTTCCATGATACGTTTTGTATTTATTGAAACAATGCCATGGCTGTTTGACTGTGTATTAACTGGATATATTCTCTGAACATTTATACTTTCGTAACGTTTTAAGTGGTGTTATTAAATCATTTTTCACATGTATTGACAGTAATCTATTTGAAGAAAAACAAAGGTAAGGACAACAAAGCAAACATTGTTTATACTAACTGATATCCATTAAACTCGAATACGTACGACGTAAAAAACAAAATATAGTTTAAACGAAACATATGATAATAATTGCCTTATCGTACTGGAGAGCGAAACTTTAAAAGGAACATTTCGTTGTAGTTTAGATTTGATATACGCCAGAAAGTTAAACATCACCACACACTATTACACATTTAACAGTGGCGAACCAATGTGACTCAATGGTTTTGAGTGGTTTAAGATAAAAACAGAGGAAAAGTGCCCAGTTCATGCAACATTTTTGTTCGTGAAAATACAGGAAAACAAGACTTAACGACGTATCTGAATAGAGATGAACCACTTATGCTATCAAGTCGCCATGACGATTGTTTGGTAAGTGGTCCGACCGCGTTTTGTTCAGTTGAAATGAAGTATGGCAGGGTGTTATGCAATCTAAAAAAACGCCTTTTTATATATTGTATTAAATGTGTTGTGATAGTTTCATTTTAATATTAAATTATCTTATGTCCATATTTGTTTTTAATTTTGTATCTTGTAGTCTCTTCTTGATTTACACATCGATGAGGGACCTACTGAGCACGGGAAATTACTGGATTTGTGTAGCAGGGTAGTAAAATACTCTGTAAAAACAGGTAAACTAGTTGTATACATGTACGTACACCTCAAAAGATACTTTATTGTTATTTTAGAAATACATGTATAGATTCAATACATTTAACTTTTGCACATAGAACTGTTCCTGTGTCTGTCTGGCTTCTGCAACGTCATCGGGTATAGAATCACGTGTTATATTGATTTATATTCATGTGTTTTATATTATTTGTGAATAACCAGACATATATGTAGAGACCAGACTACGGCGAGCGCGCCTAGTTACAGTGCAAACCATAGACACAATATCAAGGTTTCTGCCGAACCAATAAATTTGGTACCGACCTTGACTTATGGACTATGGTTTTACATGCAACACATCTGCACTGGACGGATCATCTAGTTTATGATTCATGACTACTCACATACTATATAAAGGACAGATTAAGAAAACCCGTTGGATATATTACCTGAGCATATGTGTATCAGTATCATAGACATGTACATGTTGTTGCATTTGTTATGGGACTATTAGGCGAGGCTTCAAAATATTTGCACCATTTCGTTTCATGATGTGATGACGGGAGAGCGTGTAGGGGAAGAGCAAGGCTAGATGCAACCATTTACCGGGTGTTAACTCCTCAGGTGCTGTATTGCTACAGAAAGTAAAAAGGCCTCATTTTGTGTATGGGTTGTACTTATAAACCGTATAGTATACACCGAGTATGCTCAATGTCGATATAGTGACTGTTGGTTTTTTAACGTTATGTTTTCTATTGAACACAGACGTTCTTATTGTGTGTTCTGTGCGTGTCTAAAACATACATTATCATGGTGTGTAGAAGAACTTTGACACGCATTCGCCATACGTGTGTAATGTTTATTGCATACATATATGGTGAGCGTATTAAACAAATGTGTAAACAAAATGTAACGAAATGTTTAATGAATTAAATATAGTGATATCATTTGAAATTATTACAGGTAACACTGGCTTTTATAACCAGCTGTACAGCGGCATCAACGCCTATGGTTTGTCTGGCGCATGGATAACGGAGGCTCTCAACACAAACATGTGAGTTTCATTTTTGTCATCAATTTCATTGAGAATATTGTTAAGCAAATGTTCATCACGTTTTCAAATACTGCAGTTCAAGATGATATGAATATTTGTGTTACTTATTTTATCAAAAATTATTTGGACATCTCATATGAATGCCACATCAAGTGATAATCAAACACGGAGAATTATGTTAGAAAGGAATCATAGTTTTCTTCATATGATTACCATATCATACATTTCTCAGAATTATATGATATGAGTTTTCCTTTCCAAATGTTCATCGTCATTGTAAGTGGTTATGTGGTAGCCATACTGCTAGTGTCTGTATTTCTAGTTGTTTTATTTAAATAATTTCTGCTTTAAATGTTGTTCATTCTTTTATATCTCAATTTCATTTCTTTATTTATATACATGTAATGCATGGCAATGGTAGTACTCTAGCAACCAAGCTGAGATAAATAAGGTTTTATCGGTATTCAAGCGCTGACCACATTTGTATAGATAAAATGGCAACGATGTTTGTAATTTGTAATTTGGAAAATATGTTAGCAACCAAATCAAGAAGAAAATGTTTTATCGAAATTCAAGCGCTTTCCACGTTTCTATAGTCACGGCCGCAATGTTGATTGTACTTTATAAATATTCTAGCTAACAAGTCATGGTAAATAATGTTTTATTGGAATGCAAGTGCTGACCACGTTTTATACATAGGATGACCGCTAACCTTAACGTTCCTTGTACAAATATATACACCTGCAGACCGCTTTTTCAATCACATCTCAACCAGGGTTTGAACTTAAGTTCAAATATTACAATCGTACATAAGAAAAACACGAGTGAAAATGCATGAATAGCATTTGTATCCAGGTTATTGATAGACATATGGAGAGTGTTTGAAAATAACAATCAGCATAATTTAAAATGAAGTATACTGCTCAAGTGGAGATGTGGATGCGGTTGTTGAATTCACCACCTGTTTACATGTATTTCAAAATGCTAAGCTAAGAATTATACTAAGTATTTTCTTTTGAAGGCATACATATGAGGTAGCACCAGCGTTCATCATCATTGAGAAATATATGGTGGAAAAACTGTGTCAGATAATTGGGTACAAGAATGGAGACGGCATATTCGGTCCAGGTTGGTAACTAAACGCCCTCATACATAACATCATGTGTCAAAATTAATTCATTTTGATAAAAAAAAAAGTGATTTTAGTTATGTGTTTTAATAACAGGGGAGAACACAAATAGTAATTCTTATGATAATGAACGGATTGGCTTGGCTGATTGTATGCCCTTTCATACAGATGGGAGTGGTTCGCGACCAAGTGGTCTAAGGTGTCAGGAGATCACTTACCTTGTACTGCTTGGATCGTGATTGAAACCAACCTCTTCTCAAACACTTTATATAGAAAAGGACGTAATTCACGAACCCTTAGATATGGCCCTGTTTAATGCAAAAAAAAATCATATATTTTTGCAAAAATCATATTTTTAGCTCGCCGGGACGAAGTCCAAGGAGAGCTATTGTCATGACCCCGGCGTCGTCGTCGGTGTCGTCTGTAGACACCAAGGTTAAACTTTTGCGTTAAAGTTTCTGTTATATATGCAACCACTCATTGGATGTCAATGAAACTTTACATGTGTGTTTACCATCATCAGTGGAATACACAGAGATAAGAACCATATCTCTAGATTGCATTTTGGCACAGTTATGGCCCTTTTTGGCCTTAGACACCAAGGTTCAACTTTGCATTTAGTTGCGTTTAAGTTTAAGATATCTATGCAACCACTCATTGGATATGAATGAAACTTCACATGTGTGTTCACCATCATCAATGGAACACGCAAAGATAATAATCATATCTCTAGATTGCATTTTGGCACAGTTATGGCCCTTTTTGGCCTTAGACACCAAGGTTAAACTTTGCGTTTAGTTGCGTTTAAGTTTAAGATATCTATGCACTTATTCGATGTGAATGAAACTTCACTTGTGTATTCACCATCATCAATGGAACACACAAAGACAAAAATCATAACTCTGGATTGCATTTTGGCACAGTTATGGCCCTTTTTGGACTTAGACACCAAGGTTATACTTTGCGTTAAGCTGCGTTTAAGTTTAAGATATCTATGCATCCATTCATTGGATGTGAATGAAACTTCACATGTGTGTCCACCATCATCAATGGAATAAGCACATATAAGAACCATAACTCTGGGTTCCATTTTGGCACAGATATGGTCCTTTTTCGACTTAATTTTTCAGGTTAAAGATATTTATCAGGTAAGATATCTATGCAACCACTCATTGGATATGAATGAAACTTTGCATGTGTGTTCACCATCATCATTGAAACACACAGAGACAAAATACATAACTCTGTTGCAATTTCGCACAGTTATGGCCCTTTTTTACTTATTTTTTCAGGTAAAAGCTTTTTATCACTTAAGATATCTATGCAACCACTCATTGGATATAAATGAAACTTCGCATGTGTGTTCACCATCATCATTGAAACATACAGAGACAAGAACCATAACTCTGGGTTGCATTTTGGCAGAGTTATGGCCCTTTAAGACTTAATTTTGTGTCTGTACACACCCAGGTTAAACTTTTGCGTTTAGATGCGTTTAAGTTTTGGTGTTTGCCTCCAATCTCAATCTTTGCATTGGTGGTGAGTTTTATCCCATCGGCGAGCTTTGTTGTCTTCTGACAACTATTGTTTATTTTAATTATACTTTATTTTGAAAATACATATACTTTTGTTTTCCAATTGTTTGCTTACTATACTATCATTAAAGGGTACATTAACAGCAAAAATATGTTATTTTTCTACATTTTAAGCCATTTTCCGTACATACATATTGTGGATTCAGTGAGGTACTGTGAGACCAATGGGAGCTCCTGGCGCATATAACTGTCCGGGGAGCTCTATGCGGTCTCACAAAACACTCTTGCCGCAAGAAAATATTTGCACATATTACTCAGAGTGAACTAGACAATGATCAGAATGAATATCTCTGTGTTGCTAGAATGCCTTCATAATAAAAATAAACTTCTTAAATGCAAATAATAGGACAAACTGTGGGAGGAGGAGGAATTGAACATTTTCTTTAATTTTAACCGTCTTTGGAGTTATTCTATGAATAGTATAAACATGAAATAGGAAAATAAAATATACATATTTTAAAAAAGAATAGAGTATATTTAATACAAATACACCAAGTTTTACTAAAAATTAACTTTTTAAAAAGAAGTGCATTTTACAGGGCCATTATTGGATCTTCGTGAACCTAGTCGTTGTTGTCAGTTACTACTGGGTGGAGTTGGTTTAACTAGGTATCTGGTATCGCTCGGTGCAATTAAAATGACAACCCGAACGTGCAGGACTTCAGACACATGAAACCCACTGTTCCCACATACGTTTTGTTTTTGTAAACTTTCTATTGATCCATAACAAGAACATATGTTTAGTACTTTGTATTTAGCAATTGTCTGTTACATTTTAGGTGGGTCTTTTACTAACATTATGTCGCTCAACTTGGCTAGATATAAATGTCATCCAGACTTCAAAAATACGGGAATGTACGGTCTTAAACGTATGAAAATGTATACGTCTGCGGAGGTAATATATACACTCATGTTATACGTGTTTATATATGTATTTTACAATTAAATGTAATATAAAAATATCTAGATTAGTTCTTTTAGTGATTTTATATTACTGGAAGATTCAATTTGACCAATTCCAACATTCCCTTCGTCTTTTCTTAAAATTAAATTAAAAAAATAATAATAATTTTAGTGTCGAACAATAAATGAGTTTAATATTGGCCGTCATTTTACTGCGTTTCGAAATAGAAATAAGACATGTTTTAATATAGCATAGAATGGAAATATATTTCTAGGTAATAGAACTGTTCTTACCAGATGTTTGTTTTGTATCGATGTAAAACAATTTTCCGTATTAGATTTTAACCATACACAATTCTTAAAAAATTATAAATATATTCAGACCAGTGTTGGTGGTTACCATTTTTCTTAAACGGACACATTTTCTATTCGGCATTTTTACTGTTTTAGTTGTAATAATCAACCCGTATTAAGCAGTCACCTGCGGTGAAGGGTCATTTTTGCTCTTTCTGGTCAGTGGCTGCTTAAGACAGGTTTTACTGTAGCATGCAAACTATTTAAGATAGTGTAACAATGCTTAATAGTATGTGTACTGTCAAACCTGAGTAAGCGATCACCTCCTTTAAGCAGCACTTGTCTTTAACAGTCACATTAGCTATTTCCCATTCTATGCTTTCAGAGCATGTAACCTGTATTAAGCAACACTCTGTAATAAAATGCAAATTTTGCTGCATCCCTTGATGACTGCTTAAGACAGGTTTGATTGTATACTGAAAGGAACAGCTAGCCCGCCACCTGAGATTTAAAAACAAAATCTGAAAAAGTGTCAAAGGATTTCCCTTGAGATTTGTATTTGAATAAGAAAGAGCATTTAAGATAACAATAACCAAGTGTCTATTATTAAAACTGACAGTTACTGGAATAATTTCATTATTATTGAAATGGACGCGCTGCTTAATACTTTGACGAACATATTGAAAGTTAAGAAGTGGCGGGTAAGCTGTTCCGTTTAGTATTTTAATGACAAAAATGAAAATTAATTATAATGTTCCCAGGAAGTTACATTTTTTGTTTGGTAAAGTTAGTATCTTTGTGTTTTATAGTCCCATTATTCGGCTGTGAAGGGCGCTGTTTTTCTCGGAATGGGTTCCGATAATGTGGTCAAAGTAAAGACAGATGAACGTGGACGGGTAATACCAGAGGATCTCGAAAAGCAAATAAAGGCTGATATCGAGAAGGTTGATTTATATTTTATACATAATTTTATGTACTTTAAGTAGTTTATATTGTAAGTGCAGGATGGGCGCACGTTTTATGGCCAAGATCATGCAACTCGTTTTGCCCTTCATCAAATAATCCCTCTTTTTGTCTTATTGTTAGTATATCAAGATATATGACTATTTGATAATTAAGTTTTAAGGCAATTATGCAGAGTAAACATATACGACGATATGACAGCTCACGAAGTATATTTATAAATATGTGGTTATCTGCCTAGACTATCGATTGTGATTGAGCCTTATGTGTAATGATTGTGCACAAAGTATATTTATAATTTAAGAACATCTCCAGATATATTGATTCCATTCATATATTCATTCATACAACAGCACCCAGTGTCAACCAAACTTGACATTATTCAAGATAATGTTCCATTGTTCTTATCTGTAGAAAGAAAGACCATTTTAAGCATTTTCCAACAAAATGACCAACCAATTTACACAACTCTTAATTTCTCCAGCGTAAAAATTTTACTACCGTCATGTAAGTGATGTAACTGGTAAGTGAGACCTCAACGGTAAAGGTTGCTACAACGTCACTACGTCAAACCGTCACTGAAGACTGTAGCCTGGTGCTACTTTTCACCCTATTTTGTTATCTTCGGACGGTAATTTTGCATTTCGCAAAATTCATTTCGCATTTACTTTGTTCATTGCCAGGTTGTCTGAAAAGTTATTACAAACAGAAACAGAACCCTTTAAAGAGTTCCTTACACAAACAACCATGAGACGTACATCTCCTTTGACGACAGTCTTGGTTAATTTCATGATAGTGCCGTTTTCACATTCTGCTATTACTACACCCTTTGCGATGAGCTTTCGTTCAGGGTATCGCGGGTGCACATTTCAAATAAGAGAACGACATTAGTCTATCCCAGAACCTAATATCTCCCGAATCAGGTCTATTAACCAAATATAGAATGAGCAGGATATTCTATGTCAGTCCCACAATTCATAGCAATTGAACGCTTACTGAATTATGATGTCATACAGACTTTCCCTGAAGCAAATGACAAATCAGCGTGCTCGTTACAATTGCTATAGAACGGACCCAGTCGGGAGAGCTGGGTTCGTCCGTTCTACAGACAAGAACGACAGACTTGAGCTTTCCCACTTAAAAATTAACAAAAAAATCTTATTCCTGGACGTCAAAAGCTCACTTTAACATAAGTTTTTAGCAGATGCTTCAGCAAAATAGCATTTAAAAAAATAATACATTGTAGCTGGTAACGGATTTAACAAGAACAATGTAAGAAACGAATATTAATAGTTATTAAAATAGGAACGTTCCTGGTTTGTCCCGATCTGGTATATAATGCCTTGAAAAACAACGTCTCAATTTTAGTTTATGTGATACACTTTTTTTATCTTTAATAGTTTGGAAAGAAGTATGTTTTATCCGTGCCTGGTCATATGCAAATAGTCAAATTAATGATGCCAAATCTTGAAATGTAAATATATAATGTGTATTCAGGGAAATACGCCAATGTTTATGATGGCAACGGCAGGGACCACGGTGCTCGGGGCATATGACCCCCTCAATCCCATTGCTGATATTTGTGAAAAGTATGGACTCTGGCTTCATTGTGATGTAAGTATATATTATATATATAATTATCTCCAAATATATATTATCATACATTGTAAATGTGCATCTGAAAAGATCCCAAAAATAGGAAATACCGTTGTTGTGATTTCAATAATCTCCCTTTATGAAATAAATACACATTATTTCACTGTATCTTCATGATCCAACGGGTTTCTAAACCTGTCTTGGATATAGCATATGAGAAGTCATGAATCATTAACTGGATCCTACTTATATAAAGCTATCAGTTCATGTATATAAATTGTCCGTCCATTCCAGATGTGTTGCATGTAAACCCATAGTATATAAGTCATGGTTTCCACCAAATTTATTGGTTTGCTAATGTCCTGGTATTGTGTCTATAGTTTGCAATGTAGCTAGACGCGCTCGTCGTAGTCTGGTCTGTACACTGCACTGTGTTATTATTTGTTGTTTTTTTACTTCAGTGCTAAATACTATTCTTTATTCATTTACTTATTTATTGTTCTCGGAAAGTTGCATGAAGCCAATGCAGAAAGAAAACAAAAAAATCTGGACTGTTTGTTGTTTTTCACAGGCATGTTGGGGCGGTGGGGCACTATTGTCACCAAAATACAAACATCTTATGGCTGGTATAGACAGGTAATGATATTTATCTTTGTGATACAGCCATCGTTAGGCCGGTATAAATAAGATATGGAACTACTCCGACTCATTATGGTGTCGTTCTCCACCATTACAACTGAACATGTTATACAACTAGGAGTCGTATTCACTAACCATTCTCGATACTTTTCTTAGACTTTAGCTTGAAAAACAACATTTCAACTTTAGATATAAAGTTTGCCTTGACATATAATTTTATTTGGCTATATAGTGGGTGTCCTTATATGCTTACACAATTTAGTCTAAAAAAATGGGCTCTAAGTGCTTAACTCGAAATGCATTTGGGTTAAAGTCTAAGAATATTCTTAGGAATGGTTTGTGAATACCGTCCCTGGGCTTTAATTTGTAATTGTCTGGGTATAAGAATCCGACTCAATCTCAAACTCTGATTTTTTTGCGATTTTTATCAAAAACAATTTTACAAGAAAAAAACAACATTTTCCAGCTTAAAACACAAATTTCAATTTAATATTACCAGAAATTATCTAAAGAAAATATAACTAAACTTTTTCTATTAAAAAGTTTTTTTAAAAATCGGCCATCTTGAGTTTGTGTCGGAGTTTTTAGACTTTAAAGATATATTTATCCTAGCCCAGCAATGTATGGGAAGTGTCATTAAGCATCATTCATTTAACAACAATTATACAAAATTCTGCCAAACTAACATGGTCTCTCGCAGACACATGTCATTATACTGCTGTTGTCTAAAACAATTCGAAATAAAATCAATATAAATTTAGCATTTCACTGTTTAAGTTTAACTTCAAAATAGACCTCGGCGTGGTCTAGTGGTAGAGCGTCCGCCTCGCATGCGGAAGGTCGTGGGTTCAATCCTCTGACGGTTCATACCAAATACTTTAAAAATGGTACTAGAAGTTTCCTGGCTTGACGCTCAGCATTAAGAGGAGAGTTCTAGGTCTGGTCGGCCCGGTGTCAGTATAATGTGACTGGGTGGGGTATCATACTATGTGTCTGCGGTATGATACTCCAGTGTGACAGCGCTTAGAATACTGTCTCAAGTAGACACCGTCGCGATGTGACTGAAAAATTGTTGAAAGCGACGCTAAACACCATGCAACAACATCAAAATATCTTTCTTGAAAAAAGCAATAAGCAATGTTCGACCTTTGTTGAGATAATATTTTATATGATTAAAGCAATTTAATCGTTATGCTTGATTTTTTCCTTTTAAACGTTAAGTTCTCAGTTTCCCCGATGATTATAATGTTATAATTTGACTTTGATACGTTATTACAGTGCCATATACAAATGTTATGAAAACAGTCATATATGAAATACAATCAAACTTTCCAATCGTGAAACATCGGGTATTTCCGTATCCTCCGTATAATACACTTCGTGTATAACTCTAGAATACACAAACGCTAATCACCTGTTACAAGTCTGTGTTTCATTCGCGTGAAAGTTACACATTATGTATCCGTCATTAAGTTGAATATATGGCGTTATTATATCGATTTTTTTATTTGTACACTCGACATGGGTCATGTTTAATGGGAAATTTAAAACATCAGTCTTGATTAACCAACGTTTATATTTTCATCGTACATGTATAAAAGGTTGCATAAGGGGGCCGCCATTTTTATTTTATCATGTGACTGAAAGTTGTTCCAAAATGGCGCCTTATTATGTCATAGGTCTATTGCGTAGCATAAAAGCCGATGTGGTCAGATTGTCAAACTTTCATACTCAAACTTACATACAACATAAAATCATTTATTAGCTTAACGCCTACCTCAGAGAAAGAAATAGAAATTCTGTTTTATATTAAACGTATACATCAACAAAATATATCAATACCAGCTTAACAGAAAGGAAATAAATGTATAACCTGCACACTATTCAATTTATATTCTGTCTTAAATACTAGTAAGTCAATAATGATGTTAACTCTAATTACAGAACAGATTCCGTGAGCTGGAACCTACACAAGATGACAGCAGCCCCACTCCAGTGTTCTGCTTTACTCGTAAAGCATAATGTAAGATATTTAGTGTAGGTCGGGACCGGGGTTCAGCAGAATGTTGTTGTGTTTATTACGAAGGCTCAAACTCAAAATCTAAAATTTTGTAATTTGCATAAAAAACAATTTTATTAAAATGTACCAATAAATAAAATCAGTTTTATTGAAACACTATCAGCAATTGTATTGCCATTGGTAATACAGCCGAACCTGTATATGCGGTCACCGCTATTAAGCAGTCACTTGCCTTAAGCAGCAACATATGCTATTTCAGAGCAAACTGGCCTGTATCAAGCAACAACCTGTCTTAAAAGGCCAAACTATGTCTTTTATGCTGAAATGTTTGAAGTAGTTAAGTCCAAAGTGCAAATGAAATTACATATTGCTTATATGACTTCTCTGAATAAAAACGGTTAAGCATTATTTTCAACACATAATCGGTCATGTTCACTATCCAATGGTATTTGATAAGACGTGTATCACACTTAAACAGTAATTGTTCCATAATAAACTCACTTACTTTCTCTCATTTGAACTGAGCTAGGTGCAAACTTACAACCTCAACGGTGAGAGGTAATTTTATGAGACAAATGCACTGAGGTAGTAGGTTCGAATCACGCTCCGAACACTTTATGTGAGAAGTTTGCCAGTTACTTGCGGAAAGTACGGTGATTCTACTCGTATTCATTCTTAGGTATTCCTCTACCAGTAAAACTGGATATGCCATATATATAAGCCTGAAGTGTTTTGCAAGTAGAGTTAAACTCCATTAAAAAAGTATTAGTCGTGAAGGCCATGTATTCTCAGACGAATACCTAAATAAAGTCATACAGTAAATGATATCAAGTCGTAGTAAAAACCACTATTTTAACTGCATTTCAACCTTATCACATTTAAACAAAAATGTGGTTTACAACGGATTTATACGGTGGTTCGTTGGGGCCATTGTACGACTGCACTCATGTGACATTATGTCAAGGATAAGAAGGAGTGCGCGTTATCGATACTATCTCCATAACAATGTCGTGTCATGCTGGCGTGTGATCGCCTTTGTATTACAACATTTATTCACTGATTTAACCCATTACTTCATATAGACTCCTTTGGACACCTCTAATATAGAAAGCATTAATTCACCACGTATTAGCAATGGGTGAATTGTGTTTATATTAACTGACAGAATGGAAAACACTGCAGGAAGTGTTCAGATTACGAGCAATCTGAACTCTTCCTGCACTGTTTTTCAAAGGCCTTCAGTGATTGGTGCGGGAAAACGCGTATCTATGGAGTAAAGGGTTAATAAATTTAGTTTTAACTTGAACCATGATCAACAATGAAAATGTACAGGGTGATATGTATATCATGATTTTAAAGGTGCAGTTATAAATGTAAATGATTTGTTGGACACTTCTTTCTTCTCTCACAGGGTATTTTAGAATCATGCAACAAGTCGAATGCCGAATACCTGTTCCAACCGGACAAATGTTACGATGTCGCCTACGATATAGGTAAAGTTAATAGGAAACCGTAGTGCTGTATAATAATCATGTTATTGGTATTAAGGTGGATGTTGCATCACAGTTATCTTCAGTCAGACTTCTTAAAACTGCCACATGATTTTTTTGTTACGGAAAATGATCAAACTTGACCGCGTATGATATATTAATGCTGTTGAAGTAGTAAACTAGCTTGCATATTTCGTAGAATGTGTGCTCATTTTTATTATTATTATAATTATTATTATTATAATTATTATTATCTTTATTATTATTATTGTAATTATTTATTATTATCATTATTATCATTAGTAGTAGAAGTAGTAGTATCATTATTACTATTATCATTATTTATTATCATCATCTTTATTATTATTATTATTATTATTATCATCATTATTATTATTATTATTATTATTATTATTATTATTATCATTATTATTATTGTTATTATTATTATTATTATTATTATTATAAATGTAAAATTAATTGAGTTCTGAAACCAGTAAAAGTATTCCATACGTGTTGATAACTACCATGGCAGCGTATTTCTGTGTTAAAGTATAGATTTCTGTTGTTTTAGCCGTTTTATCGGAACGGTTCCTATCACAACAATGATAGAAAAAGTTTTATCTCATTATCTCAATTGCACAGGGTGATATAACGAAATAACATATCATTGGTTTGAGGTTCGGATAGTAGATTTCGTCCCGGAGGAGAACTATTTCGGCGGAAAAGAGGCCCTAACGAAGTAACAAGAAAACAGTTATCCCAATCTGAAGAAATGTTTAATTTAAACCACTGAGGTCATTAATGATTCGGTTACATGTATACTAAACACGTCGAATAATTTATTTAAATTCATTAATCATTATTTTTCCCATGGTCTTCACGACGTCATTTCATATAGTAAACATCAAATATCGTACACATCACATCACAGATAGTTCTAGCGCGGCCTTGTAATGTCAGTTGTTTTATGCAGCATATATGTCATACAGTATACATACACACACATATGTTTACAAAATTTATGAGAAAAAAAAGCTAATTACATTCAAATGATCAAATATCTAATGTAATTATTGATTTATATTTGACTATGAACATCACAAAATGTCATTATATCACACAATTTCAGTACCTTACTACAGTAATTATCATTACAAAGTGATTATCTTATTTCACTTGAATACGTATTATTATTAATAGTTAATGAGTTGAAAAAGATAAACTAAAAATGAAATAGAAGTGAATCTTAAATTGACATGAAATGCTTGAAAAGAACACAAAAACACGCGATACTTGCCTGCAATTTTTAAAATCTATAATCATGTTTCTATGTCAAAACAACATCGTATTGTGTTTCTGTTTAATAGACGTTCTTCCAGGCTTATTTATCTAGTTGTTATTGTTAAAAGACCACTTTCCTTTCACCGCTGAGAACGTGGTTTTGACATCAGCTCGGTCCAGTCTGTAGAACGGATCCAGCTTTCCCGATTAGGTCCGTTAAATAGCAATTTTGGGAAATACACATTTGAGCTCATTGATTGGTCAGTTGCATTAGGGAAAGTCTGAATGGCGTCACAGTTAAGTAACCGTTAAATTGCTACGAATTGTGGGACGGGGATATTCCCTGCCTTTGTAATAGGGGTTAGTAGACATATTTCGGGGATATATCTGGTTCTTGGACAGACTGAGCTCGGTCAAAATACTTGTGTTGTTACTTGCGATCGGACTGGTTACCTACTCAGATCTATTACGAGGTATTTTCCACCAGTGATACTGGAAATGCCGTTTATAACCTGGTTTGTGTTGGAAATAGCATTAAAGCCATCGTTACGTAATTGTAGTATCATCAACGCTGTTGTCATAAACGTATATTTCTATATTAAAAAAAGTTCCATAATGTTGCTTAAAAACATATATATATATATATATATATATATATATATATATATATATATATATATATATATATAATTACGTTGTCTGATAAGCGATGATCTAAAACAATTCATTATAAAAGTATAACCCTTAAATCCGACGAAAACATGTGTTCAGATCGACAGTGGCAGGTTTCTAGTAATCATTTATTTATACACATTAGGCGATAAGACGGTACAGTGTGGCAGAAAAGTGGACTCGTTGAAAATCTGGTACATGTGGAAAGCCCTAGGTGACAGTGGGATGACTTCCATTGTGGAAAACTTGTTTGATAACGCAAGGTAGGTGAAGTCAGTCATGCTCTATGCGACATTTGGATGTTTTGACATTGTCTGTTAGATTATAAAAATAAATTTCAGGGTGACAGGGGAATAGTTTCATAGTAGAAAAGGTGTTTTGACATTGTCAGGCAGGTCAAAGAAATCAAGTTCTTAGTGACAGGAAAATGGTTTCATTGTAGAAAAGGTGTCTTGACATTGTCAGGCAGGTAAAAAATCAACTTCTAGATGACAGGGGAATGGTTTCATTGTAGAGAAGGTGTCTTGACATTGTCGGGCAGATAAAAAGATAAGCTTCTGGTGACAGGGGAATGGTTTCATTGTAGAGAAGGTGTCTTGACATTGTCGGGCAGATAAAAAAATAAACTTCTGGTGACAGGGGAATGGTTTCATTGTAGAGAAGGTGTCTTGACATTGTCGGGCAGATAAAAAAATAAACTTCTGGTGACAGGGGAATGGTTTCATTGTAGAGAAGGTGTCTTGACATTGTCGGGCAGATAAAAAAATAAACTTCTGGTGACAGGGGAATGGTTTCATTGTAGAGAAGGTGTCTTGACATTGTCGGGCAGATAAAAAAATAAACTTCTGGTGACAGGGGAATGGTTTCATTGTAGAGAAGGTGTCTTGACATTGTCGGGCAGATAAAAAAATAAACTTCTGGTGACAGGGGAATGGTTTCGTTGTAGAGAAGGTGTCTTGACATTGTCGGGCAGGTTATAAAAATAAACTTCTGGTGACAGGGGAATGGTTACATTGTAGAGAAGGTGTCTTGACATTGTCGGGCAGATAAAAAAATAAACTTCCGGTGACAGGGGAATGGTTTCATTGTAGAGAAGGTGTCTTGACATTGTCGGGCAGGTTATAAAAATAAACTTCTGGTGACAGGGGAATGGTTACATTGTAGAGAAGGTGTCTTGACATTGTCGGGCAGGTTATAAAAATAAACTTCTGGTGACAGGGGAATGGTTTCATTGTAGAGAAGGTGTCTTGACATTGTCGGGCAGATAAAAAAATAAACTTCTGGTGACAGGGGAATGGTTTCATTGTAGAGAAGGTGTCTTGACATTGTCGGGCAGATAAAAAAATAAACTTCTGGTGACAGGGGAATGGTTTCATTGTAGAGAAGGTGTCTTGACATTGTCGGGCAGATAAAAAAATAAACTTCTGGTGACAGGGGAATGGTTTCATTGTAGAGAAGGTGTCTTGACATTGTCAGGCAGGTCAAAGAAATCAAGTTCTGAGTGACAGGAAAATGGTTTCATTGTAGAAATGGTGTTTTGACGTTGGCTGGCAGGTCAAAAAATCAAGTTCTGAGTGACAGGAGAATGGTTTTATTGTAGAGAAGGTGTCTTGACATTGTTGGACAGGTTATAAAAATCAACTTCTGGATGACAGGGGGAATGGTTTCATTGTAGAAAAGGTGTCTTAACATTGTCGGGCAGAAACAAAAATCAAGTTTTGGATGACAGGGGAATGGTTTCATTGTAGAAAACGTGTTTTGACATTGTCAGGTAAGTAGATCTAATAAGGCGAGCTCTATGTAAAAGTTTGATGATTTCTATTGTAGAAAAACATCCTTGATTATGCAAAGAAGGTCTCGTTAGTTAAGCTACAGGTGACAGGAGCAGGCTTCTAGAGTAAAGGTGATATAGAAAAATCAAGTTCTGTTTGACAATGAATATTGTAGAAGAGCTTATTGACAATGCCGGTTAGGTTTGGACAATCAATCTGTAGGTAGGAGTGGGATGGCTACCAGTACAGAAAATGTGTTTGACAATACTAGTACAGACAATGTGCTTGACAATACTAGTACAGACAATGTGCTTGACAATACTTGTACAGACAATGTGTTTGACAATACTAGTACAGACAATGTGCTTGACAATACTAGTACAGACAATGTGCTTGACAATACTATAACAGACAATGTGCTTGACAATACTAGTACAGAAAATGTGCTTGACAATACTAGTACAGACAATGTGCTTGACAATACTAGTACAGAAAATGTGCTTGACAATACTAGTACAGACAATGTGCTTGACAATACCAGTACAGACAATGTGATTGACAATACCAGTACAGACAATGTGTTTGACAATACCAGTACAGACAATGTGCTTGACAATACCAGTACAGACAGTGTGTTTGACAATACCAGTACAGACAGTGTGTTTGACAATACCAGTACAGACAGTGTGTTTGACAATATCAGTACAGACAATGTGTTTGACAATACCAGTACAGACAATGTGTTTGACAATACCAGTACAGACAAAGTGTTTGACAATACCAGTACAGACAATGTGTTTGACAATACTAGTACATAAAATGTGATAGAAACTATGTTTGACAAAACTAGTACAGAAAATGTGTTTGACAATACTAGTACAGAAAATGTGTTTGACAATACTAGTACATAAAATGTGATAGAAACTATGTTTGACAATACTAGTACAGAAAATGTGTTTGACAATACTAGTACAGAAAATGTGTTTGACAATACAAGGCAGATATAGTTAGTCAATCTGTCGATGACAGTTAAATAGATACTAATGTTGATAATGTGTTTAACCATGACGGGTAGGTCTAGATGTAGTGTTTACTTAGACATATTTTGTAATGTTCGTGACACTGTTGAAACGCATACAGTCAAACCTGTCATGGGAATGAGACCATATGACATATTAGTTGTAGATCTAACAATTCTTCTATTTTAGGTACTTGACTGAACAGTTGAAAATCACAGATGGATTTAAAATAGTTATACCGGAGGTATGTACATATTCAAGTATTTGTTTGAATGGGTATTTTGCGACTTTCTTTCCGGAAACTATTTCAGATAAATAACGGCGGTCAGTGCTCCATATCATTTTTACTGGGATCCGCTGGCCAGTTGACCAATATCAGGAAACCTACAAGTCACCGACTGCTTCCCCATATACATGTATTTAGAGGTCAGATAGTATGGTCACTGAACAAAGTTAATGGACGAACTCGCAATGCTTTAATTGACAGTCAGGCGCTTACTGGTAGTAGTAATAATAATACAGTCTTAATTCATTATCTCGATATTGGAGACAATGCCTAAAACACATCGAGATATCAGAAAATCGACATAGAGTTTGTCTCAAGATCAATATTTATCTCATCACCTGACAGTTGTCGTCAGTTATATGTTCCGTGCATTAGAATTACACTGTCGTTATAAATGTTTAACAAACTAAGAAAAGTAGCACGCGTGGATTTTCACACGACGTGGAAAAACACACTAGTATGTAAACAATAATTGTATCAAGACAAGCATTCAATTAAAGGTGTGAAATGATCAATTGGGAACTAAAGCTGTGATCGTGATAACCAAAATACCGATACAGACATTATCGAGGAGAAAAGAGGAATATTTTTATAAACAAAATGAAGGGTGAAAGTTCGGAATGGCAAAGAAATGTCGACACTACGAAATATCGATTCAAGCGATGTCGAGATAACGAGTTTCGATTATACAATAGTTTCAGACAAAAATCATATAAAAAAATCAACAGTAAATATACAAAACAATTTGATATACAGTAGAACTTCGATGGCTCGAACCCGACGGGACTGAATAATATAGTTCGAATAAAAGGTTGTACGAGTCAAGTATTGTTCAGCATCATACCTTATATGTACATGTTTATACATCGAAACAGGAATTTAGCTGAGACCATATAAGTAGTTTGAGCTCTACATGATGTTCCAGCCATCCGTTTTCGAGCTATACATGGTGTTCCAGCTATCCGTGTTCGAGCTAACGAATTTTTTTGTATAACAGCGTGTACATAAAGAAATGAAAGTCGAATACATGAAATATGGGGATTATTATTGTGACGCATATTTGATACCCATAAGGCGTATCTATCTACCCTAGTAACAGTGAGCCCGTAACTAAACACGCCTGCCGGGCCCGATTAGCTCAGTCGGTTACGCGTCTGACTATCAATCCAGGGGTCGAGAGTTCGAATTCCCCGCCCGGCAACAGTCTCTGTGATGATTGATATACGACATTGTGTCTCATTATCATTCGTCTCTCACCACTGATTCAAGTGGGAAAGTTATCAGTTACTTGCGGAGATGGGGTGTGCTCGAGTACTGGTTAATCCCAGGAAACAGTGGTTAGGTTAACTGATCGTCTGTTAGCCCTCGATGGCATAAAAATATCACTAAATATTCAATCAATCAATCATTTAACACGCATACGTTTGACGATCGTCGGATACCCATCACGAGTAGTTCTTTTTTTCTATACTCTCCATTTATCATACGTGGGATATTACACTAGCTTTGTGTCGTTTATATCAAGCCACAATGCAACCATATGATTGGTTCCTTCACGATATCATGAAGGGAACGTTATTCAATCGCTACGCTAGTTTCATGCAAACGCCGTTTTGACCAGACGTTTTGTTAACGTTAGCTGTATTTTGTTCTGTTCTGTTCAAATAAAACGACGCAGAGTTCGCGTAATTTCCCACGGGTGATGTATGGAGAGTATCGGAATTGACACCCGTGGGTATCCGACGATGACGTTTGACTTAAATAGGTGTAAATGTGTTTACAGTGTCTAATTTATGTTTTATTGATTGCAGTATGAATGCACCAACATCTGTTTCTGGTACATTCCTGAGTCTCTGAGGGGACAGGAGGAGACGCCAGAATGGTGGGAGAAGGTTGCAAAGGTAAACTACAGTAAACATGTATAAATGCTAAGCCAGCCTTAAGAATGAATGTTTGTTCTCCAGTATTTTTATGTGAGTAGGCAGATTGCTATTGTGTTAGTTAGGTTGTTATATTTTTATTGTCATGAAAGAAAAATTAAATGCTTTGAAAGTCAATAAAAACTTGCTAGCCTGCAATTTTCAGTGAGTAGGTAGGAGCACGGTAAATATTTGTAAGTGTATAGTGGTCTTTTTTTTTTCAAATGTAACTTGCTGGCGCACGCTTAACGTTTACGTGTGTCTGTAAACAGTGTTCTCAAGCGTTGAAAAAAAAAACATAATAGTGACCACAGTGTTGATACTGTATCTAGTATCGAGTATTTTATGTGTAACTTGTCGACACACGCTGTTTATATGCCAGTTCATGTATTCCAAGTCTATTTGATGCGCCGTTTTCCATTTTTATCCTATTAGGTGATATCTACTATTCAAAATAGTGATAGACTCTATACATATAAATGTATAAATATAAAGTTATATCACAATTACACTCCTTCTGAAATTGTGATATAACATGTACAAACTGGCGATATCACTAATTGTTTTGACATACATGTAAGTGATATTCGAATAATTGACATCACCAAATGAGATTAAAGAAATAAAACAGTGCCCCTTCATTTATGTCATATAAGTGTGTTACGTAGCGTGTTCTCATATTGTTTTTAGTGTGTTTTTTTTTATAATTTGTTATAAAAAACTATAATATAAGCATACTAATGATATATCTTTACTTAGGTGGCACCAAAGATCAAAGAGAGGATGATGTACGAAGGCACGCTTCTCATTGGCTATCAACCGCTTACCGTGAAAGGTTTTGTGAATTTCTTCAGAATAATCATAGGCAATGCCCGCTGTGAGCATGCCGACATGGATTTTGTTATCAAGGAAATTGACAGACTTGGACGCGATTTGTGAATATTATAACTAATTAATTATCAAACAGTTGCAATAGTTAATTGGATTATAAACTAATACGATATGATACTTTTATGCAATATGCGTATTTACGAAAGATAGTTCGTATTTACACTGCATACTTGTTCTAGATGAAGTGTAGTTTGCAAGGATTATAAATGTTTTAGTAATGAAAATAGTGTAATCATTATCAACATAATGATGTCCAGATATATGTAAACAGCATTATAGATTTAAAACAACGTGTGTGTGTGTATTTATTTGTTTGTTGTTTTTTTGTGGGGATGAAATGGGATGTAGTCAACATTTTGGTGAACTGTTTCGACATTAGAGGGAGTGTATCGGGATAAAATGCTATAGACGTATTAAAAATAAAATATTAACCAAAATAGATAAAATGCATCTCATTGCCATTAATAAATGTAAACCGAATAGTTTAGTATGTCAAAACCACTAACACGTGACACAAATCGATATGTAAACTGGAGTGGTTAACTAGAAACGAAATCCCCATTCAAAGATTAGGCAGCATTTAGATACTGTTTGACGACCTTTTCATCGTCATTCTGACTCTTTTTAAGATGAAACAATTCTTACTTCGTGTAAACCTGTATAACGTATTAAGTTGAAATTAAAATGAAATCACACGAATCATTTAAAATGTCGAGTACGTAAATCCCTTTTTAATATATTACTTTGGCCTTTTAATTTGTTATCTTTTTTGGCAAAACGGAGTCAGTGAGTATAAATAGGCATGATATCGGACCATTAGAAAAAAAAATAGCAAATTTTTGAATTTTAAAAAATCCTGATATATTCCCTTTAACATGTTTTTTTCAACTGTTATCGTTGATGATTATAGTTTTGTGTATCACTGGCAGATTATTTCATTAAAACACATAACAAATAACACATTTGCAACTTTTAGTTTCTTTTTTTTTTATTACTGACACAATTCACATCATTTCCAGGCATGACAAAATATGACAGAACAAAATACAGACGCTACACAGAAAAAAAGCATATCATATCCATCAAAAGTCATGGTAAAGATTGTGTTTGTAACATACAAAAGTATCACAGACGTGCCATAGGGAATGACGTCATTCTTGCGGTATCATGGCAAACCGCAGATCTTTTAAAAAGAATGACGTCACTTCCTTGAAATCAAGGCGAATGGTAGATTCCTTTATTTATACTCTATGTACAAGTCAATGTCTGAATGCATTCCCTGATCTTACTTGTGAATCGATAAGGAATGTAACATATTGTGTGCAAACAATGGTAAATGATTTAGCATAATGTTAAATGATAACATACATATAAAGTAACACGATGAGATATAGTAAAACACATGTACGACTTCGAATTGCGGCGGACACATTCATACCAACTCTGCAGGCTTCATCCGGATGCGCAGTGGTGTTAAAACATCCATCTATATATAGAACCTTGTCCAAAACGAGGTTTCTTAATTGTTCATTTGCATGTGATGTATTATGTTTCAGCCTGCAGAGCACAGAAAGTATTTGGGTAGCTAGTAGTATTTTGTATTTTTATTTTCTATAATCACATGTTAAACATAAGTGCCGAAGCAGACGTTTTCCACTTTGATTCCAAACTCCTGATCAGCATTTCCCGCGTCGCGAACCATGACGTCTATGATTGGCAGAACATCCATTTTCTTTGTTCTGATCTTTATTGAGGTCTTTCCGGCGCCATTGTTCTACAATTGAAATTGTGGTCGAATATATAAAGAACAATATAAAATAATTAGCAATGTTTCGTCTGTATGCTTTTTTTTTATTTATTTTATAACGATTGTTAAACAAGTTCCTAAAACCTAGACAACGCGTACATGTAAGTCTCACCGCACATATGTGTCCCTTTTTTGTCACGTGGTAGATTCTTGTACTTTAAAAGTTCTGTGTAATTTGGTTTGAAATATTTTTTTCATATTGTCTTTAGGGACTCGCTGCGATTTCATGCTGCAGACTGGTAAAGCAAAACTACAATAAGACACCACTGGTGTTAAAAATGACGTGTATAGGTCTTTTAACAGATGGATATATTTATGATCATTTGAAGACATTTTAAAAAAAAAATCTTAGGGTGATATTGAACTGACTGGTCAATCTGACAGTTATTGACCATTTTTATCATGTATGGATACATTCCTGCGATAAAGAGAAAAGGATTCTACGTGGATTTCATTTTTACTGTGGAAATACTAGACGTTAATTAATATTGAACAAAGAACAAAAGTCAACTGTGCAGTCAGACCTGAAGTCTTCCTGGTTAGAACCAGTATTAAACATATACGGATAAAGAGTCTTGCTCGTGCCCGGGATACTACACATGGCCGTGGACATTACACATGGCCGTGGATACTACACATGGCCGTGGATACTACACATGGCCGTGGACACTACACATGGCCGTGGATACTACACATGGCCGTGGATACCACACATACTACACATGGCCGTGGATACTACACATGGCCGTGGACACTACACATGGCCGTGGACACTACACATGGCGGTGGACACCACACATGGCCGTGGATACTACACATGGCCGTGGACACTACACATGGCCGTGGATACTACACATGGCCGTGGACACTACACATGGCCGTGGACACTACACATGGCGGTGGACACCACACATGGCCGTGGATACTACACATGGCCGTGGACACTACACATGGCCGTGGATACTACACATGGCCGTGGACACTACACATGGCCGTGGACACTACACATGGCGGTGGACACCACACATGGCCGTGGATACTACACATGGCCGTGGACACTACACATGGCCGTGGACACAACACATGGCCGTGGACACTACACATGGCCGTGGACACTACACATGGCAATGGACACCACACATGGCCGTGGATACCACACATGGCCGTGGACACCACACATGGCCGTGGACACCACACATGGCCGTGGACACCACACATGGCCGTGGACAACACACATGGCCGTGGACACCACACATGGCCGTGGACACCACACATGGCCGTGGACACCACACATGGCGGTGGACACCACACATGGCCGTGGACACTACACATGGCCGTGGACACCACACATGGCCGTGGACACTACACATGGCCGTGGACACTTCACATGGCCGTGGACACTACACATGGCCGTGGACACTACACATGGCCGTGGACACTTCACATGGCCGTGGACACTACACATGGCCGTGGATAGGTATCAATTCCTTATCGAATACTGAGTCTGATGCTTAACCACTTGATCATGTTTTCAACATAGATCATTATGTAAATAAACAATTTTCAATTGATCACTGAACGATTTAGACTTCAAGCAATATTAGGTTGATGATACTCAAATAACGCTGACTTGAGTGCAACAGTTAGAATAAACTATGACAAGCACATTTTCGAAAACTCCTATAGATTATACATATATGCTTATTGTATTTATTTGTATCTAATGAATTGTGATTCGTCTGTGAATCGTATCAATACTACGGTACCTTTATAGTATTTCTCCCAAATGCATGCTTATTTACAGAATATAACCCGGATATGAAAACAAAATACCCACCATGCATCCATCGTCTTCTGGTTTGACGTCATACTTCAATGCGCCCTTCTTTCTTACGCCGCCGGTGCCACTCAGTGTCTTTTCATTAAATGATATAAGACGCAGAGCTTGGTCGTATGTCTGTTTGCCAGCATCGTAGTAGGCAACGGTGTTTCTGCAGTTGAAGGAGAGGAGTTGCTCGGATACTGTGCTCTTCTGGGCTAGAGATTTTATCTGCTTTTGACTGGCATTGTATACGAAATGGTAATCCACCTGTATTGTTGGTTTAAAAATGTATTGGTGTAATTAGAGTATATAATGATATGTTATTACTTTTTGGTGTCAAGTGTATACACATATAAATCACTTCTTGACGGAGAAGGGGGAATTGAGAAGAATAGTCCGGGTCACCCCACACCTCGATCTGTTAATGATCTAATTTTATTGAAGGAAGAACTATGAATATGTATTTACTTATAACCCTTGTAAAGAAACTTTCTCTTTTGATTAACATCGCTTTAATTTGACTCAGAGACCGCTTGCTATCTACAGTACAAACAGCATCCATTTCTTAGAGTGTCGTGTGCGAAGTTCCATCCGAATAGTCACGGTCAATAAAAAAGAGTATTTTTAATAAAAATATAGTTTAACTATTTGTTGCATCAGTATGATACAAATCCGTTCCTGTTCTAATTTCGTTTTACTTTTTACCCAACGAGATTTCAGCCTGTTTTCACTGCGGATCAGTCACTAGTCTGCTGACGTCCTCAATTTACGACGTGTGCATTATTATTATTTGTGTGCTATAAATGATAGGAATGCATATCTTGGATAAAAAAGCAAAATATTAAAAAGTCTATGTGCCTAGGTATGTAGATACACTGTCGGGTAAAAAATCGTGGGGCGCAACAGGGATGCCCATGAGGAAGATATCCGGTGTCAAATAAATGAATTAAACACAATATTAATATATATAAAGATTTCTCTAGCTCACATATTTTTTTTCAAAGTTCCTATTTACAATAACCTTTTTAAGGGGTCAATGCCCTTTCACTATTATTTAAATTGTGTCTGCTCTTCATGACACTCAACAGTCATTATACCCAAATATGTTCAAAGAAGACTGGACTGCATTCTATATATTGACACCGACGCTATTTGCCCGTCCTACTTGTAACTTATTTTTGGCTTCCCTCCTTAAATAATATAACAAGTAGTTTCTTTAAGTTTACATAGGTATTAGTATTAAATGTGTCAATTGCCAATACATAACGAACACTTCATACACTGTAATTTGAAAATAAAACATTTTACAACTAAAACTTGTAATTGTCAACTTTGCGTATTAGGTATAATAACAAATAACTTACGTCATCGTTACTGTTCTTGTCGTTTTCCTTCACCATATCAGAGAACTTGGTGTAATCAGCCAATGGATTGGATACCCATCGTGCAATATTGTACTGTTAAATGTAAACTTAGCAAAATTAGTAAATAACGCCTAAGTAACCAATATGGCATTTAACATTTATTTGATCGCAGTGGTAGTATAGAAATAGATCGCCAGCCCCTCATGCGGTAATTCGTTGGTTCGATCCCCGGCTTGGTTCATACCAAAAAATGGTACTAAAAGCTTCCTCGCTGCTTCATTTAGAGGAAAGTTCTCGGCCTGGTCGACCTGGTGTCGGTATAATGTGACTGGGTGGGTATGATACGCTACTGTTGCAGCGCTCAGAATACTGTCTCAAGTCTCAAGTAAAAAAGCGACGCTTAACGTCATGACAACAAATACAACATATTTACTTGAACATAAACCGTATAAAATACAATACTAGTATACACAAGTTAACATAATGTTCCACGATCAACCATTACACACGTGAGGTCAGCAATATGGTTAAGTTTAATAGTAAGTGAAATAGGTGATATGTGGTAAGACCACTCAATGGCTACTCAGTATTTACTATATAATTTTAGCTCGATTGCGATGAAAGCTCAGAGCTTATTTGTACCGCTCTTGAGTCGACTGTCTGGGTAGAACCAGTACTAAGTGCGTTTTTATGAGAAGCGTTGGGTCGAACTTGGGATCGAACCCGCAACTCCATGCGTGAGCAGCCAACACTTTATACATTACACTATCACCCAGCTTAAAAAACTACTAGATTTTATCAGTATACTCCCACACACGTAAAACAAAGTTGCGTTTTTTACTGCGCAGTAGCAGTAGCAGGACATTCTAGACTGTTTTTTTTTGGTAATTTAATCCACGAAAGCATCCTGCTTTTCTTAATCTTAGACTTCAACAAAAATCGAAGTCCCATGTATCGGTGCTTTACACCGGTCATGTAAAAGAACCAGGGACAATACAAAAAGGTCTTCTGTATCTTTGCACTATCATCCAAAATATCTAAAATCACTAATTCTCTTCTGGAGGCGTCGCCCATATATCGCTCATCTGCCGATGCTGTCCAGTGGCTTCATAATCGTCTTATCCAGCCAGTGGTGCAGCACCGGGAGAAGTCGCTAATCTTCCGATACTGTCGTCCATCTGAAGATAAATCATCTTTACTTGCTCTCTAAAACGCCTGGAGCCAGGTGCGATGGTAAACAAACACTACACGACCACGACGGGAGGGGTGGGGTCGGTTCTGTTGTGTATTACTTACCACTTCTGTAATTGGTTTGATACAAGTCCAGGTCACCTTGGATTTAAACTCACAGGTCACTTTAATGCTGTCTTTTCTACCACCGCCATTAGGGTCAATCCAGATCTCCATACCTACAAACAACACCAAAATTTCGAAAAGTTAGAAACACTATTTTGATATCATTGTTACATAATAAGTGTACATATACCAGTATTATGTATTCCTTTTTTAAAAAGAGATGTATAAAATAACCAAAAAATAAAAATATAATCAACAGAAGACGTAGTTTTCAAAGGATGCATCTACAACAGCGTGCATATGTGTAATAAATTTACTCTCTGCATTTGTGTAATAAATATGCTGTCTGCATTTATGTATTTATTATGCTGTCTGCATTTGCGTTATACATATGTGTTATAAATATGCTCTCTGTATGCGTATGATAAATATGCTGTTTTCATTTGTGTATGAAACATTATCTCTGCATATGTGTATTAAATATGCTCTCTGTATATGTGTTATAAATATGCTCTCTGCATATGTGTTATAAATTTGCTCTCTGCAATTGTGTATTAAATATGCTTTATGCGTTTGTGTAATAAATATGCTCTCTGCATTTGTGTAATAAATATGATGTCTGCATATGTGTATTAATTAACCTCTCTGCATATGTGTAATAAATATACTCTGTGCATTTGTGTATTAAATATGCTCTCTGCAAATGTTTAATAAATATGGTGTCTGCATTTTTGTATCAAATATACAATCTGCATATGTGTATTAAATATGCTCTATTAGAAGCAAGTGATACTACACGTAGATGTATTGTCCGTAAGGTTTTACTTGTCGCTCGTTAATCTTCGCCAATATGTTCGGGAGTTTAAACGCCTTTTCCGTGCAGGCATATGATGCCGATACAGTTATATCACTATTTACATCCGGACACCGATATTTAAGTTACGGATATACACGGACTTTTCATGAGCGACAGCTATAACTTAACGGTCAATAGTTGGTGACAGTGCAGGAGGCAGAGCAACAAGATGGCGGCACATGTCACCTTGATGCTCTCGTGTTTATCATAAATAACGAAATTCACTTGAACAATTATTTTATTTTTAACTTATTTCTTTTATTTCCGATTGCGAAACATGTTATTACAACTTATACAAATCGCTCTCGAAGTTTTCCTGGGTCGAACCAAGTCACGGCATACGGATATGCAGACAAAGTGTCTTGCTCAAGGACACAACACATAGCCTTGGTGAAGGATCGAACCCACAACCTTCCGATCCTGAATCCGATGCCCTACGACTGGACCACGCACTCCATAAACTATACTGGACAGTGCAAACATTGGTCCCATTTATACAAATAAAGATAACTGTACGCTTTGCATGTTATGACAACGTTAATGTGGGGTTTTTTTATAAATGCAGTACATATTCCGATTGTCAAGAAGACGGCATGAAACTATAAAGCGTTAATTATTATGTATTTGTCAGGGCGGCCTCACAAAGTGAATGTAATGTAGAGACGAAATATAAATACAAGACACAAGTCAGTTACTTCACCGCAACTGTTCCAATATGTTATTGAATGAGAATAATACAGAAGATCAACTGTCTTAATGATTACATTAAACAAATTGTGGAGTAACATTGTCACATGGAGTTCGATTCCCCGCCCTACTAGTCCCCGTGAGGATTGATATACGACACAGCGTCTCATTATCATTCGTCTCTCAACGCTGATTCAAGTGGGAAAGTTATTAGTTACTTGTGGAGATGGGATGTGCTCGAGTACTGGTTAACCTTACAGGATCTCAAGAAACAGTGTTTAGGTTGTCTGATTGTCTGTTAGTCTTCGATGGCATAAAATTATGCTAAATATTCAATCAGTAAGCCCCCTACCGTCCTTTGTTTTATCAGCGTTATGCGTCTTGAAGTCATGGCAGGACACCGCAGGGGAATCTCGATCTCCTTGTGGTGATTTCAACTTTATGATTTCTTCATCCACTTCAGTTAGTACTTTCATTGCCTTCTTCTCCTGAGAAATATCACATGGTTTACAATTACATTGACTTCTTCTCCTGAGAAATATCACATGGTTTACAACTGGCCTGACGCGAGAGCGATTATCGCTCCGCCCACTGGCCCACATGCTGTCAGAGTAACAACCAATATCAATCGCTGATTGGATTATCGTCTTGTCTGACTGACGGCCCGCTTCAGCTAAGTTACATGGGGTATTTCATAATTAGATTCCCCTGAATCTAGAACCTAGTGACCTGCGTTTGGCAGGTAAATATGAATAATCATAAAGCAATGCCTGTTCCAGTATTTGATAATAAAATAATTCACTAAACAATACCGCGTCGCAAAAGAAGTCGCTTATACTGTACTTATATTTATTTATGTATTTACAGACAGTTTAAACAATTCCTAAGCATAAGATATTCACAGATCATAATAACGTATTATATGAATAATATCCGCAATTAAACATAGCAAAATGTTTACAATAAATGAATTATTAAGTGTTTACACATACACAATGCTTATTTTTTAGTGGTGTTTAACGCAATTTTCAACACATCGGGTTATATATTGCGTATCCAGTTTTATTGGAGGAGGAAGACCTCAGGATGAATCTGAGCAGAACACTTGTCGTTACGCAAGTAACTGGCAAACCTTTCTCCCATAAAAACTTTGGAGCGACCTTGGCGCTGAAAGGCAAAAGATATTGAGGCGGTGCCTTAGACCAATCGGCCACTTACAACAATTATATAAATAAAGATAAAAAAAACATGTTAAACTTACAACTTCTGGCGTACTGTCATCAGACTGAAATAAATCCATATAGAAAGTAATAGTATTTTAACACAGTTATAATGTTTAGCAGAAAGGAAATGCACATGTCCACCCAATATTCATTTGAGAACAGCCACAAAACGACAGAATATATATATAAAAAAAGAAAAATAACTCAATAACGCGTAATTTGTTTTACACAGTGTAATACGATAGCTATGTTGTCCGAGAAAGACACATGAAAAGTGTCATTATTCCTTGATTATCTACGTAACGACGCTTTCAAATTGCATCAGGTGTGCTTTTTTCATAAACGAGGCAGTCCGTAAGGCTTACCTCGAGTTTTGTTGTAAATACTTTTAGTATCATTCCTCAACAATACATTACTTACTTAATGCCTACATTAAAATCACCATTTACTTTCAAAGGTACCGTTGTTTAACTTCTTATTTGTTATACTTGGCTGTCACTCGTAAAAAGACACAAAAAAGAGATGAAAAACTTACATATTAATGTTTATTTACATTTGCAGTCACGAAGCTACCATGAGAAAGGCAAGACGACAGAGGTCATGTTATATCTAGGAGATTTTTTTAGCAAAAACAGTAACGCCTCAATCTGAACTATGTGAAAACTTTAAAAAGATGATTGAGAAAATTGTATTAATATCATACCTGATACGTGTTTCCTTTGTATGTGGTACCGCCAAACCAGCCCTGCAAGGCGTTGGCGTACATGGGCTGCCCAGGAGGTCCCTAGTGTATACACCGATATGAATTAATATTACACAGTGTTTTGGCAGCATTTTGTTAAATGAAAGAATTATTTGTCTAGTTAAGCAACTGAAAATCTGTAAATGATGAGATATTACACCACAGAATGTTAAACTTTTAAAAAAATCATAACATGTCATCACTGTACATGCATTCCCGCTTGAAAGTTAAGAAAGACGGTGAATTACCTCCCTTTATATGAAATAAGAACGATTTAGGATGACGGATATAACCAGAATGAAAATTGGTATATTTGACTTAATCGCCGATTCTGCTTGTTACAAACCCAAATTCAATTTCAGGCTTGCATCTTCAAAATACCACCGCCTTATCCAGGCACACATCCGGCATTAAATGTACCCTATGGGATTTCCCATGTGTTTTTACTGACTACACTTTTGGTTTTCAGTACATGTAGATAACATATCTAGCCCAATGACGCAGCACGTGGCCGTGGAGTGAAATTGAACCCATGACCTTCTGATCTTGGTTTTGACACTCCGCCACTAGACCACAAGCCTTACAGATTCCACAAAATTGAACACATCATTTAAAGTATTTAATGAATTTGTGTTATATGTGTGATTCATAATGATATATCAGGTTTACAGGAAAACGTGTTCAAATGTTCGATCAATTGTTTTTAGAACAAGAACTGTTTCGTCGCAACATATATGACGAATTTCCGTTCCGTTCACGTTTTTAGCGAACGCAAAGAAATTCTCGTAAAGTGAGATTTACCTTACCTACACTTAATAAAAAGAATAAACAAATACTCATGTGAATACTTTTAGAAATAAAATTACTTTTGAATAATTATAAAACCGTTTTTGATAAGATCATTAGTTTTGACCTTGTGAACATATTCAAATTTGTGAGTTTGCTTACATGTAACGGCGAAAATGTCTGATTTTGCAGCGAGTACTAGTGAATAGCACGACGAGTGTTGGAAATAGGTTAGTACATTTCCTGAATCGAGATTTCACTTAAGGTCTTTATCAATTTAAATATACACACCGGTGGTCCTGGGGGTCCTTCGGGTCCCTGTATACCGGATCTACCATCCTCACCCTCTTGTCCACGTCGGCCCTGTCAGAGACAGATCAGTATACGAGTAAGTATTCCACAGTAGATTCCATTAATCAAAACATTTTTCATATAAACTTCATTAAAACGACGATATAATCTGAAAGTCATACTAAATCCAATAACGTATCAAGTTCTATTTTTAATAAACGAAACGTTTTAATAGATAGAGGATTTTTGATTGTTTTGGTGCAAGATAAAATTATATATCGTCAAGTGACCACTAAAAGTCACATTCTCATAAGTAGCTCGCCACGAGTGAGAATATCATTTTTTGGAGATCATGAGAAGAAAATATTTTTTAGTTCCATCCATAAATGTTAGAAACTATTTATTAACTCTTCACTTACTGAAAATCTTAAACGATCGTTCACTGCAAAATGGATTACATTTTGCGACTTTAAAGGCATTGATGCTACTTTTGCTACTTTCCTCTTGTATGCAACTAAGATTAAACGATTTATATTCATAAATTAGTATACCAAACATGCAATGTGCAGTAAACATCTAAAACTGACAATAAATTCACTCACCATCTGTCCGCTCTGGCCTGGTAGTCCGGGAATTCCGTCTTTACCACCTGGTCCACGTGGGCCTTCTGGACCCTGTAATGAGAAGATATGACAGTCTAAAACACAATGTGCTTAAAGTATGTTTATTTACAGTCTGTTACATCTTGAACCCTTGTGGTTCATAATTAATAACTTAGTAGTAATCACTGCTAGATCTCACATAATGTATTTAATATATGATTCATGTATGTAACGTTGGTAATTTGAACTTACACGTTGCCCTGGAGGTCCTGGTGGGCCGGGTTTTCCTTCGTCGCCGGAATTACCAGTTGGTCCTGGCAGTCCCATAAGTCCTATAAGTCCGATGTCACCTTTGTCTCCCTGTTTTATGAATGAATCAAAATATGATAATTATATTAGGTCGAAAATACATTTTTTTATTTTTAAATAATGGAAGTTAACGTATCTAGACCAACCCATGCAAAACTATATCCATATATTATACGTATACATTTAATCGTATATATTATATAAATCTACTGATATAATATAATATAATATAATATATATATATATATATATATATATATATATATATACATATAATAGTCCTGTATATTATATACACATATAATCGTATATATCACATTCTTCTAATAGTAATCAACAAAATTTTCATTTTATTTTAAATTTAACCGGAGAAGAATTTCATGTCTCCACCATGTGCTTATCCGAAATTAATTGATTGATTGATTGATTGAATATTTAGCGTCATTTTTGTGCCATCGAGGGCTAACAGACGATCAGTTAATCTAACAACTATTTCCTTGGATTAACCAGTACTCGAGCACACCCCGTCTCCGCATGTAACTGATAACTTTCCCACTTGAATCAGTGGTGAGAGACGAATGATAATGAGACACAATGTCGTATATCAATCATCACGGAGACTGTTGCTGGGCAGGGGATTCTAACTCACGACCCTTGGATTGATAGTCAGACGCGTAACCGACTAAGCTAGTCGGGTCCGGCTTATCAGAAATCAAAAAGGAAGTGGTGTAGTGTTAGGTTTCTTTAATAAGTTGATTTAATATTTAAACGATCAAATCTTATTATATACATATAGTAGTCCTGTATATAACATAAACATACATTTGTATATATCACATACTTCTAATAGTATTACATTCATTATACGCACATCGGTATCTATAAACACAATATGAAATATGGTTTTATATATGTAAATTGTCCTATAGGAGGCTTTTGTCATATTAAACTTTTGACTACATTCGTGGACGGATCAAGTGTTTTTTGTCATGGTGAGGTCCAGATTTTTTTATTTTGAGGGGATGAATTCCCAATGCGTTGGTGTACGTAAGTTACTTCTTATTTATATTGCATTGGGTGTCCTGATAATTATATCACACACCCTTAGGGCTGGGGTTTATTAAATCCAGGGTAGGGCGTGCAAATGTTTGTTGTTGTTTTTTCATTTTTACTGAAACAGGTATTATACATATACCGATTTAGGGTGTATTTTTACATCCCGAGAAGGGGCCTGACCCCATTGTCCTCCTCTCTCCAGACCTACCAGTGGCTTCTAAATGAAAATATAATCAAATTACAATACTTTGCTAGATGTAAAAGGCATATTTACTTACTGTAGTGCCGACATCTCCGACCACTCCAGGTATACCTTCCACTCCTTGTGTGCCCTAAAACACAGTAAATAATAGTTATATATGAACGTGTTTAAATAGTGGATTTATCTTATAACACCTGAAGAAAACGTATTATCTCATTTATCAGTTTTTGTCATTATTATTCCCATTAACCAATCCTCACATTGATCAGTGATGTCAAAATACGTTGCGAGTCTTATTTCTAACAGCACTAACAAAGATGACATTGTCAACTGTCCAGTTTATCCATCAGTTTTTAAAAGGCGAGGGTACGCATACGCAGTGAACTCTTCGTCTGTTAAAACTGTTTAAAAAATGTATAAAATTAAAATGTTATAATGTTATGATGAAACAAGTAGATATTTATAATTGCTAGATGATTAATGAAAAAGTGGCATCCGTTTAGATAATGACTATAGCAAGTGAACATTGAGTAATAGATATAGAGTTAAAGATTATTATAAATGTTATCCATGTACTTACGGGAGGTCCTCTGGGTCCGTTACCGCCTGGGGCACCTTCTGGTCCGTACTCACCCTAATACGATAAAAACAAGATAACACGTGAGGATGTATAGAGATTCTGTAATGAATTACCTAAATATAAATATGTATACGTAACAGAACGAGAAAAATATGCAGCAAGTCAAAGACTAGAACCTGCTACCTTTCGCGAACAGGACGAATACCGGCTGAGCTAACCGGCCTGTCGGCTTAATGTCTCTCCAAACAGGTCACATTGTGACATATTCCTCCACAGTATTAGAATTTATTCCCGAATTTCCATATAGACCAATATGGCATGTGCATTTTTCTATGAATAATATGTAAGTCAAAGCCCAACGTTACACGCCAATGTAACAGGACGAGAAAGATTTTCAATCAAACTCGAACCCGGGACATTTTGTTTGCAGAGCAAATACTTTACCGACTGAGACAGCCGGAATACTGATACATTTCTCTCCCAACAAATTACAAACACACTGTGATATACACACACTGTGATATATACACACCGTGATATATACACACCGTGATATACACACTGCGATATATACACACTGTGATATACACACACTGTCATATATACACAACGTGATATATACACACTGTGATAATTGACATAATTTAGATAATTCAGACCCAGTTTCAAAATTAAGGACAGGCAGTCGTCGGTTTCGTATTATCTGTATCTGAAAAATTAATAGAGTTCAACGCCATTTTCGACACATTACAGATTATCATATATTATTTTCAATTATCATATTCAGTTCATTTGTTCATGTTTTATTCGATCATTCGTTCATTTATTAATGAATATCTTACTTTTGATAATTCCGACATTGTAAAGTTGGACATACCTGTTCTCCTCTTGGTCCGTTTGGTCCAGGGGGTCCTGTTGGTCCGCTGGGTCCCTAAAACGCAGTTTAAATCCGATTTAACAAAACACTTAAACAGGCAATATAATGCATGTGTATGATCAATTGTCAATTTTTTTTTGGTATACAATTGCATTTTATATTTTATATCAATATTTTATAATACATTAACTGCATTTTAATTGGACTCTTCCAAACACAAAAGCCACGCATAGTTCATTTCCATAAATAGATACATTTTACCTACTAGTATTTATTCCGAGCACTGAGCAGAAAACTGAGCAGAAAACAGTGCAGAACCTGTTCTAATTATTCGTTACGAGCAATCAGAACTTGTTCTATACTGTTTTCAAAAGCCTTCTATATTAGAGGTGTTAAAAGATGTCCATATGAAGTATACAGTTAAACTTCTTTTTTTTTTTTAAATCGTATCACATATTTTCAAATGAATTATTTGTTTAAACATATTGTATTACTTTATATACTACAAATTAGCAAACGGGTTGGACTACCAGTTTACAAGCTACAATATTAACTAAGGCCCTTCCCGTCAAAATATGTATATACAAATATTGATCAAGATGAAATACAATACATTTAACATATTTGAAGTAAATATATATGTTTTTGACGAAAGAAATGGATTGACTGATTGACTGAATATAAACGTCATTTTTATGCCATTGAGGGCTAATAGACGATCAAATAACCTAACCACTGTTTCCTGGGATTAACCAGTACTCGAGCACATCCCATCTCCGCAAGTAACTGATAACTTTCCCACTTGAATCAGCGGTGAGAGACGAATGATATTGAGACACAATGTCGTATATCAATCATCACGGAGACTGTTGCCGGGCGGATGATTCGAACTCACGACCCCTGGATTGACACTCAGACGCGTAACCGACTGAGCTAATCGGGCCCGGCGAAAATGGAGTAATTATTAAGGAGAGTGGTACGAGTGCCGGAAGGGTCTAACGTCAGTGAGATACGCATAACAAACTATTATCAAATCGTCCTTAATAAAATTCTGAACATGAATGAATAATGTGACACAATCTTGTTCTGTAAACGTATACTTGTATACTTACAAAATAAAACTACATTAAAACCGAGATGGTGAAACGACATGGGGCACGGAAGAGAAGGGGCCGTTCATTTCGATAATAGGAACATTGCATTAAATAGTGTTCAGCATCTTCTATTTTTAAGTGGATAATAATAAATAAGGAAACACTTATTGACAAAGTACACTTATAAATAACAAGGAAAGATGGAAAGTTTATAGAATCGCAAAGAGGAAGGTCCCATTCGGAGATCACGGTTGATTCCGTCCTTGTATTTTATCTTATTTATGAGAAATTCGTTATATACAGCTCTGAATTTTCCGTTATATTCGTCAGAATTTCAGCATAACCCGATACTGTCAAACGAGTGACTTCATCGCGAACCGCGATTTAGCATTCGGTCAACAAAATTAAATAATTTCTTTATACAGACATAAACACAATTTAAGTTTTTAAACAGACTATCCATAATATATGGTGTTTGATATAAGTGTGGAGTTTGCTAAGGTCGGAAATCAATATCGGTCATATAAGTGAGACCCCTTTAAATATGTTTTACCATGAATCCGCTAGAACCAGGTGCACCTGGGGGTCCCATATCACCCTGCATGCCTCTTTCTCCTCGGGTTCCGGTTAAACCTGGAATACCATCGTGACCTGGCGGGCCCTATGTGATCATAAATATGCAATAAGACATGAGTACATATATACTTTAAAAAAGTGAAATAATATATTGGTAAGTTTATAGAAAGCGTGATTAAACACTTTTTTTCTCATTGCACTGATGGATAACTGTTATAATTCATTTTATTTTGTTCGTGTTGTTTTTGTGTTTTCTTTTTTTTTCTTTTTTTTTTTTTCGATAATATCATGTAAGTTTCTTTATATATGTGTTGAAGTTATTGCACGTTTTACAAAATAACGAACGATAAGCCTTATTAGGTTGAGTATTTCTTAACATTTAATAACATTTTTGCTAATGTTGTAAATCTATTATTCATTGTACCCGTCACTTCAGTAAATACATCATTTATATAAACCTAGATAACAAATCAAATGCGTATCAAGGGAAGAGCTCCCCGCCTTTTAATTTGTCGGCGCGCATAGTAACATACTTTTTATCATATGCAACGATATACGATATGTAAAACATAGACATTGTAATTCTACATATTAAAACGGTCAACAGAGGTGCCTACAGCATTACGAAAACCATGCTATAAAATAAAACAGTTGAGTAATATCCGAACAGAAAATTCCATTAAGTGTATTAAAATAAAAGTAACTATCTATGACACAAGTCAGTGTTTTCTATTTTAAGTAACAGGAACCTTGACCTTGGTTTAAATTAGACTTACGGGGTCACCCATATTTCCTAATGGTCCATCTGGTCCGTTAGGTCCTGATTGACCCTGTGGTCCTGGAATACCGTCATCTCCTGGGCGACCGGGCTCTCCCAACGGCCCCTGTTAAAAGAAGAAAATAACCATTCAATCATAGTAATTGTGCTGCGGGATGAGTATACACCTGTCTTTAGCAGCCAGTCAAGGGAAGCAGAAAAAAATGGCATTTTTTAAAGAAAAGTTGTTGCTTAATACAGATTAATTTTCTCAGAAAGCATAGAAATGGGAAAAAGCAAATGAGGCTGCTTAAGACAAGTGGCTGCTCAATAGAGGTGATCGCTTACACAAGGTTTGATTGTGCATACAAGTATAACACCAGTGGGGCGAATAAACCGAATCCAATGGGCTTCATAATTCAGGTCATGTGGCATAGCATTAGACACATTTGACCCCGTAGTGTGGCGTGCTTCTTTCGTTGTGTTGAGTGTTTTGGTGAAGTTTTATCATGAACATCCAAAGTTGTGGCCAAGGCACGAGTTTGAGTGTGACTGTGACCTTTGAGACATGAATTTTGATGTTTGAGAAAGATGGACATTCTCGTTTCATTGTTATTTTCAAAACGACAGAGTCACTGACTGACGGAAAGACTGACAATGCGATTAGATTAATATGTGTTCTCGAAATTCTTAAGTATGCATAAAAAGTTGCGGCTTTGGTACAATAAAATTATTGATTCCCACTATCGCGACTTTACTTACTCTTTCTCCAGCTTGTCCCGGGGGTCCTGTCTCTCCCATCACACCAGGTGCGCCTGGCTCACCGCGGTCTCCCTGTCGGCCCTGTCCTCCAAGGGGTCCTGGTGGACCCTGAAATTAAATTAATTTGCATTAAAATATTTGACTGCCGTAACGTTTAATTGTTGTTGTTGCTTTTGGTATTGCCTTAAAGGGTTACGAATATATAAACGCAGTTTGAATACTATTTGTTTCGATTATTTTATCATTTTGTACAAACGCTGAGGAATAAATTGCAGTTTTTGATAACAAGTGTAAAACAATCTCAGTAAATTAACACGACTGTATTCTCATAAATAGATTCACGCTCTTTTCATATGTTTGAAGGGTGCATTATTTGGGATTGATTGATTGAATATTTAGCGTCATTTTTATGCCATCGAGGGCCTACAGACGATCAGTTAACCTAACCACTTTTTCCTGGGATTAACCAGTACTCGAGCACACCCCATCTCCGCAAGTAACTGATAACTTTCCCACTTGGATCAGTGGTGAGAGACGAATGGTAATGAGATACAATTTCGTATATCAATCATCACGGAGACTGTTGCCGGGCGGGGATTCAAACTCACGACCCCTGGATTGATAGTCAGACGCGTAACCGACTGAGCTACTCGGGCCTGGCTATTTGGGATTGGTTGAGTGAATACTATTTATCGTCATTTGTATGCCATCGACGGCTAACAGATGAGCAGTTAACTTATAACACTTCTCTGGTATATTGAGAGTTAACCAGCATTCGAGCACACCATCTCCGCAAGTGACTGACAAATCTTCCGTTTGAATCAGTGGTGAGAGGAGAATTACAATGGCACACAAAGTCGTATATCCAAAAATATGGAGACTATGACCGGGCGGGGGTTCGAACTAGGATGTGGTTCCGCATTTAATTCAGCGTTAAAGCTGCTTCTGACGTATTAGTTTTGTTCATTAAATGAGAGTTTCAGTCAGATATATTAAACCATTTGTCTTTTTTTTTTTCATCTGAAAACGTTAAAGAACTAGAAAAATGTATACAAAATAATAGCTAAATCCCTACTTCCCATGATTTTCCACTCAAAAAGGGAAACGCATTTGAGACTACAAGACCTAAACAAACGTTCATTTGACTTATTTCATATTGTAACAGTTTTGATTAGAGAAAAATGTAACCTAGGTAAAATAATTCAAATATCATTTTTAAAAAGAATTATAAAAATTAAAAAAAAATGTCTTAATTCGTTTTATGTTCAATTTATCTGCACTTTGTTAGTATGCGTTGACTTAATAAATAAACCTACGATGCATTATTCAAACAAATTTCTACCTTTATCATGTCTGTGTTAGTTTAAACTAAAAACTTAAAAAAAAATATCACAATACTCACGGATTCGCCTTCCTCGCCACGTGCTCCTTTCTGTCCTGGGTTTCCTGCCTGGCCAGATAAGCCATCTTGTCCGGCCTGTCCCATTGGTCCGTTTGGCCCACGAGCTCCCTAAGAAAACACGAACTATTCGTAAAATGGACTTACGTTAGTTTTAAGATACGAGCAATAGTACGATATTGACGACACCAATTGATATCATGCCCGATTGCTCTTACATTATAATAATAATAATAATATAATAATAATAATGATAATAATTATAATAATAATAATAATTAATAATAATAATAATAATAGTCATGATAATAATAAAGACTTATTAACGAAAGAACTCATTTGAATAAATTCAATCTTCCATGAGGCCATCATTACATACATGCATAAGATATGTGTTTTATCAGAAGATGAATCTCCTCGTAATTGCCTATTGCGTTCGGTCCAGGACATATAACTCATATATTGGGGATATGTATAATTCTTACTCTAACTCTAAACTGTTAGTCAACGGCTACATTTACAAACCGACCAACATCACTTGTAAGTGTTTGGCTGGCTCTCTGTCAATCACCTCTAACTAGCACAGTTTCTTAATGAAGTGTAAATTGTAGGAATGTAACAAGTAAGTATTTAATGATATCTACCTTTATGCCCTCGGATCCTGTTTCACCAGCAGGTCCGGTCTCGCCGGTATTTCCAGCCTTACCCTGTGGACCTGGTCGACCAAGGGCACCTGTCTGTCCGGGAATACCCTGGGTTCCACTGTCACCGCGCAATCCCTTCGGTCCGCTAACTCCTCGAGGACCCTGAATTAACCATAATTCAGGTTAAGATATCAATTGTATACAATTCAAACACGTTTGACATTGATCCTAATACTATTTGTTTCAGAAATATTCAAATATATTTACATTTATGTCTGGTTGTTCAAAAATAAGTATCTCCATATATAAATATGCTTACATTGTGAAAGGGGATCTGAAAAAGATCCAAAATATCGGAAATAACATTTTTTTATTATTTTTTTTTCAGTTATCCGACTTCTTGAAATAAATTCATGATCCAATTGGTTGTTATGTTTGTCCTTTATATAGTATATGCGTAGTTATGCATTCTTAACGAGGTCTTCTTATTCATTTAAAGCTCTCAGTTGATTTATGCGAATTGTCCGTTCAATCCAGAGGTGTTGGATGTAAAATCATAATATACCGTGTCTTTGGTTTGCATTGTAGCTAGACGTGTTCGCAGGGGTCCGGTCATTAGATTTATGTCTGATTGTTCCCAAATAATTATCTCCATATATATATACACACATATATATATAATCAAATAATTATAACAAGATTATTTATCAATGTAATATAAAATTGATTGTGTTTTGTCATAAATAATTATATTGTTACGCATAAATGATCAAAGCTACTTACAGTATGACCGGGTTTTCCTGGGTCCCCAGATTCGCCCTGTTCGCCTTGTTCTCCCTTCTCTCCGGGGGGTCCGTTTTGTCCTTTGTCTCCTGGTGTACCTGGGTTTCCCTAAAATTTCAATGGAAACAAGTAAAACACTACCTCATATTCCCTGTTTACAACAACGAAAGTTTTAATCAAAGTTTCATCTTAATGTAGAGCTAATTAACATATAATATTTCTATTCTTCATAAAATATAAGCATCAATAAACCCAAACCAGATCGAACCCACGACCTTTGTCGTGAGCGACCAACGTCGCAGTCACATGTTCCAGTTGTATGATTATTCATAACAACAAAAAATTATAAACAAGTGCTTAATTTATTAAAAAACTGATTTACCGTTTTGAAACCAATAAAAAGCGACAGAAACTAATCTTAATTTCAAAATGTATTCTGGTCGCTGCAGATGCACAGTGTATAAATCGGTTATTACTCACAATATTCCCCGGGGGTCCATTTTCTCCAGCGGGTCCAGCAGCACCACGTGGTCCTGATATTCCATGTGGACCCACGTCTCCTGGGAATCCTGCATCTCCCTTCTCACCCTTTTGAGCTGTTTCACCCATTAGCCCAGATGGTCCTTGTTGTCCTCTGGGGCCGGGGTGACCTGGGCGCCCTGTTTTACCGTCCTCACCAGGTAATCCCGGATCTCCCTATACATAATAAAGTTTTATTGTCTATGAATCTTCACAGTGAGTTTCTCGAAAAAAAAAATCCAAACCAAAAATATGTTGTTGTTTTGTTTTTTTCATTATAAACTTTTGTTTTACTTAGTGTTTATGGAAAAATATAACTATTATACATTTAACTTTCAGCTCAAAATTCTGAGATAAATGGAATTAAATTAAGATAGTAAAAAAAAAATCTGTCTAATTGGACGGCTCTTCGTATATATACGTACCACAACTCCTTTTCCTCCTCTTGGTCCAGCTGACCCTCGTGGTCCCACAGATCCCTGTAACACAGTTACAATGGTAAGCAGATGTCAAGATTTAGGTAAGGTCGAATTCAGTTTGAGCACTCGCTCTCTGACGACAATCTTCTGACGAAGAGGAACGATAATATGATAACGGAAAAAATAATATGCCATGTATGGGTAGCATTTGAAAAAATCGCGAGAGGTAATACTTTTCATTGAAAATTGTAAATGGGGTCAGTACTTTTTAAGAGAAACATAAAATGAAATTGTTGCGGGTTGGCCTTCATCATGAACATTTTGAAATTTAGAAGACAAATGTTGTGATCTCGTGCTATATTTCAGCGCAAATGTGGCATTTTTGTTTGTCTCTTTTATACTACATATTACAAAGGTTAGGAAACGGAAATTTTAAACCGGTTTATCACTAAGCTCACGTCATGGCGCTTTCTTTCCGTTTGAAAGTAAATAAACTTAAATTTCTAGTACCAAAGTCAACATGAATTCATTATGCATTCATGCTGTGAAAGTCGAATGTCATTTGAAACCTAATTTTACAGCCGAGCCAGATGGCGAAACTCCTCTTATTACATATTTGGATGTTTTATGTTTTCATTTTTTTAGTTTAAACTTATTTATTTTACTTCGATTGTGAAACAAGTTCTTGCAATTTAGACATATCACGCTCGAAGTCTCTCTGGTTAGAACCAGTACAAAGCATATGCGGAAAAGGTGTCTTGCTCAAGGACACCACACATAGCCATTGCGGAGGATCGAACCCACGACCCTTCGATTATTGGGTTCGGTGCTCTACAAATGGAGGACGCATACATATATATATATATATATATATATATATATATATATATATATATAAATTATATATGTATATATATATATGTATGTGTGTGTGTGTGTGTGTGTGTGTGTGTGTGTGTGTGTGTGTGTGTGTGTGTGTGTGTGTGTGTGTGTGCGCGCGCGCGCAAGCGTAAGCGTATAAAATATTTCAAAGTATTTGGAAGGAAATGCAACGTACGAGGTTTCCGGGTGCCCCAATTTCTCCAGTTGGTCCTGGCTCTCCAGGCATTCCCTGTAATAGAAAAAATGAATACGTTTCGTTATTGTGAAAAAAGGGCATTCATGATAATGTCTTTGTTTAAAGAGGAAGTACAGTTGGAACAATATTAAATATCCCCTATGGTCCTTTACTATATACATTAAACAAGTATCAATTATTGACAAAATTGAACCGTTAGATACATTTCGATGGCTTTATGAACAATAATAGGTTTTGAGTTGTTATAATCAATATATAGGATGTAATGATAATACATTTTTTCGTTTCAGTGTATCATGAAGTTGACTGAACTCAATGCGGACTGTATAACGGTCCCAGCTCTCGCACTAAGGACCGTGACTGATTGATCAGTTGCCTCAGTGGAAGTTGAATTACGTCACAAATTATAAACGCATAAGTGCTATGAATTGTGGGACAGACAGAGAATTCCTTTCTTAAACATAAGGATATAACAGACCTGAATCGGGAGATTCTAGATACTGGGGTAGACTAAGATGCCAAATATTTTTACTGCCTAACATGTATCTACTTACTCTGTCGCCATCACGTCCTGCTGGTCCGATACTGCCGGACTCACCAGATTCACCAACCGCTCCCGGGGGACCTTGTTCTCCAGGGTGACCACGCTCGCCCTATAGCAGAACAGAAATGTATTTAACATGTATATCATTTCTGCACGAAGGAATACAAATCGTAACCAGTTTATAATTTAACGGTGTGTAATATTTAAGAAAACAAGGTTAAAAGGAACGGCTTGCCATGTTGAGTTATTTTTTGCAGTTCATGGATTTTGTTGGTATACTTTCATGTTATAAAAAGTATATACAGTAAACGATATTTATTTCTTGGCACGACCAGATTGCAGCGAAGGTAAAACAATTCAACCATGATTAAATAAATAACATAAACAGAGATTTATTTTGATTAATACATATAATTATGATAATTCATAAAAATTTAAAAAAAAACACGTACCTGAGATCCGGGCCTGCCTGTCATTCCTGGTTCTCCTGAGTTTCCCTGTTCGCCTGGTTTTCCTTCCTCTCCAGGAGGACCTTGCGTACCAGGAGGACCCTGAAATATACATTGCATGATTTATCTCTGATGCAACCGTTTTTATTGTAAATTTAAATACTACGTAATATTGTCTTGTCGTCCTTTAAAACCAGTGAATGGCTTTAGTGCATTGGTACCGAGTTTGGTTTAGTTCTCTTTTAAAGTGCATTTTTATTCTTTTGATTTTCAGGTTTCACAAGGACCGAAAGGGCTGTCAATTGTGTTTCAGTGGAGAACCAGTTCAGGGTATTCTTTTTGGACAATCATCGGGTCGAGCTTTGGATCGAACCGTCGTCCCCTGATTTGAGAGGCAAACACTACACCGCCGACTCTCTTGATATTTAATCGCAATTTGTTTTTAAAGATCAAGTTATAGATTTAGTATAAAGATATTTTATTTCTGAAAAAAAAAAGATATATATATATATACAATGTGTAAACAAAACATTGGTGAACAATAACAGAAAAGGGATAAAAATGAAATCATTATAATGCTTATGAAGTTCTTCTCATCATAATATAGATAACACATGGCAACTAATTTATCCATAAATATATGAAAGTAAATAAGTGATAATGAAAAGAGAAATATATGATTACAATGATGTTTAATTGATTGTTATACCGTATTCGTGCTAGTTATTCAAAAATAAAAATGAATTTCAAATAAAATATATTTATAATTTATAATTAATTTTATTCATAGTGAGTGACAAGAATCTATCACTTTATGAAGTGTTTAATTTTACCTGGAATCCCGGTGGACCAATATTTCCTTCTGACCCTCTTTCGCCCTCTATGCCCTGTAAACAACATGACATATAGTAATATATTGACTTATAATTAACGGATGTTCCAAATGCGATTTTCATATTGGCAGCGATGAAACTTTGCGATGCAATTGCTATGTAAGCCTTTTGAAAAATATTATCAATTTTATCAAATATCTCAGATTTCACGTATTTGTAGTTTACAACGACACGTTATTTTTTATCAAAATATCGAGCGAAAATGTTATAATGGTTTCATTTTAACTTTTATTTGGATATTAATATATATATATATGAAACACACTTCACAAAACGATCAGGAAAAAAAAACAAATAGTTTCATATGCTTTCAATTTAGTTCTCTAGGCAAAAGTATTGCTTTTTATGCAGAATCTATAATATCTCTCTTTCTCTCTCTCTCTCTCTCTCTCTCTCTCTCTCTCTCTCTCTCTCTCTCTCTCTCTCTCTCTCTCTCTCTCTTTCTCTCTCTCTAAAAGGCTTACCTGTGGTCCAGGAGTGCCAGGTAGACCGTTGGAACCAGGTGGTCCGGAATCGCCCGTGGGTCCGAGAGTACCCTGTGGTCCAATCTCACCGTCACGGCCGGGGGAGCCCTGTTATTGAAATATACATTCATCAGACCTCACACTTTACAATATCTCCGACAATGAGAATAACGTTTATACAATATATATATAATTGTTGTCACAAGTTAATGTTTTATTTAGAGCCACACTGCCGTAAAACATGTATTATTCATATACCTGTGACATTCATGAAAAACTGTGTCATCGTTGTCATTGGAACATCATGACAATTCTTGACAACGCACACCAAAGCAAACACGTACGTGCGCTTTACGGTGTTAGTTATATTTTCAAAATGAAATTATTCAGATGTTTATAATAAAACCTTTTTAATGATGTAATCGAGGTCGCGAGTACGAACCGCTGTCGAGTAACTGCAAAAACAGTAATCCCATGTGACGGACTTTTTTCCCCCATATCTGTATCCATATATATATATGTATAACAAACTAGTTGCATATAAAATTATTTTATTTTATATACGTCACGCCACTGATAGTTCTAACCGTCGATAATTTTATCTCGGGTGATAGAAAAAAAAATCGGTAAAATCTGTATCTCGACCCCTTGAAGTACCTAGCATGATAAGTGAAGCATGAAGGCACGTGGCATCTTGGCGCCCCAAGGTGTCGAACGTGTGTACGAGAATCCTTATTTCCAGTCGGGTTGACTATCTAGTATCTTGGGTTCAGAATCACACCATAAGACCGTTGTAAGCGATATTTACAGTTTTAGAATATGCATCTAAAGGTATTGCATTACTGATGTCGTCATTAGAATCATTGGATGATTGATTGATTGATTGATTGATTGATTGATTGAATATTTAGCATCATTTTTATACCATCGAGGGCTAACAGACAATCAGTTAACCTAACCACAGTTTCCTAGGATTAACCACTACTCGAGCACACCCCATCTCCGCAATTAACTGATAACTTTCCCACTTGAATCAGTGGTGAGAGACGAATGATAATGAGACACAATGTCGTATATCAATCATCACGGAGCTGTTGCCGGGCAGAGGATTCGAACTCACGACCCCTGGATTGATGATCAGACGCGTAACCGACTGAGCTAATCGGGCCCGGCTCATAAGAATCAATATAATTGACAAACTTATTAATGATAAACGTTTATATCCACATTTTTAAACTGTAAATATCGCTTACAATTGTATGATAGTGTGACATCACCCGGCGTTCCCTTTAATCTCATTCCTTTATATACACACTAAGATCCAAAACAACAACTTGAACATAAGGCAAATCAAATTAAAATTTTAACCCCTGTATAATCGCACACCAGACTGAGACCCGGCCTTAATTTGTGGATTCTACTACTTTGGACTGCGTAACTTACTCTTTCACCTCCGTTGCCCATCTGTCCTGGCAGACCAGGTGGTCCTGGGACACCTGGTTGTCCTGTCTCTCCGGGGCTTCCATCATTACCCATTTGTCCCTGTATGCAAGCAGTCATTTAAATAGATTATACACTGTTAGCGATAATGAAAGATCAGTACAAAAATAGTATTTAATAATTAAAAATAATAATAAAAACACATTATTTTATAAGAAAACTCAGTTGTATTAAGTTAAATCTTCATGGAGGTTCTCACCAATTAGAACATGTGTTTAACATAGAGTTTCTTGTGCTGTCGTTTAAGTCCATATCCACTATAAACTATGTTATATTTGATTTGATTTGATTTCAAATACTCACTTATGACAGATGCTACTTACAGGTGCTCCTGTGCGACCGCTGGGGCCATCGTTTCCTGATGGTCCGGGGGGTCCCTACAATACCAAATTATCATAAACGTTAACCAACAAGTATTCATAATACTTAATATTAATCTAAATGAACCCAAAATGAGCCCAAATTGGCTCGAATCATGCAGAAAAAAAAATCTGCTAATACATGTACAATCATTAAAGACGTCGATTAAACAAAACAAATGCCAATTTGACGATTTTTTTTTTTATGTTATTTTATAAAACGTAGAGCAGACAATTTAATTAACATTTACAATAATGGCACTATGAACATTTTTATTAGCTTCACTTTGTCACTGCAACTAAAGTGACCCACCGGAATTTCAGCCGCGTATACGGACTTGCTATATAAACTGGCCATCTCGTCTATAATTAATTAAGTTACTGGCGTAGGGTCTGAGCATGACTAGAAATCGAATCAAAGACTGAAAATTAACACTAAGTACTTACTCTTGCTCCTAATGGTCCAATTGGTCCGGCTATTCCAGGCTGACCCTATAACAGAAATAGTAACAATATTCAAGATGGTCACCATTAATATTAAAACATGTACCTTCGATATTCTATGGTATTACCGCAACCTGATAAAATATTTTCGAATCACTCCACTGTTAGCACTAGGATTAAGTTCTCATTAATCTTTGTTGAGAGTAAATTAATCGATCATTAATACAGCACAGGTATTACTTCTTTAAAGACACACTTAATGCCATATCACTTGCGTCATATAATTTATTTAAATGACAATGTTTGCCTGATGCGAAAGATATAATAACTCCTGTACAAGTAGATGTATTCTTTTATACTTTTTTTTTTTTTTTGAATTGGGTTCAACGCCATTTTTCACACATTTCAGGTTATATATGGCATATCCAGTTTTACTGGTGGAAGAAGACCTCAGATTGAATAGAACCACCGTTATCCCGCAAGTAACTGGAAACTTAAAGTTTTTGGAGCGAGCGGGACTCGATCTACGACCTTAGTGGTGAGAGGTACGTGATCTTCAGACAGCGCCTTAGACCACTCGACCACGGAGGACACTCTATACTAATATAAGTAAATATATTATACGATATATTAAAATGTAACTACCTGAAACACTCGAATGCGTGTGTATAAATACTTACAACCGGTCCGGGAGCTCCGCGAATACCACGTGGTCCAACCTCTCCTGGTGTACCCATCTCTCCAGGGTCTCCCATGGGTCCAGGCATACCTCTACCACCGGGGGATCCCTAATACATTATATCAGAATTGTAGATATTGAACATAAGTTGAAATTCATGTTTTAAGAAATGTGTAACTATTTGTTATGATATGTACATGACTGCTTCTTACTATGTGTAACCATTAATTATATTGTGTAAAACTCGGTTATGAAATGTTACAGTGCAATATGTGTTTACTGAGCTTGTTATTATGTGTAATGCAGATTACCAAATGTAATGTTTGTTTATTAAGCGTACCAGTTGGTTATGTGTAACGTAGATTACCAAATGTAATGTTTGTTTATTAAGCGTAACAGTTGGTTATTATGTGTAACGCAGATTACCAAATGTAATGTTTGTTTATTAAGCGTAACAGTTGGTTATTATGTGAAACGCAGATTACCAAATGTAATGTTTGTTTATTAAGCGTACCAGTTGGTTATTATGTGTAACGTAGATTACCAAATGTAATGTTTGTTTATTAAGCGTACCAGTTGGTTATTATGTGTAACGCAGATTACCAAATGTAATGTTTGTTTATTAAGCGTAACAGTTGGTTACTATGTGAAACGCAGATTACCAAATGCATTATTTGTTTATTAAGCGTAGCAGTTGGTTATTATGTGAAACGCAGATTACCAAATGCATAATTTGTTTATTAAGCGTAGCAGTTGGTTATTATGTGTAACGTAGATTACCAAATGCAATATTTGTTTATTAAGCGTAACAGTTGGTTATTATGTGTAACGCAGATAACCAAATGTAATATTTGTTTATTAAGCGTTACAGTTGGTTACTATGTGTAACGTAGATTACCAAATGCAATGTTTGTTTATTAAGCGTAACAGTTGGTTATTATGTGTAACGTAGATTACCAAATGCAATGTTTGTTTATTAAGCGTAACAGTTGGTTACTATGTGTAACGCAGATTACCAAATGTAATATTTGTTTACTAAGCGTAACAGTTGGTTACTATGTGTAACGCAGATTACCAAATGTAATATGTGTTTATTAAGCGTAACAGTTGGTTACTATGTGTTATGCAGATTACCAAATGTAATATTTGTTTACTAAGCGTAACAGTTGGTTACTATGTGTTGCCAGATTATCAAATGTAATATTTATTTATAATACTAAACGGTTAGTGTGTGTATGTGACAATTGCTAATAATGACAAAATGCATTAGCCAAAATAAATACATCACAAATTTCATTTTCACCACTGTCAACTGACGGAACACAATTAAATCTTTAGTGGATAAGAATAAAAATCTTGTCGTTATAACAGTATGACTTTTAGTGTTTGCATAAAATTATATCATTTTATTAATCGATAAAAGAATGATATTTCTCAATAGCGGATCTAACCTTTGAAAATCCCGGTGTACGACCTCCCAACCATAACCCACTGAACTCTCAAAATTTCATTAAAATTCACTATATTTCGACTGAAAAACGTGTGTGCTCGTTCAGATTTTGTGTTACTCCTCTTAAAAACGCCCCCTCTAAACTGAAATCCTGGATCAGCCCCTGTTTCTTGTTAAATTTACACAATATGCAAATTTCTTACCCTTTCTCCATTTAAACCGAGAGCTCCTTGTAATCCCGGAGAACCCATTTCGCCCTATAATAAATAAGAATACATAATTCAACATATAATCGTATAACAAATACTAGGATCTTATTCTTTTTATTAAGCATTAGAAACGCATCTGATACAGGTAAATATTTCAAATGTTTGTTGTATATGACACATGGGTATATCAATTTGGGTTCGTAAATGGCTTAAATATATTAAACCAATATATACACTTGTTTGTGCCTTTTTCAACATATAACTGCGATCAGCGCACTTGACTATCTTCCCTTTAATACGCTGGTGGGTTAATCACATATATGTCCATATGTCTGGACGAGGATTCACGAAACGCCTTCATTTACAGTCATTTGCAATGGTTCAAACAATCGGACTACCTCTGCAATTTCCATAGTATTTCAGCCGACTATATCATATTTCGGCTAAAAATTGTATATATTAAAACTGCATTATATATGTTATATTAACATATAAAAAAAACGCTAAAATGAAATGAAAGGATTTTTATTTAATTCTAGGTAAATATGGTCTTCTAAAAACTGTGTTTATAAGCAAGAATGGTCTTACTCGTTTCCCTTCTTGTCCAGCATTTCCAGGTGGGCCTCGCTCGCCACTCTGTCCAGGATTTCCTTTTGGTCCCATGGATCCTTTGTAACCCATTTCTCCTGGCATACCCTTTTATGACAAAAACAATACCAAAATTACCCTCCGTACCTTACCATTGTTTATAAAAACAAAACGCTGTGTCATTTTAGTAATCCATCTTAATCGTTCAAGAAAATATCGACACAAAGTTATCGTATGAAGAGGATTACGATGGTCTGTAACTGGCTTACTCGAACTATTTCGAATAAAACATAAGAATGTATTTTATTTGGGAAACGAATTTAAATCAAATTAACAAAATTTAACTGCCAAAAATGTTATAAAACTCCATGAATACATGTATTCAGATACAGCTATGTTTTGGAAACGAATTTAAATCAAATTAACAAAATTTAAATGCCAAAAATGTTATTTAAACTCCATGAATACATGTTTTCAGATTCAACTATGTTTGGGAAACGAATTTAAATCAAATTAACAAAATTTAACTGCCAAAAATGTTATAAAAACTCCATGAAAACATGTATTCAGATTCAACTATGTCTCGGAAACAAATTTAAATCAAATTAAAAAAAAATAACTGCCGAAGAAGATATTAAAACTCCATGAATTCCGATTTCCCGTGTTTAAAAATGATTTTTTAAACTAACAATGTTTGCTGCAATTGTTAATATATATATATTTTTTCGGGTTGATCCCTGTTTACCAATAATCAATACTTTATCAGTTTTTGACTGCATTGAAAGACAAAATAAAACACAAATGCTTTCAATTTGAGAATTTGAGTTCCATGTTGAATTATTTATTTTAAATATCCTACCGGGTGACCTTTGTTGCCGGGAGAACCTGGACTTCCTGAGGTTCCTGAAGGTCCACGTTGTCCGGGGAATCCTGGGGGTCCGGATGGGCCGACATCACCCTAAAAAACAATTTAATAAAATTAAACATGGTCGTATGCCCCATATAAACTTTATTTGAAATCGGTCATAGATCACACATCTTTCAATAACTTTATCAAATCAATCAAATCAAATTGTATTGGCAATGTCTGCAATCATTTGCCTTTGACTTTACAAAAGTACGAACGAATAAACACGAACTTTCAAATAAATTTATCTGTTGACTGAAGGGAATGTACGTTACATTGAATGAAACAAACTAAACACGTATAGGCATGTTGATGCCAAAGTACTAAATTGGTAAAACTTCCTATATCTCTATATAGTTTTGAAAATACAAAGTGAACGCTTCTGTACCGAAACTAGAATTTATCTATTTTTTAACTTTTGTCATAGATATTGACTAATTGGTCGAAACATGATACGGTTTGATCCAAATAATGATCTGCAAACATATATGTGTATTCTAATTTTAGAAATGTAAATAGATATAATAGTATGATTTTAAGAAAATGTGTTAACCGAAAAGATATCGAAATTGCTGTCTGACAGTAACTTTGTTGTTGTTGGTGGTGGTGGTGGAGTATAACAAGAGCTGATAACTTTGGTTTTGCAATCATTCGAGATAACGAAATAGAGGCTCACAATGTACTGCGATATTAAAATACAGTTAAATGTAGTCATTCAAAACTGAAAAGCAAAATGTTAGTTTAAAGAAGTGTACACACAGTGGATCCCTTTTCTCCTGGACTTCCATCTCTGCCAAGTGGACCCTCGCGTCCGCCCTCTCCGGGATTACCAGGCATGCCGCTCTCTCCACGTGCTCCTTGTGGTCCACGTGCTCCTTTGGGACCAGCATGTCCGGCCTCGCCCTAAAACACATTACCATGCATATGTAAGATACTTTGTATTATACGCCTTCGTCATTTATCTGCGGATACCAGGGTAATAAGAAACATACGGTGTTCTATGATTTAACTGCAAGTAAAACTTTGCAAATTAATTGAACGTTCAGTTTAACTCTTTACTTCATAAAGACGCCTTTGGACACCTAATATAGACGCTATTGGAAACCTCTTATATAGATGGCTTTTGAATTATTGGGTGAATTATGTTTATATAAACTGAAAGAGTGGGAAACAGTGCAGAAAGTGTTCAGATTGCTCGTCACGAGCAATCTGAACTCTTCCTGCACTGTTTTCAAAGGCCTTCTGTGATTGGTGCGGGAAAACGCGTCTATAGGAAGTAAAGGGTTAAAATTGATATTAACGACTTTTCTTTGAATTCTTATGAATACCTGTAGAATAGGTCAGTGTTCAGTTCAATATGCAGCCGAAACATTGCAGCAACGTATTAAGAATAACAACAATCGTAATAGAGTTTATCGCCATTTCAAACACATCAGAGGTTATATGCAAGGATGACGCGCACAGAGGTATATATCTGCTTAGAATTATCATAAGAAATATCTAGAATGACCATAAACACTATCTAAAATTACCATAAAAAAAACCCTAGAATCATCATAAGAAATATCTATTATTACTATAAAAACTATCTAGAATTACTATACAACACACTTAGAATAATTATAAGAAATATCTAGAATTACCATGAGAAATATCTAGAATTACCATAAGAAATATGCATAAGAAATAAGAAAATTTAAATGCGCTGATCACCAAGAAGAATAAGTATGCTGTACCAACCTTCACACCTGGAACTCCTGGGTAACCAGGGGAACCCATGTTGCCAACGTTACCTGGTGCACCTGGCTGGCCAGGGAGACCGTCAACACCTCGAAGACCCTGTTATTATATAAAAAAAAAATATATGTATCTTAACTTGCAACGCATGGCACCAAATAACTAAAAATATGAATAAAACTGAATATAGTTTTAGCCATTGATGCCAAGCACTGATTAACAGAATTGTTAAATAATTAAATTTTGTATTTTACGAAATAATTATGCGCATATAAAGATAGTGTAATATATTTTCTTTTCTTGTTTAGACGAGTAAAGTTGTGTTCATGTTTTCATGGAAAATCATCAACTTTGGGACAAGCCTGAGTCCGTTGCCATGACACTTTTTGAAATGACATAATATTAACACTCTTTGGGGTCGTCTTAACCCCTTATGGATAAATACCCCTACTACACCATTACTAAACAAAATGTTAATTACTACGAAAAGGCAAAAAAATTAAATTCCCATTTTTTCAGCTGTAAAAAATATAGTCCCTGTATAGGGCTCTAATACACCCCAGTCCCTTGATTTGTCGAAACTTCAACCGCTCACCCATAGGCATTTGCTATGAGCAGAAATGCTTGACATTTCAAATAGAAACTTTTTGTACACATGCATGCGAAATTAGAAAAAAAAATCAGTTTTCCCCATAATATTCCCCTTACCCTCTCTACACCCCAGTGACCCTTGATTTGTAAAAACTTTAACCTTTTAATCACCAGGATAATCCATATCAAATATGAACGAATTTGACTGAAACGCTGTTAAGAATAAGAATTTTCATAAGAATGTTATTCCTTTTGTGACCCCATCTGGCTCCTCATAGAAGTTCAGTCAAGCTTATTGAACAAAATCTTGTTTGTTATGTCTAGTAGATACTTCAGAACTCAGACGGCGACAGACGACTGACGACGGACAACGCGCCATCGCATAAGTCCTTCTGACATTTGGTCAGTAGAGCTATACATGATGTTAGCAAAATCAACATTGAACAAACCTGTAATCCGTTCGAACCGTCTTGTCCTCGGTCTCCTTGGACACCACGTGATCCTTGCAAGCCAGGACGACCTGAGGGTCCGGGAGGACCGTCTGGTCCCTAAAATAGATATTATATATTTCAAGTCAATAACGAAATGACGGGCTCATTGTAGTTTATAAAGAGGTAATATCTAATTTATACGGGTGCTTGGCTTAAAAAAGATGCAAAAGTCAATAGGGGTGGGGGGTTAAACATTGATAATGCTGATTTTTAATTATTGTTCTGAGGTCAAGTCGACAGTAACACAAGACTCAATAAGAAAACACTTCTAGTAATAAGAAAATAAAAAGAAGAAAAAAATAAGTTACCAGCAGTTGTTATTGTGACAAAAATACTGTTTCTATTTCAAATGTAAAAGTTTCATAGGCTTAGTAAAATGCATATGTATATTTCTGTCGAATCATTTTACATATTTATTTTACTTTAAAGCTGTTTATATTATACATGTTTTATGTCATTTTCATGCCATCGACGGCTAACATACGATCAGTTAACCTTACCACTCATTCCTGAGATCCTTGAAGGTTAACCAGTACTCAAGCAAACTCAACTCCGCAAGTAACTGATAATTTTCCCACTTGAATCAGTGGCGAGAGACAAATGGCAATGAGACGCAATGTTGCATATCATTCATCAGAATTATTATGGCCGAGCAGGAATTCAAACTTACGACCACTGGCTTGACAGCCAGACGAGCCATGACAGAGCTTACCGGGCCAGGGCTTTATCGCACATGTATATAAAACAGGGAAGTCATAACCAGAAACACACATAATATTTGCTTGGCCTAATGCAAGTAATTATACCTTGTCACCATCTACGCCTTGTTCGCCAGAGGGTCCAGTTGGGCCACGGAATCCCTAAAAGTATCAAGGGTACTTTATAATTACATATTAATTGGCATTGCGAAGAAGTTCAATTAAAAAGTAGTCATTATTGTTTTACATATTGAATTTACTGGTTCAAACATTTGAAAATGTTGTAAACATTCATGATTTATAAAGAAAGAAAAAAATAAGTGTTACGTACGAACAATAATAAGGACACCAGCGTCCAGTACTATGAAATATCATGGATGTAATTATACTTATATTTATAAATTTATAACAGTAATTAAAATTATTGTAACAAATTATAAATAAAGATATTAAATAATTCTCAATAATTAGGTATATAGCATAATAATAAATTTTATAACTATAACTATACTTATAATTGTAATTACTATTTCGTTATCAGAATAATTAGCATATGGATATATCACCATGGTGACAGTCATACGTACCCTGTGACCCTTTGCGCCTGGAATACCTGGCATACCCGGGGCTCCAGATGGTCCCTATAAATGGTAATAAAAGTGTCAATTAAGTGAGAGGAAAATTTGCAATAAAATTTCTGAATAGACACCCGGTACTATTTTATTGTGTTTGTTTTTGTGTGTGTGTGTGTGTGTGTGTGTGTGTGTGTGTGTGTGTGTGTGTGTGTGTGTGTGTGTGTGTGTGTGTGTGTGTGTGTGATGCTGTTGGGGTTTTCTTGCCGTTTGTTTCAACACAATATGATTTTATTTTGTTAAATATAGTTTAAGTAATATAACAACGAAACGATATAACTAATAAACACAATTTAGGTAAGTTCATGGAAATAAGTTGAATAGTTATTTTTATATATTATTTATATGTATGGTTTATATTTTTACTGAATGGATGTGTTGTGGTTTTACGGCGTATCAATTTATTGCTTTAAATCCGAATACAGCATATAGGTATGACTGTTTACTAGGAGATGTTGTAGACATACTTATTATACCGTCCTATTTCGGTCTTGATCTAATCTTACCTTATTGCCTTGGACACCCCTTGTGCCTGGCTGTCCGTTTCTACCCGGGGACCCATCAGGGCCGGCGGGTCCGATGGGTCCAGGCATACCGACTGGTCCGGGAGGTCCCTGTAATTGGTGAGTTATTTCGTAGAATACACGTAAGTATGTTATAGATAAGCAACGGAGAATAAGAAAATAACCGAATGGCAAAAATTAAAATGCAACTTACAATTGTTTGCAATTTACGGTGGTGCTAACAATATATTAAAATAATTTTACGATTTAAAACACGATTGCATACATTTTAGTTTAGCTTCATTAAAAAGAATAAAAGGCTAAGTTTTCACTTAAACACTTTGTTTGGAAAATATGCATGTAACGATGGAACTATTATGTATATATACTGAAATACCCAAACCCACATATGTGTGCAGACCATTAATTGCGTTTCTATTTCGGAAAGGGGCATCACTCTTGTAAAACGTTGAAAGTCATCATATTTTACTCAGTTTAAGTAAGATATAACGAAAAGCGTAAAAATATTTTTAATACTTTTTAATAAATTTTCATCGACATGATTTAAAATAAAATAATTGAGAGAAATATCAGCTTGTTTTGTTAACACTACAATCAAGCGCATGGTCGCTATGGTTACCAAAGTGTTAATACTTACTAGAAGTGACGTTTAAGATAGTTATAATATTATATCAAATTACTTGGAAAAATAGTATCTACATATGCTTATGGCATGTATATATGCAGAGATTCATTTGTGGCGTAGAACTCAATTTTAACATTGCCGCGATTCCTTTTAAAAGCAATTTAATCATCAGCTTCTTTCGTTTTTTAACCTAGGAAAATTTTCCTAGGTTTAGTAGTCGCATTTGAAAGCTTTGAGGATAGATGTTCTATAAATAGCAACAACTTTCAGAATCCGAAGGACGTCTTTAAAGTTCTACCGCCGAAAAAAAATTGTTCAATACTTGAGTTCTAAATCACCGATCGTCCTAATTCTGATTAATACTGACACAAACTTTATTATGTCATTTCTACTTGGCTATTGATTTGCCCGCCAGGTGTCAGTACTTGGAATACTTTGATTATTCTTGTTGCAGATTGATTCAATCATTCCTATCGTATATCAAGTATGTGGTAGAGACGTGAATTGATATTGAGTGTAAGCAAATGTATATAAAGACACGTTACCTGGGGTCCGGACTCTCCAGAAGGACCTCTATTACCCTGAATACCCTGCTGTCCAAGTGGTCCTGGGAGACCCGATGGGCCGCGTTGGCCTTGTGGTCCCTGAAAAGAAACATAAACATATTTATATTGTTGCGAAAGACACAAAGCACGCCTGTTTAATATATAAGCAGTGACCAGTAAAATAAAGTAATGAAATGTAACTTGGACGTTTAAGTAGTAACACCGTGTCCACGCGGATGGTCATTCATCCGGGTACTTTGCATATACACTATACACAATATTTGATGAATCATTTATTTGAAGTGTTATGTTCAAGTGTACAGAGAAAGTTTTGATATGTTTGTTAATACAATTTGATTATAAAACAAAAGTCACACTTACCACAGATGCAGTCAGATACTGGGGTCCCGAGGCAAAGCCAGCCTTGGTTCCAAACATCTGCTGGTAGTAGTTGCCATACGCTTCGTCGGCAGACTACAAATACAGCGTCAAATAAATACCGTACCACATAACAGAGAGCTATTGCATTATCATACAAATATCCGATTTTATGTATAATTAAGTATTTAAAGTACAATAAGCATTAAGTACGTTTATTAATATTTATTATTATTATTATTATTATTATTATAATTATTATTATTATTATTATTATTATTATTATTATTATTATTATTATTATTATTATTAATAATTATTATTATCATTATTATTATTATTATTATTATTATTATTATTATCATCCAAATTATTATTATTATTCATATTTACATAACTGTTATTAATGACATTAATGGTATTATTGTCATTACTGTTATTGCTACACTTACCATTATTGGGGTACCGGGATTGCCTGGTGGTCCTGGGACACCATGGTTACCATCGCCACCACGAGCTCCCTAATATGAAATAAAATATTATTCGTTAATGCAAATTCGAATTAATTTTGTTTTTGTTTTAACATTATTCTTCACGGCCTTTTTTAAAAGAAGTACGTGTTACTTGTATAAATAGCATTAGAAATAAAAAAAAAAACACGTTATTTTTACTTTTATTTAAACTTCCGTTTCTTTCATAAGGTATAATTAAAATGCATGTTATCTTTAAATTGTAAGATAGATCAATTTCATTTATAATAAAATCATGAAATGTATTGCTTTCTCAGTGATTTTATTTTAAAACTGTTTTTCAGTCATAGATTAAAAACGGAAACCCGTTGGTCCCAGTTAAAATATGGTCTATTAAAACATTACTTTGATCCTTGAAAATTGGCATGCCCAGTTGTGGAACTGCCACTTGTGGTGCTACCGTTTAAGTGTTTGATAATAATGATCTTTAACTGGAACCATATATATATATATTAACCAAATTCAGTTGCTGTTTTCCTCATCTGAGAAACACTAAAGGATATAGGCGGAGTGTATGTAACAGCTTAACAATTATGTATATTTTTCTTGCAAGTATACTGGGTTTTCATTTAAAAATTATTTTTATTTTACATCGATTGTAAAACAGGTTTTTACAAACGTAGACAAATTACGCTCGAAGTCTTCCTTGGCAGAACCAGCACTAAGCAAATGCCGATAAAGTGTCTTTTTAAAAGTTCAACTGACATACAAAATACCACAAGTTGGTTCTGGGGCAGGTTTTGATGACGGGTATGATCGTTTGAATATTCAGGTAAGGTTAATTCGTGTGTGAGACGGTACGTTTCCACGTCTGGTAAAATACATTTAGGTCGTGAGCTGAGACCCAATATTAAACAAATTGGTACCAATCAGACTGGCAAATTTTGAATAGATACGTGTATGTAGTGTATGTAAAGGTCAGGGGGGCACCTCTGAGGCACAGCTTAGTGACTGATTTTAGTTTCTATGGTAACTGTAATTTCAATCAAATCATTACAAATAATTTTTTTTTTGTTTGGTATACATAACAGTTGCATTCGTATAGTGAATAATTGTTATATGTGTTATCCAACGATGTTTAACTTAACAGAACGTTGATGCACGTTGATGCATGTGATGTTGTATAACGTACCTGAGCTCCTCCACGACCACTTTCTCCCTGTGGACCTCTGTTACCTTGTGGGCCCTACAATATCACGATATATTTCATTATGCTTAGACAGTAAAAGTGTATAAATATTACAATATACACAACAACAGGATTCAGTAACATCTTAAGTAAACAACGACTATTTTCAACAGACAATATTTACTGTATGATGTAGATATACACACTCGTGCTAAGTATGTTGCATTTTCATAATCTCTTCATGTGTTGCGTTTTGTATCCCTTGAGTGTAATATTTTTTTAAGCTGATCTGCGTCCGGTAACAGCGAATATTTAGTTTATAATATTTTTATTTAAGCTCGATTGCGAAGAAAGCTCAAAGCTTACATAAACTGATTTCGATTACGCTTCCTGTACGGAGGATTGTTTTTGAGTGACATCGGGTCGAGCTGAGTATTGAACCAGCAACTTCTTGTGTGATATGCCAACACTATCTCCACCACAATACCGCCCCGCTTACTACAGCCAACATTTCATAGAATTTTAAAATATAGTTTCCTGGACACTGACTCAGCCACATCTTAGCTTTATAAAACGATACATTTAGGGTTAGAGCAGTCAGTTTTCTATTTCAAATTAACTCCGCCCTGGGGAGATATTCACCAACCATTCTAAAGCCGAATATTCTTTAAACTTCTAAAGAAATCTAAAGAGTGATTTTTTGAAAAGCGAACCCAGAAACCATTTTTTAAAACTTAGATTTGCAAGCAGATAATGTATAGTCAAATAAATAATCACAATTGTTTTACCGTTTATGTTGAACTAGATATCTATTGTTGAAAGTTGGAATTTCCAAACTTTAGTCCAAGAATATTCTCAGGAATGGTTGGTAAATATGACTCCAGATATCGTTGTGATAACACTAAACAAGTGACAACGATCAATACAACATAAGAATACTCACAGGTACGACATGACCATAGTCATAATGGGCAGCAGCACCCTGCAACATAAATAAATAAATATATATAGAATGAATGGTGTTTTTATAAACCAATGAAGACATAATTTTACATTATTATATGATCTATAAATAAATGAATTCTGATTGGCCAGAACAAAATACTATATGATATTTAACAGTTTTACAGCATAGGCGTACGATACACTACAGTGAATTTAAATAGCCGTGTTAGCCGAACGCAACGATAAAAACTGAGATGTCCCTAATGTGGCGTTGTTTAGAGATGGCTGACAACAACAAATTCGCCTATTTCAGCTAAATTAGTGATAATATAGATACCGCTGCATCAAAAAGGTCAACTGTTCAATCAGTTAATATATTTCGTCATTATACAATTTAGTTATTGTTTATATAATAAACCGTCAACGTCTCTATTGTTTCTGGTGCATGGCACATCATGTTGCACAGCTCAAAAGTCCAAAATTCTATCATATGAATTACAGGGCGAGTGCCAAGAGTGTAAATACGCTTGTCTTTTGGAAAAGCAAGCGACGCCGATGAGCAATACTCATTTGTAATTCGAAACTAATCCGGTATACCCAGACCAACTTCATTCGCTGCCAACACAGCCATACCTTATTCAAATATTCTATTTCATTTGCATCTCAAACAAATGCACACTTACTTGAATGAAATGAAATGAAATTAAATGAATTGGGTTTAACGCCATTTTCAACACAGTTCAGGCTATATATGGCATATCCAGTTTTACTGGTGGATGAAGACCTCAGACTGAGTCAGACTTAGTAGAAACACCGTCTTTCCGTATGTAACTTGAAACTTTCTCTCTTAAAGTTTTTGGAGCGAACGGGACTCGAACCTATGACCTTAGCGGTGAGAGGTAAGTGGTCTTGAGATGGCGCCTCGATATGCCAAAAGTAATTGATTGGAAAGGAATTTCCTAACTCTCTAACAAAATTTTGACAACAATAGATGTTTGATTTGAAAAAAAATAATCAAAAAAATCTACATTACCTGTCTTTGATTTTCTTCTTCCCACTGCATTCCCTCTGTAGAAAAAGTAAACAAACAGAAAATAATGTTACACATGTATGCTCGTTTTTAAATGAAAAGGTGTTAATGAGTGTAAGTACGGTACTTTTGCCCAGCCTAAAGAAATACAAGGAAAGTGTTTACTAGATTGTAAAACAGACCTAGTCCTCAAGCTTGGGTCCGTTACATAGCAATGGGATTTGAGCACGTTGATTGGTCAGTTGCGACAAGGAAAGTTGAATGACGTCACAGTTCAGTACGCGTTATACAGTGAATTGTGGGACATGTATAGAATTTCCTGCTTTTTTCATCGGGGATAAACTGACCAGGCTTTCGCTTCTCCAACATTTTATTCAAATACTTAAAAAAAGTTATGACTGGGTACTTATATATAATCTTAAAAAAAGTTATGACTGGGTACTTTTATATAATCAATATCAATGGCACAATATGCATTTTTACTGGAACCAGTCTCAAGTCATGATCACTTGGCTGCTTTCCTTATATTTAAGTTTTTAAGTATTTCCGTATATGCCGAACTATTCGGGAGATATCAGGGACTGGGTAAGACTGTAAAGTGTTTACTGCCTTTTTAACTAGGCATGCATGATGCTTTTACCGCACAATGAAACAAAAAACATTTTTCAGCTTGCGGAATCGACTTGCACATGTTGAGAACAATGTTTTAAATCTTAGTTAAGGTATTCAAGGTATAACAAAATCGGCAAAAATCGGTTAACTTCGGATAAATCCATAATTTGGGAATTGCCCTAAGTCCTGAGGAGATTATCTGCGACGCTTGCTTTGATCAAAGCGAACGTCGGAATGATTTAGATTGCTATTTTTTCAACAGGAGTTACCTCCCGTTATGACCCAAATATGATCATTCGTGATTTTCTCGGCAGTTTCAAGATTGATTGATTGATTGATTGATTGATTGATTGATGGAATAGTTAGCGTCATTTTTATGCCATCGAGGGCTAACAGACGATCAGTTAACCTAACCACTGTTTCCTGGGATTAACCAGTATCCGAGCACACCCCATCTCCGCAAATAACTGATAACTTTCCCACTTGAATCAAGAAAATGTCTTAGAAAAATAATGTTCTAAGGTCGCGTGCCTTTGTTATGTCGGTGGTCATTTTTTAAAGGCGAAGGATTGTATGAGGTTGACGACTGCATACATATATTTTGATAACCAAACCATGGGTTAACATGCTGGACGTTTATTTTGGACATGTTGATGTTTTACTTTCCAATCTTCAATCTAACGACGTTTAAATGTTGTCGTTTGGCCCGTTACATATTTAAACGTTGCTCGGAAGATGAAATGTAAAATATGCTCAGATTTTTTTTATGCAAATCAAGAAAAGCCTGACTGTGGAGAAATAAACAATATAATGGAAAATACACCATGTAAACAGATTGATTGATCGATTGATTGATTGATTGATTGATTGATTGATTGATTGATTGATTAACTGATTGATTTATTGAATATTTAGCGTCATTTTTATGCCATAGAGGGCTAACAGACGATCCGTTAACCAAACCACTGTTTCCTGGAATCCTGGAAGGTTAACCAGTACTCGAGCCCACCACATCTCCGTAAATAACTGATAACTTTCCAACTTGAATCAGCTGTGAGAGATGACTGATAATGAGATGCAATGTCGTATATCACCCATCATGGAGACTGGCCAGGGTGGGGGGGGGGGGTGGCGGAATCGAACTCACGACCCCTGGATTGATATCCATGTAAAGAGCATTGGGTGCCTATCGTTGTTGGAACATATGAAATGCTGACAGATTTTTTTCTCGGAAAACATATAACAGTGAAAATATGAGATATCTTTTCAGAAATATTAACTATAAAATAAAAAGAAAAATTATCAGCAGATAACATGTGCTGATTTGCATTAGAAAAAAATATATTTCAAATAACTTCTCAGTATTGAATTTTTATTCTTATTTGAGACTAATTTTAAATAAAAACATATGTTTTACATATCATCATTATATAACATTGACGGTCATGTTAAATGTACACAAATTTGAGAGGTTTCAGAAAAGAGATTTTTTTAATAATGCAACTGGGAATTGATAATCATGAGAATACATTATGGATATATATATATATATATATATATACATTTCTAGTATTCATTGTTTTCTTAACAAATTATGCACATGAGGACATATGTGCTATTAAATCAACCAGTCATTACTATTGCAGTTGTCATAAGTGATTGGGGACAACAATGATGCATGTACCTCAAACACCCGACAATGTAGACGACCCTATATCACTCAGTGCTCCGTAAAAAAGTTGTATACGCTTGTCATATTTGTAATCTACAATGTTTTACCTAGTTAACGGTATGTTTATAAGAAAGGAGAAAAAAAAACGACTAAATATGGAAAATTTATGTCAGTTTTTTGTACTTTGGACCGAGAGGGGGTATACTCCAAAACACCAAAACTGTAAAAAAAAAAAATAAATAAATAAAAAAAAGATGTTTCCTAAAATGTTTGGGTTGTAACGAAAATTGAATTTAGAAAAAAATGTTAAAAGTTCCTAAAATGTTTGGGGGTTGTATCGAAAATTGAATGAAGAAAAAAATAGTTAAAAAGTTTCTAAAATGTTTGGGGTTGTAATGAAAACTGAACGTAGACAAAAATGTTAAAAGTTCCTAAAATGTTTAGGTTGTATCGAAAATTGAATGAAGAAAAAAATAGTTCAAGTTCCTAAAATGTTTTGCATCGAAAATTAAATGTAGAAAATGAAAATAAAGAATGATTCAGTTTCAAAACAATGAGTGTTAAACATGGAATACGTGATGATGCTAGAAGGTTGAACACAACATGCTTGATACAATTTCAATTGACTTTAAGTCGGGTGTTACACACCGTTAATGATATACTATATAGCATACAAAGTTTTGTGGAAAACTGATTTTATGGCCAGTATTTATTATTTTGTTAATGTCGATGACTGTTTTTAAATAGTTAAATATAAATTTGAATCGAATTTGTCACTGTACCTTTTTCGTCTTCTAGACATTGTTCGTCTGGTTTGCACTGTTCTTTACCGTCAAAACATTCACATAAAACGCATTCTGGTTTGAACCAGGTCTCCCCGTGTTTGTAGGGTCCGCAATCAGCCCCTGAAAACAAACAAACAGCGTTGTGAGCTGAACTGCATACGACTGATTGATTGATTGATTGATTGATTTGATTGATTGATTGATTGATTGATTGATTGATTGATTGATTGATTGATTGATTGATTGATTGATTGATTGATTGATTGATTGATTGATTGATTGATTGATTGATCGATCGGACAGTTAGTGTTTTTTTATGTCATCGAGGTCTAACAGACAATCAGTTAACCTAACCGCTCTTTCCTGGGATCCTGGAAGATCAACCAATACTCGAGCACCCCCACTTCCGCAAGTAAATAACTTTCCACTTGAATCAGCGATGAGAGACGAATGTAAATGTCGTATATCAATCATTAAATAGACAGTAGCCGGTGGGGATTCGCACGCACGACTCCTGGAATGATAGTTAGACATGCTGTTACATGTACCGATTGAGATAATCGGCTCCGGCAACTGCATACGAAGTGTTGCGCGTGGTTTATGAATATATGTATTAATGCGTCGGTGCCGGGCTCGATTAGCTCAGTCGGTTACGCGTCTGGCTATCAATCCAGGGGTCGTGATTTCGAGTCCCCGCCCGGCAACAGTCTCCGTGATGATTGATATACGACATTGTGTCTCACTATCATTCGTCTCTCACCGCTTATTTAAGTGGGGAAGTAATCAGTTACTTGTGGAAAGGAGTGTGCTCGAGTACTGGTTAATCCCAGGAAACAGTGGTTAGGTTAACTGATCGTCTGTTAGCCCTCGATGGCATAAAAATGACGCTAAATATTCAATCAATCAATCAATAATGCGTCGGTACGTTTCCTATTTTTTACTTCATCAAATTAGTTTGAATGTTTACTTGAAAGAGTATCCTAAGTGCTGCCGCATTTGAGTATCATGTTGCGAGCACATGGTATAATACCCCTCCCAGTCACATTATACTGACACCGGCCTATCGGTTCTAGAACTATTCTCTAATGCAAAGCGTCAAGCGATGAAGCTTCTAGTTACATTTTAATCAAACCTGTATTAACCTGGATTAAACAACAACCTGTCTCAAGGGGCCATCTTTCTCATTCCCTTGACAAGCTGCTTAAGACAGTTTTGACTGATAGTGTCCTTTGAAAGTATTTACGAGTTAGTCCACAGTTGCAAACTTTAACCTAACATTTACAAAATGTAACTGACCTTCTTAACATAATTATATGCACTAATCAAATGACACTAATCCGTTCAAATAAACTTGTTTTATCGACTTTTCGCAATGCACACATTGCACGTGTCTGTAACTTGGTGTTGCCAGTCTTGCGACAACTGTTGCAATTCTATATTGCCGTTGTCACATTGAAATCATCTGGACATAACAGCACAAGTAAACACGGGACGTCGCTAAAACCTATACTTGGATAACCATAACATCGCTATAGAATTATTAGAAACTAGTGTCAACGCGCCAGGAATTTTGACACCGATGTTAGAGAATCAATTGGATTAATTGGAACAAATCGATATTTTCGGTTGAAAATGTGAACTAAGTGATCTTTTAGGTAAGTTATTTGTTTTTCAATTTATTTGTTTCTCGTAAGAAAACATACCCCATGGTATCCGTACTGACTAAACTTTTTCATCTGAGAATATATTCAGTTTCATTGTTTGCGTAGACGGAATTTTCTTCCAGCGTCTAGTGCATCGGTAAGGCCGTCTCTATCTAACTAAATGGCTGTGCCCCTTTTGAGAAACGGCAAAACAACAATTCTTACACGTGTTACAGAGTGGGCATTTTTTTCCAATTCAAAGTTTGAACATTTTAAAACAAACGTTACCTTTTTAAATACATTATTACGTGTTCACAACCCCAAAATTATATTTTATATGACCTTTTTATAAATAATGATTAAATGCCTGAATAAATTAGGCATATATTTGATTTAAAAAACACATACAAAATGTACATATATAAATATAAGTTATAATGAAATAAATTTAGCCACTGTCTATTTTTATATAGCATGTATTTAATCTAATAAATACATAGCAAATGTACATTTATGAATAGTTACTAAATTAACGTCATAAAAATATTATACAAGGAAATGTTCGTTTATTTTAACTCTTTACTTCATATAGACACCTTTGGGCATCTCTAATATAGACGTCTTTGGATACCTAATATAGAAGGCTTTTGAATTATTGGGTGAATTATGTTTATATTAACAGACAGAGTGGAAAACAGCGCAGGAAGTGTTCAGATTGCTCGTTACGAGCAATCTGAACTCTTCCTGCACTGTTTTCAAATGCCTTCTGTGATTGGTGCGGGAAAACGCGTATCAATGGAGTAAAGGGTTAAGTGATCTAACGCTTGTTTCAACAGTGGTCACTTAATCATCATTCCTTGCACCCATTATATAGGAGATTAGTCAGTACTACACAGACTTGTCATAAACCCGAATTATGGGCCTGTGCATATATACGTTTCAGAAAATTATTTAAGTGAAAATTTTATCAATTTTAGCGCATGTCCCTTTAAAACCATGAATAATATGTGTGGCCACAAATGGTAGCTTTGCTGGTGTATTTCTATTAGATGGTAAACGCGATACAACGCACTTTCAATTTGAAGAGACTAACATTCTAAAATAAGAAACTATATGACACGTATACAGCAAACACACTCAATGAACAGAAGTATAAACATATGTCCAGAAGAAATGGCAACATAGGGTCAACGCCTTACAAAGGTCGGTAGTATAATTCGCCTCTGGGGAGATAAACGGATGCGCCAACGTTAGACATTCTCGCATGCACATATGTATATATATTTATAACACTTTAAGTGCGCAGCGTGCGCCAACAGCTCTACAGAAACTCTTGTCAGATAGACAGTTTCAACTTGTAAACGTGATTTGTTCAAACAGTGATTGAGACAATACCCGACGCTCACTGTACAAATTATATAAATATAGTCATAGATACATTCAGCTACTGAACATGTCATGCATTCATATATACATAAAGCACTGTTTGTAAAATAAGCGTTATGACAAGGGTTCGAACATTTTAACGTAAACTTAAAAAACAAAACATACCTCTTAGTTTTTCGTCGTCTTGTGCCGCCACTACGATGAACAGCAAGGATAGCAGTGCTGTCCATCGTACGGAATCTAATGCCATGTTTAAACTCCCTAATGAAGCATCAAGGAAGCTTAAAACAGGAAGTGTATACACGAGTCCTCGGAAGCCAGAAACCCGGCTTTCCTGCTAGGAGACGCCGTGTTCCTTATTTACTGGAACACTGGATCCCTAGTAAGATACAGATTATGCACGGCTATACAGCCTCCGTTCCTATGTTTTCATCAAAGGCGCATTTTCTTGGTGAAAATCGAGAATGATTCCGCCCACTTTTTATCAACCAATCAAACCGAACGTTACATACGATTTCGGCAAATGCGCATGTGCAAATTATTCCAGGATTTATCTAGGTCATTCACATGACTCTTGTTAAAAAGTAAGTGGTTTGAATGTAAGATGACGTGTATGCTAGAAAGCTGGGTGTCTGGCGATATAGAACACGATACATTTGATCGCGATTAACAGCTGAATGTGGGACACAGCAGTATTTTCATATACACGTCTTACTGCCTCGCCGTATCGTATTTCACTGAGCTTGCACTTTTTTTAAGATTTTACAAAGACCGTAACTTATTTCAAGCAAAAAGCTGACTCAGGAGATTGATTACAGTTTACAGTTATAATTTATAAAACTGCAGCGTTTGTGGGCTGTGTGTTATCAGCCGGTGACGAAGCATGCCTCCGCGATTGTGGTCGCTGCAATATATTACTCTGCTAAAACGTTGCAAGATGTGTTTGTTTTTTTCTATTAATAATTGTTTACAGTGGTTTATTTACAAACATATACTATGAGTAGGTGAAACACAAAGGCAATTAGCATTTTGATACTATATTATCAGAACATTTTTTGTATACGTATTTGCTATTTGCAAATACTAAATAGGTGTCAGTTGTAGTTCATCCCTGTACCTACAACGGTATATAACCATATCACTGACCAATGTAACACATTACATTTACTTTCTGCAGTTATAAAAATGCAAATTTCAATCGCAAAATTTTAAATCTTAAAAAATGCAATATGCTGTTGATAACGTAAACCACATATTAAAACATATCAACTCGTTGGCTACTTTGTCCTTTACTGTAAGCATGTTGTTGTATGGTGTTTAGCGTCGCTTTCAATAATTGTTCAGATATATTGCGACGGTGTCTACTTGAGACAGATTTCTGAGCGCGGCCACACTGAAGTATCATGCCAGAGGCACATGGTATGATACCCCACTCAGTCACATTATACTTACACCGGGCCAACCATGGTATGATACCCCACCCAGTCACATTATACTGACACCGGGCCGACCAGACCTAGAACTGTCCTTTAAATGCTGAGCGTCAAGCAAGGAAGCTTCTAGTTCCATTTTTTAAGTATTTGGTATGACCCGGCCGGGGGTCGAACCCACGACCTTCCGCATGCAAAGTGAACGCTCTACCCCTAGACCATCGCTGCGGTTCTTAACCGTTAGGAGACCGTATGGCTAATATATTATCAGAGCATCGTTGATTAAATCGAATTTGGAAATCTTACTTTTAAAACAACGACCTTGTTTATGGACTGTCCAAGTTAAACCTCCATTTATGGTAAGACGATGCTACTCAGTAAAATCGATGTAGCTATAGTCTTCTTCCGGCTGCGGTATGTGCTATATTGACCGCCTAAACAGGTCATACCCGTAGTATTAGGCCATTATAAATTAATGGCTAAATTATCATCCATTTTTTTTTTTAAAAGGGGGGAGGGGAGATTCTATTTTTTAATTTTTTTTTTCATGGAAATAAAAAAGGTCGGGCGGCATGAAAATCAGGGGACGGGCGGAGATGATAATCTAGTCCTTAATATATTATGGCCTTACACAGTGTTGCTATTATTTGGGTTGTCTGAATAATGAAGCTCGAACAGTTTTCTTGAGAACGATGTATCGTTTAAGTCAATGACTAGGGTCAATGAAAAGTGTTTTACGGCACGGCGACAGTCCTAGGGTCAAAGGCGACTTAAGATATTTTATTAAGAATACTACTAGTATAATAAATTAAGTTATATTCATAATGTTACGAGCAAAATGAAATTGTTAATTATCTGCAAAATCTATTCACAATTAACACATGTCATGGAGAAGGTATTTTTCAGATTATATCTTGCGTTCTGGTCCATATTTATACTTAACTGATTTGAATGTATACACATTTGAATGAATAAATATGTTGAAACCAAAGGCGAGTTGCGTATTTCTTTATCACACATGAACATTACTAAATAAAAACAGACAAACTATTATGATGTTTCTTTTGCATTCTTTGTTTCTTAGTGATTATTTTATCCGTTTTTTATAATATAGTACATATTGACGATTATGTAAGCACTCGTAACAATCTCAGATACAAGTCTTGTTTTACGTTGGTCGGTTATCTATGATTAGTTTGTGAAATGAAAAATGAGATAAAACATGAATGTTTTAAACTTTTTTTTAATTTACTTCGTTTATGAAACAAGTACTACCAAATAAGACAAATCACGCTCGATATATTCTTAGGTAGAACAGTATTAAGCATATACGGATAAAGTGTCTTGCTCAAAGACACTTCACAAAGCCGTTGAGGAGGACTGAACCCACAATCCCCCAGTCCCGGGTCCGATGAACCATGCGACATAAGAGACACCGCCATCAAAACGGATTTATCCATATAAACTACATGCAAATAATCAAAATAAGTGCAATGCAACAATAGCGGTTCCATCATGTTTTGAAATGAAATTGACCTATACTTTAGTTTTTTCTACAGATAAATGTACATAAGCTGAATTTCACAGTGTGCAAAATTACACGATTTTGTCATAAACATGTTTAAACAACATGTGTTTTTCTTTAACAAAGATTTCAATCTGTATATGCCATAGCACGAGTCCTGCTGTTTTCCATATTATCCACGTTTTAAACAAAGGTAAAGAACTGAGACAATCGTGTCTACCAAATTACCGTTCTTGCTGGTTTTTATGTCTCAACAACTTTGAAATGGCCCCTTTGCTCTTTAAGTTTATGGTTTATATTTGCCTACACGAAAGCAGACGGTATGCAGTGATCCGGGATGGCTAGAGTGTCTGGTATTCGTCCGACACGGGAATTTGTGAAACGTTATCAGATAAAAGTAGCATGAAACATAAAATTTATAATTTGGATGTCTGTGCGAAAGATCAAGCTTCAAGTAACGCATTTTATTCTGTAGAAGTGTGTGGACTGTCAATTAAAATGAGCACGTTGGAACTGACCTGGCTTCTGTTTCACCAAACATTTTTAGTTTTTACCTGGCAATTTAAAATATTAATCTAGATAACATTTTGCAGGTGGTGATCAAGTTGTTTTTTTTTCACTTTGGTTCAAATACAATTGCATAAAGCAAGACTACTACCATATATTACCGAAAAGTTAAGTAACCCATCAAAACTCATTTTTAATGTTTTAAGTATTTAAGTATCACTTGCACGCCTACTAAGCGCTCTCATGGTGTCTACCGGTGCTGCTGAAGAGGGTTGATTGATTTATTGAATATCTAGCATCATTTTTATGCTACAGCGGGCTAACAATAACAGATGATCAGTTAACCTAACCACTGTATTATGGGATCCTGGGAGGTTAACCAGTACTCGAGCACACCCTATCTCCGCAAGAAACTGATAACTTTCTCACTTGAATCAGCGGTGAGAGACGAATGACAAGGAGACGCAATGTCGTATATCAAACATCACGGGGATTGTGGCCGGGCGGGGATTCGAACTCACGACCCCTGGATTGACAGTTAGATGCGCTAACGGCTAAGCTGATCGGGTTCGGCTGCAGAAGTGGAAGTAAAGCTGACCAAAACAAAGTGGTTCTTCATCATTTTTCAATAATAATTTTTAAATAACAAACAAGTAAACCAGTCATTCGATCCGTCTACGAATGCCCTTAATTCCATCAAAAGCCGATACTAATATACTACAAGTTCATTGGATGTTTTGTTCAAAGTGATGCGTCGGCACAGAGGGGGATATAAAGCTGTCTATATCAATGATCAATTACATTCCAATATAGCTTTGACCCGTTGACGTCCCACATTGTTTTGGTCAATTTTGCTTCCTCTTCTGTAGTACCGGCAAACACTCTCATATCACCATGAGATTGTTCAGTAGGCTTGACTTGAGGAAATCTATCGAAAAACAACCACAAGTCGAGTTAACTTAAAACTTTATATCTAAGAAAAGAAGCATTTAAGTGGTCATGAATTTAGACTGATTCTGGACAGTACAACATGTGGTTTGACGCTGGTTGGTTACTACTATATTATTAAAAACATATTTTATTGACATATTATACGTCACAAGTGCTTTCAACATCTAATATATTTCTGTATGACATAGCCCGAGGTATACAGTTTAACTATTGATCGAAGTAAATGTTTAACTACTATTTGCTTGTAGACCTATTTTTCTTTCGCAATGTTCAAACATTACAAAGTAGACACATGTAAGATACGTTTACGCTAATATAATTCCTCATAATTATACATTACATCTATACATACATGCTGTATAAAGCATGAGTATATTCTTAACCGAGAGAGTTATTGCCCTTGGATTATTTTAATTCATTCTAGTCTTATTAGCCTGATTGTTTTCATTTTCAGCTATCAAACAACCTTATTTTTTATTCCTTGCCTTCTTTTATTTACAATTATGTTCTGACTCAAAATCTGAACTTTCAATTAGAAAAAAAAACAACAAAACACATTGACAGAAATACAACGGAAACAAAATTAAACATAACGGGACTGTCTGACTACAACACAATAGAGTGGCGATATCTAGTGAAATATATCAATCATTGTTTCAGCAATTTGATGGCTACAGGCTCAAAAATTAAATACTGGACTGTTCCTAACTTTAACTTTAACCTATATTTAACAAGAACAGACTAATATCAAATATATCTGCCTTTTCACTTTTAGTATTTCTTAATGTTTACATACACAGCTGTTATCAAATCATAAAACTCTACAGTCAAGAAATGTTTCTAACCCGCTGTTCGCTTATTCATCTCATCTGCACTTATGGAAATTCGCTTTTTAAACTACTAACTCATCAGTGTAATGTGATAACAAAAATATTTGCAGGCATTCTCCAAGGCGCTGTCAGCCAAGAGCGCATATGTGTTTTATGAACTTTAGCATGTGTTCCGGGGTTGATGACCGACGGGTCAAAGGGCACATTGGAACGTTATATTGCTGAACACTTTATTATATTAAATATAATACTCGACGCAGGCACCTTCATTTGACCGATCAGTTGGTTTTGTATAGAATGTGTACATGCAAACACTATTAAATACCAATACAATTAAAAAAAAATTGTAACAACTTTGGCCCCGTATTCATTTGAACGTATGCACTCACGCTGATATTAAGAAAATGTTCAAGGGTCCTGCATGTCCGAGTGGTCTAAGGGCATTGTCGTCTAAATACCACTGATCTCTCACCGCTGAGGTCGTGGGTTCGAGTATTGCTTCAAAGATTTAAATGAGAAACTTTGCCGGTGCCTTACGGAATTATGGTGATCCTACTCATTCTCATTCTGGGGTCTTCCTCCACCAATAAAACTGGATATACCGTATATAACCTCTTATGGGGTCTTCCTCCACCAATAAAACTGGATATACCGTATATAACCTCTCATGGGGTCTTCCTCCACCAATAAAACTGGATATACCGTCTATAACCTCTCATGGGGTCTTCCTCCACCAATAAAACTGGATATACCGTATATAACCTCTTATGGGGTCTTCCTCCACCAATAAAACTGGATATACCGTCTATAACCTCTTATGGGGTCTTCCTCCACCAATAAAACTGGATATACCGTATATAACCTCTTATGGGGTCTTCCTCCACCAATAAAACTGGATATACCGTATATAACCTCTCATGGGGTCTTCCTCCACCAATAAAAATGGATATATCGTCTATAACCTCTTATGGGGTCATCAACCACCAATAAAACTGGATATACCGTATATAACCTCTTATGGGGTCTTCCTCCACCAATAAAACTGGATATACCGTATATAACCTCTTATGGGGTCTTTATGGGGTCTTTCTCCACCAATAAAACTGGATATACAGTATATAACCTCTTATGGGGTCTTCCTCCACCATTAAAACTGGATATACCGTATATAACCTCTTATGGGGTCTTCCTCCACCAATAAAACTGGATATACCGTATATAACCTCTTGGTAGAAAATGGTGTTAAATCATTGTCCAAAAAAGGAGAAGCAATGAAAGAGCATTCATCGGAAAACTTATGAATATTGTTTTATATATCAACGTAATAACTGATATTGGGATAGAAAATCATAAACAATAGTTTAAATCAGAAATGAATTTTAAGCTTTAGACGTTTGGTGGATAAAGATAATAAATCATTATAATAATAAGCTACATAAACGTGACGTGTTAGTTTAATCATTTGTTATTAAGACACATATGGTAATGTTGACATATGTTTTTGCATATTCATATCATTAAAACCGCAGCGGTGGTGTAGTGATAGAGCGCCCGCCTCGCGAGCGGAAGGTTGTGGGTTCGAACCCAGGTTGGGTCATGCCAAAGACTTGAAAAATGGTACTAGAAGCCTCAGCTTTTAGATGATAGTTCTGGGTCTGGTCTCCCCGGGTGACTGGGTGGGGTATCATACCATGTGTCTGCGGCATGATACTCTAGTGTGACCGCGCTTTGAATTCTGTCTCAAGTAGACACCGTTGTGATATAACTGAAAAACTGCTGCATGCGACCATAATCACCATACAGCAACAACAACAACAACAACAACAACAATCCAAGTATCAATATTCAAGTACCGCTTCATATTTTGTGATTTTATATAGAATATCATGGTTAATTTGTTTTATTTTGTTTAGATTATCTACGAGTATATAAACGAGTACTTAGGACAATTTTAATAAAATAGATGATGAAACTACGAGAAATAAGTTAATATTTCATTGGAGTTTCATTGGAGGTATTTAAATCGTGCCAATAAAAACGAATATATATGCTATTATGATGGATGCTTTCCATCCATTTACATATATATAATTATCAGAAATAGAGTAGTGAAAAGTACGGTATTCTGGTATTCTGTTAAGGCCGCCGAGCCTTCGCTCTATCACCAGCGTGTCATCGCTCCATCACCATCGTGTCATCGCTCCATCACCATCGTGCTATCCGCGTACTGTCATCACCATCGTGCCATCTTGTTGTCGTGGCATCGCATGTGCCTGTTGACAAAGCGATAACTCGATGGTCCTAACGGAACACCGTAGAAAAAGTATCAACATTGTTGTTAAAAAACACACAAAGATTTTGAGTTTGAAATATCTCATCATTACGTTGAATATAAATATCAATTTAACTTTGCTCTTAAAGGGAATGTATCAGGGGAAAAACGCTATAAATCGCTTAAAAACTCATTCGGACTCTTTCTAAAACGAAACATTTTACTACGCGTAAACTTGACGTAAACTTGTATCAATCGTAGATCTACCCATTAAAATACCCGACGTTCAACCCTCCACTAAACTGCCATATTTAACAAAGTTCGCTATACTTCTGCTGAAAACATGTATGCCCACTCAGATTATGTGTTGCGCCCCCTCTTAACTGAAATCCTTGGTCCGTCCCTGTGAATACGGATCAAATTGAAATCAAAATAAAAGCACGTGACTCATTTGGTACGTCACAAAATAGATTACACTTTTAAGCAGGAAATCTATTTTAGTCTAACATAGGCGAGTTGCCCATGTTAGGAAACACCTTTTTAATATATTATTTTGGCATGTTTAAATATATATCCTTTTGGCAGTACGGGGCCAGTGAGTATATATAGGCATGATTTATATGAAAAATATGTTTTAGCAAATTTTAAAAGTTTGAAAAATCCTGATAAATTCTCTTTAAAATAACAATAATAAAAGGGTGTGAACATTGTATATCATTTTAATTAAACCAGTTTTTGTCCAACTTTGGTCAGTGGTAGGCCTATAACAGGGGAAGGAATGTCAATACTCTAATTAAAACGACGAATTTAGTAAAATATTACGTCTTAAATTAAACCTAAATACAAGGCAGGATCCCTAAAAAAATACAGACAAAATTAATTGCAAAATGAAAAATATCACATGGACATTAAATCAAGCATTTGCTCTGCCAAAAATACCCGTTGATCACACAATGACTGAAATCACTAAACAACTTTATTCATTCTTACGAGACAATAAACCCGATAAAATTAACCGTATACTTATGTATAAGTAACCGATACGTCTATATGCAGTTATGTCGTGGATTTCACGATTTTTAGATCTCGAGTTTAAGTAAACAATGATATCGGTACAAAAACTAGTTGATGAGCTAGAATGTTTGGAGCATCTATATCACGTGAGCTTATCTGAGATCCTATAACTCTTGAGTGTGCAAAAATCGTATCAAATAATTTAGCATCTCTTGCCTTTATTTGTCTCTTTGAGACAACCTATGTTTCAACAGTTTACGTAATCTTTTGATGGAAACTGTCAGGCAAATTTCTTTCATATGTTCTTACTACCATGGCCTATCACTTTATTAGCACTTACTGTCTGTGGAACTATTTTACCACTGACGATATTTACAAAATGGAATATGGGTGTTTAGTTTAGTCCCGTTGTTCAATGTATGTTTATAATCGTACTTGGGTAGGTCTTTGCATTAGTTATCATTGGTCCTCGTATATGGCATACTATCTTCAACTTTACAGCAAACATGCAAACTCAATCCTCATATTTCCAGTAATTCTGGCTCCAAATTAATACCAAGTATTCCCCTCTTGCTATGCCTATATCTCACGAACGTGGTTTCCATAAACATATCACTCTTCATAAACTTATGAAAGACTGGGGGTTAGCATATTTTCCATGGACCTGAGGTAGTAGATTTATATGGCTGGCTGCGGAAATATATGACATAATAAGTTTAACTGCTATCAAATGCAAAGGCGAGTCAGTTTTCTCTCAGCTGTGGTGTACGTACTCATTATAAACACATGTTTTATTATATCATCTACCCATTACTCCATTGTTTTCTGTTCCACGCACGCCACGTGAAAGTTAATTACAAATTACAAATTATGTATTGTGTAACGAAGGAATAGTAAAACAAAACAGATATAAACTGGTCAGGTATTGGAACAGCTGTATATGTACCTATACCGTTGTAGTGGGAAACGTGGATAATTTTCGACATTATTTGAAAATATTTTATTTGCATATATTGCCAATTGTGTAATGTTCATGATAAGTCATAAAATAATAACGATGACGCGTATTTGCATTCTCTTCAAATGTATCTTACTTAATATCTGATAAATGTTGCGTAAAAAAGACTAAAATTCTCTCTCCAATTGACTATTTTTTAAAGCGTTGTTGTGTATATCTAAGGGGGGTGTGGTTTAGGCTATTCCACTTGCCGACAAAAAACATAAGGTTTGGTTTCGTCTTTTTGCCAATACTACAGGGGATGAATAATAAGTATTGTGGCGTTATGCTGATAAATAGATTACTATAAATATAAGGAATAAACATAAACCGCATAACTTTAGAAACAAAACACTGAGATAAACATCGAGTCTTTTATCGATGTTTTTAATTTATTTCACTTGATAATATAATATCCTTCTATCATTTCAGTAAACTTTCATCAAAATCTATTGTGATTATCACTTCTTATTATGGACTGGAAACATACAACTCTTGTTGCCTTGCGCATTGATGCACGCACGACAGCGAATTAACATGTTAGCTTAGTTAGTGGGGTTGTATGCTTCAATCATTTTAGGAGCCAACGAATTTATTAAACTCGCCTAAGGAGTTTCATCCGTAAAATTCCCAGCTTCTTTTATTTGGAAATACTGAACTTTCCATTTATGAACATATCGTTCTCTTCAAAGCGGTTCTTAAATACATGAAAACAACCAGTCGTTTCAATGAGTTTTCAATGAGTTTTGTATTATTTTCATTGAATTGCACTTTAGATTTTTGCCGGTTATATGTAAGTTATGTGGACCATACTTTTTTTATGAAATGTAAGTACCTGACTAAACAAATATTAAATCTATTTGTTATCTTTTTATTCTACTAGTCTTACTTGAAGTTCATATTTTTCTCCTTTAGTTGTTTCCTCTTGGCCCAGTCTTCTTGACCTTCTCTTGATATTTACAGACAATGTTTGCAGTGTGACAATTTGAATGGTCATTTTTATACCTCGTCTGTTACACAAGAATATGCTGTTTTTTTTTGTAAATATGTAAAAGAGTTTGTGTCTGTCTTTCTTGCCCAAAGTAGAAATATATTTAAGTAACATTTATAGCCCCGCCATAGCTTAAAAAGAAATGCATTTATGGGGAACAAATTATCAGCTGGTAGTGTACGTTGCCAACAGCGAGTAAACACGATATATACTCAATTTCGTAAGCAGTTGACCACAATTCCATTTGAAATAATTGGCTGACATGTGAATGTTACTGTGAAAATGGATATAAAACCTCAATATTACGAATACATTTATATATCGTTATAAAATGGGCAATTTTGATATCAGATATAATATGGAAATCAATGGTTAAGTATCCCCTATTACCGAAATCTAAATACTAAAGTTGCGATATTTGCGATTAATATCATATTATTGTTGTTGTTTTTCTTCAAACCTAAATCAAGTGAAATATTCTTTTAAAACGTCATTGGTATGAGATCATCTATTTATTTCACGTATTATTTACACTAAAATAACAATGGTGCATTTTTTTTTTGGAAATATTCGTTATATGGGTGTTTGCGCTAGTCTTCAATTTTTTTTTGGCGTTTTAAGAGAAATAAATATTTGTAATATATATATATATGAAATTCGTTATTTCTGAAGTATTCAACTTTTCCCAGATAAATGGAAATGTGTTCAATCTTTTAACAAGCTTTAATGTCCCAAAAAATATAAATACAATTTATAAAGTAGGAATCTGGCTCCGAGTGTATTCGAATATAAGAAAGAAGCTTTTATTTGCAATTTAATAGGCCATAGGTCCATGTGAACGAAACACATACTGTATATTATATTACAAAAATGTGTAAAGAAAAAAGAGAAAATATCACGTATACATAACGCAATGTGCATACATATATACATACATAAAATATATATTCCAGCTACATGTTAATCAATTGGTTTTATTTAATGAGGTTACATTTAATTAAATCCATACATCAAAAATTTGTGGAAAATTAAACACAGGAAATAGAGAAATACTGTCATGTATTTTTGTTACGGAGAAAGTACATGTATGATGTTAATACTCAAGTAAGTATACTTTATAATTATTAGAATATACAAATCATTATTTTTTAAGCCACAATCAACATGTTTACATGCAGAATTTTTTTTTAGTCAGATCATTGTATATAAAGAAAAGATAAAGAAACAGCTATATATTTCAGAGCCACATTATCGAACTTTTGTAAGCGATATTAAGTTATATCAATGTATCACATTAATGAATTTGTCAAAAATAATCAAATTTACAAAATCATTAATAAAATACTTTTATAAACATTTTCTAAAACTGTAAAACATCGCTTATAGTAGTTTTATAATGTTGCTCTGAAATTACCCGACGTTTCTTTATATTTTTCAGTATTGTTCCCAGTCTTGTGTCTCCTTGGTAACGATTGCGATTTCTAATTCCTACTGCTTGACGATATTTACCTTAATCTGTAACTTATACACTGAAGGACTTTAAAAACGCAGAAGTCAGATTTCTTAAAAATAAACAAGTTTTTATCAAATTTTGCAACAATAAACATACATATAAGCCTAACAAACCGTGTGAATATTATTGGAAAATAGTATCAATTCTATGAGAATTAATGTTTCAAACAGCGATGTCCTAAATCACCAACTGGTTGTAACCATTTACAGTAATGCAGGCAACACATACCTGCCTTGCTAAAAACACAATATTTGCAATACAATGCTGAGAAATGTTGTTCCAACTCTCACCCAAGGCGTGGGAAAGCTCAGTAAAGTTTCTCGGTGGTGACTGACGAGCGTTAATGTGTCTTCTCTACTCATCCAAGACATGATTATTTGGAGGTTTGCGTTTTTAAAGTCTCTCAGTGTATAGTATCGCAATTAAGATTGCAATTAAAAATAAATCGAGTGAATAAATTCACGACATACGTTTCAATACCAAGTGGGAAATCTATTTTAAGTGTAACCTGGGCGCGTAGGCCAAGTTAGGAATCCCTTTACAATTCATATTATTTTATTTTTTGCCAGCTTAGACATGTCCTTATCAAGAACGGTTCAGTGGGTATACAAACAAGGCTATATTGGAGGAAAAGGTTTATTCTCCTATTCCATAATATTGAATATGCTGATATACTTCATTTAGAGAAACAAATGAAACCCAACTTGAATTGCTGTGTATTCAGACAGACAATCATGTTTCCAAGAGTGATTGTAAATTGAAGATATTCTATATTCTAACTGCTGGTCCCATCTTGGTGTACAAAAACATCTTGCACTTCAATATTTTCATATATTTTTACAGGCTTCGTAACTTCAGTATTTTATTACAGTAGTAACAGAAAAATCAATCTTATATTAGTGGGCTTCGTTGGGTTTAAGCGGCTTTATATCCCCGCTTATGACGTTATAATCACCAAGCTTTGCAGTGTTGATCACCGCCAAAATTACCATACGCAACAGGGACTACTTTTTTATTCCTAGAATTTTAATTTTCTTCATACATTTAACATAGGAAGTAGAAACAAATCAAACAATAAAACTATTTTGCGGACACTGTAATATGTCATTTTTAAAATGTAGCAAACACTGCAATTTATCAATCAGATTCGGACAACGTGTGAATATTTATCAATTGCCGGTAATAAGTATATACAAGTACTTTGAATAATAATGGATTTAAGAAAAAAGAAATAAATTCAAAAATAATTTGGTATAAACACGTTTAATTAAAAATCATTGAACATCATATATAATATATCTATATATCAGCAACAACATACGATATATTCGTTTTAGACACACCCTAAGAGACACATACAAAACAGTTCATTAACATACCACTAAACAAATACTTCAACATGTAAATGAAAACACCCTACTCCTGACAAATAGTTTAGCACCAAACATATCATTATTTATTTTTACACATGATACTACTCCGACAACAAGATTTGTCAGAAGACAACAAAGCTCGCCTATGGGATAAAACTCACCACCCATGCAAAGATTGAGATTGGAGGCAAACACCAAAACTTAAACGCAACTTAACGCAAAAGTTTAACCTAGGTGTCTACAGACGACGCCGACGACAACGCCGGGGTCATGGCATTAGCTCTCCTGGATATTCGTCCCGGCGAGCTAAAAATCAAGTTCTTCAAAGCAGAAAACAGTAACACGTATTTGTTATTGTTTATTGTCACGTGATATATGATGGTCAGGGGAGAGCGAGATTAGATGAAGGTTTAAGTTCCCATGTGGTGATATTTGCTACTGAGTGTTCTACTGTTGTCAACTTAAAGACATAAATGATTGCTATATAACATTGTCGGATACCCACGGGTGTCAATTCCGATACTCTCCATCCATCAACCGTGGGGAATTACGCTTGTGCGTCGTTTTAATTTTATAACGGAACAGAACAAATACAGCAAACGTTAACAATGTCATATCAGAACGGCGATAGCATGAAACAAGCGTAAGGATTTGATAACGTTCCCTTCACGAAATCGTGAAGGAACCAATTGCATCGAAGCTTCGTAGAAACAACGCAAAGCTAGTGTAATATCCCACGGGTGATAAATGGAGATATCGGAATGGATTACGCGTGGGTATCCGACAATGGGTATATAAGTATCAACCTTATTTATGTGTAGTCTATACTTAACTAATTTTATGTCTGTTTATATTTTATTTTTTTGTATTAAATTAGATATAAAAAGTGACACGACTAATTTTTTATATTGTCAAAATAAGTTACAAACAATTTGCCCTTGGTTGCCGTTTCTTTTTCTAAAATTTCATTTCATCTCAATAATTTATTTGTATAAAATATAATAACAACATCATCATAATCTTACAATCATTTTGAATGTAAAAGAAATCATATCTCTTGGTTATATTTTCTTACCAATGTAATCATGTTTACCTATTTCATTAAAAGTTTATAGACTTCGAGTCGCAGTATGGTGGTAACGTCCGGCTTAAACAGCTATACATAACAGTGTTTGTATTGACCATGGTTGTGGAAATAGAAGAAAAATGTTGAAAGTTCATTGAATGTAAGTATCTACTCCGACACGGGATTATATAATCGCATAAAACTTCATTGGTTTCGAATTATATCTTTGATTTTTTTATTAACTAATACTAATTTCTCATCTACATAACTAAATATATATTTATAAAAAAATCATTTGTCAATATGTATATGAGAATTGCAGAATATTAACTTCAAATATAATAATAAGGTATTACTAAACAAAGTAAATGCTGATGAACCTCGGTTATGCTTAAGGTTGTAAGTCAGATGCTTTTACAAGAGAAACGTAAGTAGAGCAAATAGTCCAATGAACAAAAACAAGAGAAAAAGCTTAAAGTTCGATATCTTAACTGTATGTTGTTAGTTTGTTGTTGTAATGTTGGTGTTGGTGTTGAGGTTTGTTTGTTATGTTTCCTAAAGTATAGTATATTCAGTCAAAGCATATGAAATGATTCTTGCCCTCAACTTTAAATCCTACAAATGTCCTTGTCACAATATTGTCTTGGGACTTTCTTACATGCTTGTATAATTTACTTGACGCGAAAATTACTATCGATCCGCCCACATGTCACGTGACGTTGTATGTCCCAAGTAAATACAATGTAGTGTTTATTTAGATTTCGTCAGATTGTCTAAGGAAAATGGCGGCACTGGAACCAGTATCGATCGCTGATTGGACTATCGACTTGTCTGATTGACAACTTGTGTCAGGTCAATCGGCGATATAGACTAAAAAAACATCATCAACAATATTTTAGCTATAGAAACAGTATTGTTTATTTTTCAACAAGATACTTACATTTAATATACTTACACTTAAAATATAGCTTAATGGATAAACTGATAATAATGATCTAATGACACATGTATTCCATATGTTAATTGGAGTGATTTTGGAAGACCCTTGATTAATAATGCTGTCCCTTTAAAAAAAATATGTAGACTCAATACAATAAGTTAAAAAACATAGAATAGACCCTTTTTATGCTATTTACCTTCATGCTTCCTAATTATTATTATATATATATATATATATCATCTTAATTCTCGAAGGATGGAAATGTATTTAGCAAAAATATAAAATAGATTTGTACTATCATAAAAGATTGTATTTCTTTCATTTTACCTTTTAAATTCAAACCCGTCCGAAAGGAGACATTTTTTTTAGTCGAGTCCCCAAAGTTATGAACTTCTAATAGCACACACGAAATCCTCGCATTTTAATCGAAAAATCAACATATTGGGGATTAAAATCACTTATTTTAAAAATTAAAAAAAAATGTTCAAATTATTTTCATAGGGCAATATTGGTTTATTTTAAGAAATGGAAACCTTTTGGTTACTGTTTTCCTTTTCTTATTGTGTGCACAAAGCTATTTTTAAGTAAATGCTTTTAGCTATACACAAACATGTTCCTTTTCTCAAATTATTGTCAGAAAATATTAAAGGAAATCAATTTTTAGTTCAGTAAACATTATCCTAACCCCGATTATTATATAATTACAAATGTTCCCTGATTTCCGTAAGTGTTATCTTAGATTTGTTAACATGTATCTTATTGGTAAAATAGAAAAAAATCAGCTATATTTTTTCAAAAATAAATGTAAACAATATATTACTCTGAATAATTGAAATATAACATAGATAGATAGCCATTATATAGGACATAAATTCGTTCAAAATGTCGTCAAACTTAAACAATAATATAAAGTTTGAAACTTTTAAAAGATTAATAAAATTGTAATGGAAATGAGAAAAGCAAAAGACGACATGTTTATATGATAACTCATTGCACCGCACGTTTGTTGATTGCCTTTGGGAAAGGCGACAACGTCAGGTGGCGCTGGTGAACTTTTACTGGGACAGGCAGCTGACCAACCAGGACGCTCGTTAGAATTCTCTTTTTCCAGCCAATCAATAAGCGGTTTAAAGTATTCCATCAAAGGAGCTGCATCCATTTTTCGTTGTCCTGTCATTATCTTCATTGCGTCTGGCCACGGTTTAGATGCACCGAGACTCAACATTTCCCTGTAAAATACCAAAAAGAATCATCTTTTATTGCCGAAGAATCTAAACATTCTCAATTGCATAAACAAACTAAAATCTCGTTTACCTCTTACTAAGTAATAAATTATTACTAAATATAATCCCAAATTTTGTTTTTAATTATATTTTAAATATCTCTTTTTCCTTTTGGATTTTGGTATTCAACCAATAAAGCTAAATTTAGAATACTGTAAAAGCCGGCGCTAGGTGTGATGGGTGTTGTAGTTTAAAATGAAAAGACAATCAAACCAATCCGCCTGTTTATTCTCTTGGTTCTGTTATCCGATTCCAAAATAACATTTCGTTAAGATAGTGCTTACAAACAGTTGCAATTCAATGCATATGTCCGGGGATACCATCGTTAAATTTTGATCTTGAAAAGAAAATGTGATTCGACCAGATTTGGGTTCCACCGTGGCCGAGTGGTTTAAGGCACCTTTTTAAGATAAATTAACGCTTAGGTCATAGGTCCGAGTCCCGTTTGCTCCAAAAACTTTATGTGAGAAAGTTTCAAGTTACATACGAAAGGACGGTGGTTCTACTCAGTCTGATTCAGTCTGAGGTCTTCTTCCACCAGTAAAACTGGATATGCCATATATAACCTGAAATATATTAAAAATGGCGTTTAACCCCATTCGACTAGTTTTGGTGAAGTGGGACGTGGTAAACATTTTCCAAACATGACAGGTTATACACGATATGTCCAGTTTTGTGTAGAGTATCGGCCCTATGGTCAGTGTCGTTAGTTCGATCCTCCGCCACGGCTATGTGTGGTGTCCTGGAGCAAGACACTTACAACTTAGGTTTTACCAAGAAATACTTCGAGCGTGGTTTGCACAAATTGTAATAACTTGTTTCACAATCGGAGAAAAATAATAAATAAGTTCAAACTAAACTAAACATGTCCAGTTATATTGGTGTTGGAACGCCTCGGAAGGAATATGAGTAGAACCACGGTCCTTCCTTAAGTAACTGGCTTTTCGGACCGAGTGTAAGACACCACTTTTGATCATTCCCTTGGTTGGCGGCTTAAGACAGGTTTGACTGTACTTACATTAATTTCGCCCCAGCTTCCTTGGACTGATATATATCACATCTATGTAAAGGACCCGTCTGATTGGCCGCCACACACAGGGCCTTGTGGAATTGGAACTGAATAACGTAACTAACAAAATATCTGAAACAGACAAATACTAATATTAATATTAAATAGTCTACTAGGTATCCTAGATCCTGATATCTCCCGAATCAGGTCTATTAAGCACCAATGAAAAAGCATGGAATTTTATGCCTGTCTCACAATTCATATAGCAATTGAGCACTTACTAAATTGTGACGTATTTCAAATATTCTGTTGAAGCAACTGACCAATCAACGTGCTCAATTGCGGCTTTGCTAACATTGTTATTAACGGATCCAATCGGAAGAGCTGTATCCAAATTACAGACTATATATTAAAGTACCTGGTGTCGTATTCAGCAACCATTCTTAAGAATATTCCTAGACTTGAACTCCAGAATGACTTAAAAGCACTCTTAGAGACCATTGTTTGAGGCCAAAAATTGCAAGTATGTATGAACACATATAATATAGTCAACTAAATTCTCATAATTATTCTATGTTGGCCGATATTGCCGATAAAACTTGATTTAATTTGCTACAAATAAGAATCGATTATTTATTAGAGATACTCGTCCAAAACGTGCAGTGCCATTTTAACTAACATGCATGCCTGTGTTATGTGAAACGTTTATAATATACATGTACTTTAATGCAAATGTATCGTTCATTATTTAAAGAAAAGCAAACATTAAAACTGTCGCCTGTAAATTATGACGTTTGATTATTGCTAAGCAACGTAGTATACATATAAACGTAATTATCATAAATCACCTAATATAAGGATAGTTTCCTGGAATGTGAAATTTTGCACCGGGGTCGAAATCCTCACTACTTCTACTGACTGGTGGAGATATACCTTGGTATTTACATCTATAATAGAAATAGGTTAAAGTATTATATAGTTAGGTTAATTGTTCTATGGAATACACCTAATACGTAAATATTAAATATAGTTTAGGAGAGAAACTTAATAAGGATTATTTACTTGTGTATTAGTCATCTTTACTGTGTACGTTGTGAAAAAGCTTGTACATAACATGTTTAAAACAAAACACGTTAATGTAAAACTACGGTTAGGTTAAATATTGTATGAATAACGTCTATAAAAATGCAACGTTATTATAAAATATAGTAAGGTTTAATATTGTGTGGCTTACGTCTTTAATAAAAACTGTAAATGTAATATTTAGTTAGGTTAAATAGTCTATGGTTGATATCTGTAATAAAAACACGTTAATATAAAATATAATAAAAAGGCGTTAAACATAGTCAAATAACAGTTAGAGAAATAGCATGACTATGGTTAAAAGTACGTTACGTCATTGTCACGTGTTTATATACGAGAGTCGCAAATAAAATTGACTTACAGTTGGGGTTTCATCGAAATAATTGTATCATCATGCCATGGAGTGATTTGTCTATATAAATATTTAGTTATAATCATGGTATATACGCAAATTCTGAAATTGAAAATTAAACGTATATGACATTTCAGCGTTACCCGAAAATAGGACACCACTTTAGTCAGTAATAAGGGACGTGAATACTTGTGTATAAAATATTTCGGTAACCATAATAATGTCAATATTGGCAGCGTTTTGCACTTCCTAAAGATCATTTCCACAGATATGTACCTCAATTCCCACCATTTCTCGTTATATTTATCTCGGGGCGTTTCTCCGCTGAATACACTCCATCGCCATTGGTCAATTAGATATCCGAATGGGAGAAACGCTATCTTTTCTAACGCCATCTTCATCAAGAAATTTATTTCACTCTCTGGAATGATAAATCAAAAAATATAATTACAGTAAGTGGCTCACGCTGTGCTAGGCACTTATTTACTGAAACAAAGTGGAGTTAACGTAGTCAACCATCTGGAATCAGCTAAGTTAGAGACAAATAATTGAGAGAAAATCTTTAAATATGATATCCTTTTATGTAATGAAGTCAGTTCAAAGCAGTATTGTTGTAGTTTTGTGGTGTTACGCGTATCGTGCCGCAGACACATGATATGATACCCCACCCAGTCACATCGTGCTGACACCGGGCCAACCAGACCTAGAACTATCCTCTTAATGCTGAGCCCCAAGCGAGGAAGCTTCTCGTACCATATTTCAATTTTTGGTATGGCCCGGTCGGGGATCAACCCCGCGACATTCCGCATGCGAGGCGGACGCTCTACTTTTTGGTCACGTTGCGGTGCTTGATGCAGTGTAAAATGATCGTAGCATTGGGAATATGGGAATAAATAGCATTGGGAACATGGGAATAAATATCATTGGAAATATGGGAATAAATAGCATTGGGAATATGGGAATAAATAGCATTGGGAACATGGGAATAATAGCATTGGGGACATGAGAATAAATAGCATTGGGAATATGAGAATATATAGCATTGGGAATATGGGAATAAATAGCATTGGGAGTATGAGAATAAATAGCATTTGGAATATGAGAATAAATAGCATTTGGAATATGAGAATAAATAGCATTGGAAATATGGGAATAAATAGCATTGGAAATATGGGAATAAACAGCATTGGAAATATTGGAATTAATAGCATTGGGAACATGGGAATAAATAGCATTGGGAACATGGGAATAAATATCATTGGGAATATGGTAATAAATAGCATTGGGAATATGGGAATAAAAATCTTTGGGAATATGGAAATAATAACATTGGGAACATGGGAATAAATAGCATTGGGAACATGGGAATAAATAGCATTGAGAATATGGGAATAAATACGTAAAATAAAACGTAAAACAGTATATACCGATGACTTATGTTAGTGATAAAGTTTAATATTTGATACTGTGCTAATTATTTAAAACTAGATCACATTACCACTATAAAGATTCACCTGTATCGTCGTTCCCCGGTTTAAGCAGTCCGATCTTACGCAGGTGTTTAGGTGTGGATACCGACAAGGCCATAACATCACCGATCGCTTCATGGAAACCTTCAAGTAAAAAAGTATCTTTCTTATCGTAAGACAGGAAATCTGCAATACGTTCAAAACATAATCTTCATTTGCCAATTGGCCTGACGCGAGAGCTACTATAACTCCGCACTCTGGCTATGTGGCGTTGTTTGTCAAATTAAATAAAGTGTTATACATTGTAGTGTTAACTAAGAGACGTTCGCTTGTCTAAGGAAAACGGCGGTCATGGAGATAATATCAATCTGATTGGATTAATGACTTGTTTTATTGACAGCCAGCGTCAGGTCACTTTTTTACATAGATAAACTTAATTGTTCAACAGAAACTTTTGAAATAATTTATGGCATAAACTAAAATCAACGAACACGTTAAAAGTTAGCTAGTTAGATTCATATCTAAATGATGCTTTGTTAAACGCTGTAGTGTATTATAAGAACTAAGGTAACTTTATAAAGGAAAATAGAGTAACAATTATTTAATTATTACAGTCTTAAAGCAACACATCCACGTTTAAACTTTTTTAAAAAGTTTTTCAATTGAGTTGTGAGCACATTTCCCATACATAAATATATGGTCAGTGAGCTGTATATGTGCTAACAAACACTATCCAGAACGCTTTAGAATTATAAAAAAAGATGTCCAAATTATAAAGCGTGACAAACGCTTTATAAATTATTTTTAAATTGCCGAGGATTCCAACTTGGCTTCAAATTGAATTATGCGAGTCGTATTGAAAATCTTCACGTTTTAGTGCGTAGTGTACTTTACCTGCCTTGAAAGCCATTTTAACAATTTTTTTTGACTCGGGTGAGTTACACGCTTGTTTTATAAAGTGTTAGTCACGCATTATAATTTGGGCATCATCTTGTTCCGGATTGTGTTTATATGCTCATATACAGCTAATTGATCATATGTTTGTATGGGAAATGTGCTCATAACTCAATAAAAAAATTTTTTTTAAAAGTTCAAACGTGGATGTGTTGCTTTAAAGTATTCTTAATAAAATACAGCCAAACCTGTTTTAAGCAGCCAGTCTAGGGAAGGGGCAAAAGTGGCCCTTTAAGACAGATTGTTGCTTATTATAGGTTTATTTGTTTTGAAATAATAGAAATAGTAAATGTGGTTGCTTAAGACAAGTGGCTACTTAAGAGAGGTGACCGCTTATACAGGTTTACTGCATATAATTAATTTTGGCAATTTTATATTTGACAAACTTAGTTGTATAAAATAATATATTCATCAGTGTAAAGATTGAAATGGAGCGTGAACATGAGATTTATTCATTTTCAACATTGCATTGCGCCCCTTTACAGAGGAACCAGTCAATCATTCATTAACATATACAGTCAAATCTGTCTTAAGCAGCCAATGACGGGAACGAACAAATGTGGCATTTTAAGACAGGCTGTTACGCAATACAGGTTAATTTGCTCTGAAAGAATAGAAATTAGAAATAGTAAACGTGGCTGCTCATGATACGTGACTGCTAAGCAGAGGTGGCTGCTTAGACAGGTTTGACTGTATATGGCATCAACCGAAGTGGTTGGTAAAAGACACGAGACCCATAACCGCATGTCAGTATTTATTCATTATTACTGTATTATTTACCGTTCGACAAGACTGTATTTAAGTTTTACTACATAACATTTACTAACATGTAGCGGGGACATCTGTGTTCAATAGACACAGATACACCCATCACATCCCAAAACATAAGGGCAGACAAAAGTTAGTATGATATTCGCCTTTCGATATTCAATATTCATCATGAATCTAACGGTAACTCTTACTCTAACCCTAACCTCCAATTTGACGAGTTACGCCTTTAAATATCAAAAGACGAAAAACGAATATCAAACTAACTTCTGCTACTGAACTTTAAACATTAGTCGAAAAACTGCTACAATTCATATCCATATTTCAAACGTTGACAAATATCGAACTAGAACTGTATTGTATAATTGTACAGCTTTACCCCAAAAATAAATTAAATACATATATACTTGTTTTAAAGTTATTCATCGAACATCAGTCTGACGGACGGATCCAAAGACGGACAAAATTAGTGTTAAACTTAATACTCCATCGCCACTCTTCGAATTGCTGGGGCAAAACTTCGAATGACACAGCCGCCAAAACAGCATTAAACAACATATAGATTTATCATGATAAGTACAATACACACATGCGAAATTAGTCACAAAATAATATATAGTTTGGCAATCTCTCCCAAGGATTCCCTGCTTTACGCTTCGATTCACCCATGTCAAAGTCTAAGATTTGGTATGATTCTTGCAATATCAAAATCTACACGTACAATTGAAAATATTTTCTATTTCTGCATTTGCTTCTTAACGTTGGTTGATAATTTGGTTTAACGCGACATGTCATTGATATGTCAAACATGTCAATTAAAACTGTTTACAATTACAAACAGATAATAAATTCACAAACACTAAAATATCAGTCTCAAAATATGTTCATACTTTAGACTAGAAATGTAATCACAAGACACGGATGTCGCCACTATTTATTAGTAATGTTTTTTTCTAAATTGAGCCGAAATGGGTTAACAGCTACCATAAATATCCGTTGATAAATAGGTAACTTGAACTATAATAAGGATTTAATACACAATCCCTTTCAGGGTTGCATTTCACAAAAAAAATTACGATAAAAAGTAGTCGTTAACGTTAACAAATATGCATAATATTTTTCATAGCCATCCACATGAGCTTAAAATTGCAATTTCAGAAAATTTACCATTTTCTGAATTTTTCAATCAAGTTGGGTGTCATTTGGAATAATATATAAAATATTATGAACAATACTTACTTTACGTTTACGACCTATTTTTATGTAATTCTTTTGTGAAATGGCTCCCACAAATTTTTAATTGGAAACCAATATGACGGGCGGATGATAGCAAGAACGAACTAGCTGACAGGGGGTACATTTAATGCCCCTTAAAATCTATTAAATACTATTCCATATAATCTGTACGCATCTCCAGACATCTATATTATTAATGAAGCGTAACAAAAATTCATTGCACAATACTGACTGCCAATGTGACTGACAGACGGACGCACGAACAACCGAGCGGACAAGGGTATCCTCTAATGCACCGTCACCTTTCCTCGAATGCTGGTCGTATAGGCACTATATAATATTTATTAAGTATAATAACACATTATTGCGCCATACCTGGGTTTGCACCATCCCGGAAAGATATGGGCTGGTGTCGGTATTGCATCTGGTACTCGGTATGCCCCATCTCGTGGTGTATTGTGATTAAGTCTTCCATGTTTATGTTTGTACACATCTTTATTCTGAGAGTAATTTCGAATTGATAAATATTGCATGCATTTATATCATAGCTATATATTAGCTAAGCATAAAATGAACAAAAAACTCATAATATATGCTTATATAATACGTATGTTTTACACGTGCAACAACAAATTATTGCGTCATACCTGGGTTTGCACCATCCCTGAAGGGTATGGGCTGGTGCCGGTACTGCATGTCGTACACGGTATGCCCCATTTCGTGATGTATTGTGATTAAGTCTTCCATGTTTATTTTTGTGCACATCATTATTCTGAGAATAATTTCAAGTTGATAAACATAACGACCATATGCCTTAACTATAATTTAGCCGAACATGCAATAAACAAAAACTCATAATATAGGCTAACATAATTTCCTATAATATTACCAATTATTTGAACGGGCTTTCACGCCATTTTCAACACATTTTAGGCTATACGTGGGATATCCAGTTTTGATTATTGAAGATAAAACCTCAGAATGAATTTGAGTAGAACCACTACCCTTTCCGCAAGTAACTGGCAAACTTTATCACAAGAAGTTTTTGGACCGAGCGGAAATAAATCTTACAACCTCAGCCGTGAGAAGCTGGGGCGGGGCATTGGACCACTCGGCTACGGAAGACCCCCATTATCGTCAACTGTACGATGTGAGTATGTGTTGTTTGAATGTTTTGAGTTTGTAATGAAACATGATTTCCGGTGGGCTTAGATAATTTTGAACTTCATGATAATTGATTCTGATGGCGTCGTTTTCAACAATTATTTAATTATATCGCGACGGTGTCTACATGCGACAGTATTCTGAGCTCTGCCACATAGGAGTATCATGCCGCAGTCACATGCTATGATAACACACCCAGGTCGACCAAGCCTTGAACAACCCTCTAAATGCTGAGCGCAAAGCAAGGAAGTTTCTAGTACCGTTGTTCAAATCTGTGATGACCCGACCGGGATCGGACCAACGACTTTCCGCATGCAAGGCGGACATTCTGCCCCTTGACCACCGCTGCGTTATATTTAAAAAAGATGCACGGCAATTATGATATGGTTTTCAAAGAGCACTATTTCTGAAATTAATCATATCTAAATTTCTTGGGTTTTTATCGACAGTATAGAAATAAAAATTCATGGATCTTTCAAAGATTTTTTGAATATTTTTCAAAACTAGCATGACAAGACATGTTCTATTAAATACTTCTTACCAATAATTGCGGAATCCTGGTAGTAATATTTGGAGATAGATATTTACGTATGGTTTACATGTGTTTTAAGATCACTTTGATGTGAAATGTGGTTCTAAATTGTCGTGTATCCATTAAAACATATTACAGCAAAATTGGAAATCAAAATATTACTGAATTCAAGTTAACTGTTTATAAATTATCAAAAATTCACTTATAATTAAATTATCCATCTATGAATTCAAACTAAATACTTTTTGATTATTAAATATTCACATATAATCAAATACTTCATCAATAAATTCACCCTGTTCATTAATAACTCAACTAAAATCATTTTATCTGATAATTAAATAGTCATCTAATATATTTTGCATTAAAGAAACTCCAGGCAATTACATGTATCATACATTCATATATAATCAAATTATTCATCTATAAATTCACGCACGTTAAATACATCTATTCGTTAATAATTCTGCTAAAATCACATTATCTGATAATTAATTTTTCACCTAAAATCTTTTGCATTCAAGAAATCCCAGGCGGAGGCGTGGCAGACGACTTCTCTACCTTCAGGTCTGATCATCATGGACCTGTTCCAGAATTCCTGACGCATCGGTTCCAGTCCAAGGGAGGTAAAGAAACTTTCTGCAGTACGAAACATCTGGGATGCGTTGTACCCCTTTAAAACAAAACGTTGTAGCGTTAATAACTAAATAGATGGTGATTATTTCGAAAACATTCCGCAATACCCCTTATTTTAAATGGTATACCTATTCTAGCACCAATGTTGAGCTGGGAGATTTTTCTCTAAGACATAGTAACAAAGTTGTAATTTTTCTCAAAAATTGAAAAATCAAGCAAAATTTACTGAATTATTTGATTCTTAAGGTGTCATCCTACCATTGATTTTTGTTCTTTATTCTATAGTAAATAATAAAAGTTTGAAGGCTTGTCATTCATAGATAGACCCAAATGAAAGAAGTGAAACCTACATTTTACTGTTTGTCAACCTCTGCACTATCAAAATATGATGAGAAAAGTAGGGGTCATGTGTCATACAAGAGATTTTTTTTTCTGCTCAGTGTGTACACTGGTGACAAAGTGAAAGTAGACTTCCGAAATCATGTATTCATACCCCAATTTCCAAGCATCAATTTTTTTTTTCTAGATTCACAATTCAAACATGACAATGCTATCAAAGTGTTCAAAATACATCAATAATGCCATTCAAATAAAAAAAATGAGCAATAAAATAAGGAAAATGCATTTTCAAAGAAGAAGAAATGAGGATTATTTAAAACCGCCATAATGCGACTACCCCACGGAAGCACTTCCTTTTTGCAATTGTGGCACTATGCCTTAACCAGATTTCTCCCTTGTTATTGTAACGGAAGCAGATACTTGACGGTGTGTATGACTCATTTAAGAGTAGAAGCGGTGCACACCGAAAACCCAATGAAAGATGCATTTTCTTGCAACACTGTGTGATTTTTCCGGGAGGGGATGGGGACTCCCTATATCTTTGTAAGTACATTTGTACCACCGTTTTGACCCCTCCTTTTTGACATATGATGTAAAGTTCTGACCTCTGTTTTTTGCATAATGCGATATAGAGCTTTGACCCTCCTTTCTGGACACATGCTTTAGACTTTTGACCACTTGTTCAATCCGGACATGTTGACCTCATGTCGTAGTTTATATACTATAATGATACCACCATCATAAACCGTTACATTATTGCGCAATTTATCATGACTTGTTAATATAATGACGTGTTTTATATAATATATTGATGTTACAGGAAACAAGTGCTTATGGCATTATATAGACAGCGTTTTATTTACATAAAATGTAGAGTACACCCCTTTATAATTGGTTTGAATGTAGAGTTTAGACCCTTATATAATGTGTTTGAATGTAGAGGTTAGACCCCTATATAATTTGTTTGAATGTAGAGTTTAGACCCCTATACAATTTGTTTGAATGTAGAGTTTAGACCCCTATATAATTGGTTTGTATGTAGAGTTTAGACCCCTAAATAATTGGTTTGAATGTAGAGTTTAGACCCTTATATAATTAGTTTGAATGTAGAGTTTTGACCCATATACAGTTGGCTTTAATGTAGAGTTTAGACCCCTATATAATTTGTTTGAATGTAGAGTTTAGACCACTATATAATTGGTTTGAATGTAGAGTTTATGCCCCTATATAATTGGTTTGAATGTAGAGTTGAGACCCCTATATAATTGGTTTGAATGTAGAGTTTAGACTCCTATATAATTTGTTTGAATGTAGAGTATAGACCCCTATATAAGTGGTTTGAATGTAGAGTTTAGACCCTTATATAATGTGTTTGAATGTAGAGTTTAGACCCCTATATAATTTGTTTGAATGTAGAGTTTAGACCCCTGTATAATTGGTTTGAATGTAGAGTTGAGACCCCTATATAATTGGTTTGAATGTAGAGTTTAGACCCCTATATAATTGGTTTGAATGTAGAGTTTAGACTCTTATATAATGTGTTTGAATGTAGAGTTTAGACCCCTATATAACTGGTTTAAATGTAGAGTTTAGACCCCTATATAATTGGTTTGAATGAAGAGTTTAGACTCCTATATAATTTGTTTGAATGTAGAGTTTAGACCCCTAAATAATTGGTTTGAATGTAGAGTTTAGACCCTTATATAATTAGTTTGAATGTAGAGTTTTGACCCCTATACAGTTGGCTTTAATGTAGAGTTTAGACCCCTATATAATTTGTTTGAATGTAGAGTTTATGCCCCTATATAATTGGTTTGAATGTAGAGTTGAGACCCCTATATAATTGGTTTGAATGTAGAGTTTAGACCCCCTATATAATTGGTTTGAATGTAGAGTTTAGACTCTTATATAATGTGTTTGAATGTAGAGTTTAGACCCCTATATAACTGGTTTAAATGTAGAGTTTAGACCCCTATATAATTGGTTTGAATGAAGAGTTTAGACTCCTATATAATTTGTTTGAATGTAGAGTTTAGAACCCTAAATAATTGGTTTGAATGTAGAGTTTAGACCCTTATATAATTAGTTTGAATGTAGAGTTTTGACCCCTATACAGTTGGCTTTAATGTAGAGTTTAGACCCCTATATAATTTGTTTGAATGTAGAGTTTATGCCCCTATATAATTGGTTTGAATGTAGAGTTTAGACCCCTATATAATTTGTTTGAATGTAGAGTTTAAGCCCCTATATAATTGGTTTGAATGTAGAGTTGAGACCCCTATATAATTGGTTTGAATGTAGAGTTTAGACCCCTATATAATTGGTTTGAATGTAGAGTTTAGACTCCTATATAATTTGTTTGAATGTAGAGTTTAGACCCCTATATAATTGGTTTGAATGAAGAGTTTAGACTCCTATATAATTTGTTTGAATGTAGAGTTTAGACCCCTATACAATCGGTTTGAATGTAGAGTTTAGACCCCTTTATAATTGGTTTGAATGTAGAGTTTAGACCCTTATATAATGTGTTTGAATGTAGAGTTTAGACCCTTATATAATTTGTTTGAATGAAGAGTTTAGACCCCTATATAATTGGTTTGAATGTAGAATTTAGACCCCTATACAATTTGTTTGAATGTAGAGTTTAGACCCCTAAATAATTGGTTTGAATGTAGAGTTTAGACCCCTATATAAGTGGTTTGAATGTAGAGTTTAGACTCTTATATAATGTGTTTGAATGTAGAGTTAAGACCCCTATATAATTGGTTTGAATGAAGAGTTTAGACTCCTATATAATTTGTTTGAATGTAGAGTTTAGACCCCTATACAATCGGTTTGAATGTAGAGTTTAGACCCCTTTATAATTGGTTTGAATGTAGAGTTTAGACCCTTATATAATGTGTTTGAATGTAGAGTTTAGACCCTTATATAATTTGTTTGAATGAAGAGTTTAGACCCCTATATAATTGGTTTGAATGTAGAATTTAGACCCCTATACAATTTGTTTGAATGTAGAGTTTAGACCCCTAAATAATTGGTTTGAATGTAGAGTTTAGACCCCTATATAAGTGGTTTGAATGTAGAGTTTAGACCCTTATATAATGTGTTTGAATGTAGAGTTTATACCCCTATATAATTTGTTTGAATGTAGAGTTTAGACCCCTATACAATTTGTTTGAATGTAGAGTTTAGACCCTTATATAATGTGTTTGAATGTAGAGTTTAGACCCCTATATAAGTGGATTGAATGTAGAGTTTAGACCCTTATATAATGTGTTTGAATGTAGAGTTTAGACCCCTATATAATTTGTTTGAATGTAGAGTTTATACCCCTATATAATTTGTTTGAATGTAGAGTTTAGACCCCTATATAATTTGTTTGAATGTAGAGTTTAGACCCTTATATAATGTGTTTGAATGTAGAGTTTAAACCCTTATACAATTTGTTTGAATGTAGAGTTTAGACCCCTAAATAATTGGTTTGAATGTAGAGTATAGACCCCTATATAAGTGGTTTGAATGTAGAGTTTAGACCCTTATATAATGTGTTTGAATGTAGAGTTTAGACCCCTATATAATTTGTTTGAATGTAGAGTTTAGACCCCTGTATAATTGGTTTGAATGTAGAGTTTAGACCCCTATATAATTGGTTTGAATGTAGAGTTTAGACCCCTATATAATTGGTTTAAATGTAGAGTTTAGACCCTTATATAATGTGTTTGAATGTTGAGTTTAGACCCCTATATAACTGGTTTAAATGTAGAGTTTAGACCCCTATATAATTGGTTTGAATGTAGAGTTTAGACCCTTATATAATGTGTTTGAATGTAGAGTTTAGACCCCTATATAATTGGTTTGAACGTAGAGTTTAGACCCTTATATAACTGGTTTGAATGTAGAGTTTAGACCCTTATATAATTGGTTTGAATGTAGAGTTTAGACCCTTATATAATGTGTTTGAATGTAGAGTTTAGACCCTTATATAATTGGTTTGAATGTAGAGTTTAGAGCCCTATATAATTGGTTTGAATGTAGAGTTTAGACCCCTATATAATTTGTTTGAATGTAGAGTTTTGACTCTTATATAATGTGTTTGAATGTAGAGTTTTGACTCTTATATAATGTGTTTGAATGTAGAGTTTAGACCCTTATATAATTGGTTTGAATGTAGAGTTTAGACCCCTATATAATTGGTTTGAATGTAGAGTTTAGACCCCTTTATAATTTGTTTGAATGTAGAGTTTAGACCCCTATATAATTGGTTTGAATGTAGAGTTTAGACCCCTTTATAATTGGTTTGAATGTAGAGTTTAGACCCCTTTATAATTTATTTGAATGTAGAGTTTAGACCCCTATATAATTGGTTTGAATGTAGAGTTTAGACCCCTATATAATCGGTTTGAATGTAGAGTTTAGACCTCTATATAATTGGTTTGAATGTAGAGTATAGACCCTTATATAATGTGTTTGAATGTAGAGTATAGACCCCTATATAATCTAGCAATTATATATAATGGCCTTACCGACTTATATATTGTATGTAAACTGTGTAACGAGAACATCTGGTTTTGTTTTGGTACACTAAATAGACTAAACAGGATGACAAATTGACTTAAAGTTATTGTAATTTTTTTGTTTAAAAAAAAAAGCAGTTTAACCATATCTTAATATTGTTAATGTAAATAAATTTAGAATAGCTCTAAAGCGGTTATGTGTTTCTGCTCATCGATTGGAAATTGAAACTGGGAGACGGCACAAGTCAAATATAATACCTATAGAAACCAGAAAACGTTCTACATGTCTATTATTGAAAGATGAATTTCATTTACTATTTGAATCTGTCTTATATAAGGATCTAAGAAAAATATATTTTAAACCATACTTTTTGAAAAATAGTAGCATGGTCAAAACTATAAATTTGTTATAGGTCAGAAAATAAAAAAGAAATTCCAAACTTATCTTTATATATATATATATCTGAAGGTTTTTGAAATAAGGGGACACCTGTTTAATTCTCCTGTCCAACAATATATACATATATATATATACATATATATATAAATGGTATTTCTATCAATACCATTTTTTCCTTGTCTGTAAACAGTTACATTTAACCAAGGAATTATATATATTATCTATACAAGTCGTTGATTTAACACAATATATCTTTATTTATAGTCACACTATAGTGTTTGTCATTGAATTATTTAGTAAAAGTAAACAATTTTGCTCAAAGGTCATTATGACCTATTGTAAAATATTGAATATGCTTTTGTAAGGTTTAGTGCGGGATGGTCTCGACTCCTCTAGACCTTTATGACGAGGCTAATAAAACAGTGTACTATGGTTTTGCGACATTTAGCGTTGGTTGCGACATTTAATGACAGTCTTGTGACATATAATGTTGGTTGCGACATTTAGCGCCGGTGCGACATTTAACATTGCCACACATGGTGTACTTTTAAAATTTGTTTTAAATATGAAATGGGTATGTGCCACTTGTTCTACCCGGTATGCCCTAATATGTTAATGGAAGGTAGTGCCAATTATCCGGTACACATCGAACTTTGTCAGGTATAACTTGCATACTTTCAATATACCTTACAAACATGTCATCTTTATTTAATTGTTATGTCTAACGGGGCGATATAGATATAGTACTGAATGCTCATGTCAGAGGTTGCAGATTCGATCTGCAGCTCGACCAAATGTCGCTAAACATACTCAGTACTAGTTCTTCTCTAGGGGCGGATTCGAGTGCGGTTTATATACGTTTTGAGCTTTCTTCTTATAATACTAGTATATTATTATATAGTTTCTAAATATATTGTAGTAGTGTACTTTTGATTTTGTTACCCAAATGTCTGTTATTTATCTCATTGACAATACTGATTTCTGTTCTTTTACTTCTAAATAGGTTTCCATTGGTCATTACATATTTGCTGGTTTGTAGAACGGATCAGCTATTTCGATCGGGTCTATTATATGGTAATTACATGGTAATGTATTTAGGCATGGTGATTGGTCAGCTGTTCCGGGGGAAATTGAATGACATCATAGTTTGGTAAGCGTTCAATAAATATGAATTGTGAGACAGATATGGCTTTCCCTGCTTTTTTTCATTGTGGATTAATAGCCCCGAGTCGGGAAATATCAGTGTCTGGGATAAACTAGAGATCTGCGGGAGATATCAGTGTCTGGGATAAACTAGAGATCTGCGGGAGTTATCAGTGTCTGGAATAAACTAGAGATCTGCGGGAGATATCAGTGTCTGGGATGAACTAGAGATCTGCGGGAGATATCAGTGTCTGGGATAAACTAGAGATCTGCCGTTTTACTTTCTATCTGAAAATACACAAAATATACTGTCTCGCCAATAACAAACTACTTACCTTTTCTTTTAATACTGGAGTTATATCTATATTTTGTTTATTTTTGAATGGCACCACGTCTTCATATATATTATTCCATTCCTGAGCCCACATGTTACCTGCAAAAAATGAATCGTAGGTGAATGAAATGTTTTATTTGTGTACGTAATGTGTTTCACTGCATGCAAGTTGAATAATATAAATAAACTATGTCTTTAGAATTGAACTGACTCCAAATTAGTATCTCATGCACAAATAAGATAACAAGTTCTGATAGTCATGTTGTTTTGGCAGAGTTATGTACGCGACTTACTCACTGTTAGAACATGTTTCGGCGAATTCAGTAGGCTTCACAGACATAGGGTTACTTTGATCAAGATAAGAGTGAATTCGTATTATGTAATTGCATCCGAAACATGCAACAAAAAGACAGCATTGGACATAAATCTCACTACCAACCTAATAGAATTGTTGTCAACCATGACTTATATACTATGGTTTGAAATGCAACACATCTGGACTGGACGGACAAATTACATACATGAGCTGATAGCTTTATATGAGTAGGATCAAGTTAAGGATTCATGACTACTCACATGCTATATAAAGTACAGACATTGGATCATAAAGATACAGTGAAATCATATGTTTTTATTTCATAAAGGGAGACAATTGAAATCGCAACAACGGAATTTCCAATTTTTGGGATTTTTTCACATGCACATTCACAATGTATGAGGAGATAATTATTTGTGAACGCCCAGATATAAAGGTTCAGACTAGACAACGAGGGGCTCGTCTAGCTTCAATGCAAACCATAGACACGATATCAATGCATCTACCAACCCAATAGAATTGGTGTCAATCATGACTTATACACTATGGTTTTACGACAGGACCGACAATTTGCAAACATGAACTGATAGCTTTATATGAGTAGGATCCAGTTATGGATGTATGTGTATATATTATATATGATATTTTTATCAACGTTATTAATGCAAAGTTTATAAATGTGTACGTTTGTTGAAGATCCAATGAAATAAAATCAGTAATACAGTGCACCCAACTAAACGATAACGGACGGACCAATGGCAGACTATGTACACAGTGTTGTCAGAACAGTCGCCTTTCGTAGGTAAGCTAAAACACAAAATAAACAAACTGATACAAGTATAAGTATTTTCACCTAGTAAATGGGCCGGTATATGACCGCTGTCCGGGAATCTGTTTTTGCCATATATCTTCACGAGTTCCCTCCTCACGTATGTGTGCAAGTGTTCATACAATGGTTTTAGTTGGTCCAAAAGTTGTACGAGGTCTGTTTGGAAGGTGTCCGTATCATAGGAGTGTCGCCAGTACTCCCCCGTGTCTTTGTACCCTTGAAAGGTTTTAAAGATGCATCAACTGTAACTTTCTTTTCAGTAAATAACTGAATGTTTATTGAATCACAAAAAGCAAGGTCCAATCTGAAGATAATAGCTGAGTTCATCCTTGTAGTTAAGCTTATTTATGAGAAATTCGTTAATGCATTGGTCGGCATTTTCCGTTTTATTCGTCAAAGTTTTAGCATAACCCGATGAGTGACTTTATCGCGGGACGCTTTTTAGTATTTGGTCAACAAAATTAAAGAATGTTACAACGCAGAGACAAAATACAAAAGACGTTATTGAACAGAATATCCATATCTATGATGTGTGTTATTTATGTGCAGATTTACTTTATTAGGATTTAAAGTGTGATACAGGTGAGGCCCCTTTAACGTCAACTGTACATTTTATATGCTTTTTTGTATCAATAATATAGTCCATTTTAAATATTGGAAATCAATTTAGAAGTTTTAAGCAAACAACTGTGTCTAAGTTTTTACTTTGGTTTCTTTAAAACTGACGTTTTTAATTAAAAATAATATATCTTTACGATGATATTTTGACAACTGCAGCATGCATTAATTTTGTTCACAGCATCATCATGTTATATAATATGGATGTGAAATCCTCGTTATTCTGAAATTTGATCAAACATGCATGCCATATTTACCCAAATCCCTGACCGCTTCGTTGCTGATGGCTACGTATTCCTCATACAGAGCGGGCATTTTTTTGCCAGAAGCATCTCTCCATCCCTTCCATGCCGACTGTAGTTCATTGTAGTCGCGCGACGACGACATTATCTCGGACAAACCTTAATATCACAAAATTATATTGTATAATCGAGTCAGTTAGTTGATGATTGGGCAAGGTCATTATTGCGTTGTTTAGGTAAAGCGGATACTTACTGTTTCTAATGCAACCAATCAATAATTGAGTACCTATATACCTGTTGTACCTGTACCGAAAACATGAAGCCGATGAATTGTTTACAACCGTTTTCAAGTAAATAAAACCGGAATGTAGAAGCATTTGGTTATTACGGTGTCCCGTTTGGACAATCGCGGCATATTTCTTAATTTAAACGAAACTATGATGATGAAAAGTCGAAATAACGATGGTGAAGTAGTTTCGACTTTTCACCGTCTTAGTTTCGTTGTTTCGACTCGCTTAATTTAATAAATATGCCGCGTTAACCTCAACGAGACGTTTAGCCCAGTTTGCTATTATTTAAGAATTAACACAAGGGAAGTAAATCTTAAAACTATTTCTATTATTTATACTACGGAGTTACCTCCCATTTTTTCAATTTTATCATCAGGCGATGAACTATTATTTTTAAACACCGTTCGTTAGCTGTACCGTGTATTTGTTGTTTTTTTTTGCAGTAAATAAAATGTATATGTGAATGTGTTATAAGCATTAAGGTAATGAGGAGACATTTTCATTTAACCCAATTTCTGAAAATTATAAATAGACAGGATTCAAACATAAACCTGGAATGTGCAGTGCGAAAATTTCGTTTATTTGTTGTTGTTGTTTTTTGTTTGAAGGTGTTTTGCGTTGTTTAACAATGTCCAGTCATATCGCGACCGTGTGTATTCTAAGCGTTGCCACACTGAAGAATCATGCCGCAGACACAAGGTATGATACCCCACCCCGTCACATTATACTGGACTGCAGCGTGGTCTAGTGGTAGGCCGTCCGCCTAGCATGCGGTAGGTCGTGGATTCGATCCCCGGCTGTGTCATAAAAAAATACTTCATTACGACCATTTAACCTAATCACTCTTTCCTGGGATCCTCGAAGGATACCTCAGCCACATCAATCTCCGCAGGTAACTGATACCTTTCCCACTTGAATCAGCCGTTAGAGACTAATGACAATTATATACAATGATATATAATGTCTTATAGCAGTCACCGTATAGAGGGGATTCGAACTCACGACCCATAGATTGATAGTCAGACACGCTATCGACTTAGCTAACAGGGTCCTGCTGATTGTAAATGTATAACACGTTTTTTGTCACAGCAACATGTGGTGTTCGTCTCATTACACAGTTACGTCCCTTTTTTCCACGGTAATATGATTCTTACGCTTAAGTTGTTGTTGTTGTTGTTGTTGTTGTTGTTGTTGTTGTTGTTGTTGTTGTTGTTGTTGTTGTTGTTGTTGTTGTTGTTGTTGTTGTTGTTGTTGTTGTTGTTGTTGTTGTTGTTGTTGTTGTTGTTGTTGTTGTTGTTGTTTAGCGTCGCTTTCAACAATTTTTCAGTCATATCGCGACGGTGTCTACATGAGACAGTATTTTAAGCGCTGTCACACTGGAGTATCATGCCGCAGACACATGGTATGATACCCCACCCAGTCACATTATACTGACACTGGGCCGACCAGACCTAGAACTCTACTCTAAATGCTGAGCGTCAAGCGAGGAAGCTTCTAGTACCATTTTTTAAGTTTTTGGTATGATCCGGCCGGGGATTGAACCCACGACCTTCTACATGCGAGGCGGACGCTCTACCACTAAACCACGCCGCGGTCTTTCGCTTAAATAAAGTCCTATGTAATTTAGTTTTGAAATGTTTTCAAAATTGTTCATAGTGGTTGTGATTTCTTGCTGCAGATGAGTAGAGCAAAAGCTGGCATATCATATATTGCAATAACACATCACTGGTGTTAGAACAGTGTCTTTTATATGTGCATGTATTTATCAGTATTTGAGGACTTCTTTTTTCAAAAAAAAACTCAGGGTGTCACTGCACCCTCTTTAAAAGAAAAACAACGTGGTCAACCTACCAGTCATTGTGCATTTTATGTGCGTATACATTCCTGCTATGGAAAAAAAAACATCCTTAAAACATATTCTGTGGAATTCTTTTTACCATGGAAATCCTAGACCTTTTTTTATAAAGAACAAAGAAACAAAATCAACAGTGTAGTGAGACATGTAATGATACTGGTTAAACCTCTGCAAGCCGTACCTGGGTCTAATTTCAAACATTTTCCGTTGTCACACACGCTTGCAGTACTGTACAGGGACTGTAAATTGGAGTGCAACTCTGCCAACTGCAATACAAGAGTGTCATTCATTACATTATCATCCTTTCAATAACAGCTACTACTATTAGTTTGTACAACAGATCCAGTTCTCCCGATTGAATACGTTAATCCGTTAGCAGCACATTTAGGCACGTTGACTGGTCAGTTGTTTCAGGAAAAAAATGAATGACGTCATAGTTTTGTAAGCGTTCAATTGCTATGAACTGTTGAGCAGGCATAGAAGACGGTCTACCTGTTTTTTCATTGGCAGTTAATAGACCTGATTTGAGAGATACCCATTTCTACATACAGACTTTATTATAATTTAAAGAAATGTTGAACTTCTGAAACACGACTCACGATGTAAAAGTATGCACGATTTATGACACTTTTTGCCTGAAAGTAGATCCATTTGAAACACAGAACTCGTTCAACAGAAGTAAATGACAGGTTTCACCGAGTCTGTCCATGAGCATAATCATATGTGCAGCATTTCTCACGATTCCTGGCATCAGCCTAGGCAGTATTTCATTTTTCAAACAATACTAAATGTGTTCTACGATTCCAATAATTCAAATATAACAACACAGTACAGTCAAATATTAAATTCACCATCTAAAAAAACTCATATTACAAATATCCCTATTGATGCAAGAAGCAACCAAGTGTCAACTTGTTTCATATAAACTTGGTACCTTACTGCTCCAATCGGCCGATTAATTTATTATTTCAACAACATACCTTTTTCAGCTTGGTTTGGTTTTTGATGGCACTGGTACCTATGTCGGACATGATGTCAAGTCGACGTTTCAACTGTTCGTCCTTATAGTTCTTCCAGTTGTACTTTTCAACTTCCCGCGCCACCTTTTTTTTATATTGTGAAAGACTTAACGCTGCGTCGACCTATTTAACAATAAGTACACAAGGTCAGTGATTGGATAAATGGATTTTGTTTTACATTACGTCAACACCTACGTAGGGTAATTTGTTCAATACGACGCTGAAATGATGGTTTAGAGAAATAATAAAAAAATTTACAGTTTCTGTTCATTTTATTGTTAACCAAATCAGTAAACTATATTTTACATATATTTGAAATATATGAAAGCTACTCGGACGATGGTCTTATTTCACTATATGTCGACTCTATATCTGAGACTCGGTCTTAAATTTTGAAAGTTTGTATTTCGCATTTTAACAATTTCTGAAAAGTATTTTCTTTGCAAAAAAATAAAATAAAATAATTTCAATGATCTTATAAGAAATGTTTGAAATACACATTTTGAACTAAACTAGACTACATGCTTTACTTGAAGAAAAAACATTTTGAACTAAACTAAACTAGATGCTTTACTTAAAGAAAATATATATTTTTACAAAAATTTGCACTGTTTCATGTATTCCTATTATGTTCATGCCGTTGTTCGTTAAATACTCCCCAAGTAATAGTAAGTGTTCTTAATCGTAAATTTTTTATTTAATGAAAACTAACTGGCTTAGTGTTAAACGTCATTTGACTGACAGTTTGACGTCATTAGACTGACTCTGGGCGGGAACTTCGATGAAAGCTGAGATGATTGACGTTTGAAAATTGACTTTTGTTAAGGTCGTTTCTATGTATAGTTCACGCAACTATGTAGTTTGTAGATGACTCGTTCAGAATTTAATCAAGGGCGGAGTTTGTGCAATGTCATTCACGCGTGCGCAATGATGACGACCTTCTTAATAATTAAGAACGAACGTAATAATTAAATAATTTTGTAGGCTGTTTTAACAAATAAGAGCAACACAATTTTGAAAATTGACGCGATTCCATTGGTTATCAAATGAGGTCAAACACTGAGTATTTGGGTTTGTCGGAAACTAAGTTTTCAACCATTAAATTAAAAGACATATTTGTTTTATTAAATGTTAATTGAATTCAGTTTTGAAGACAGACCTTATCACTTGCGTAGTGTACATTCGATGAAAAATAGATATATTAAATTCAACAATTATGCAAGTGTTCGTTAAATGTATTGATCTGTCAGAAGCGTAGGGTTACCTGTAGTTTTTCGTTTTCGACTGTTATGTCCGTGTTGTAGTTCCATTCTACTTCATTTGATTTGTAATAATTGTCCGATGCTTCAACCTCATATTTTTTCAACCAATCCCGCAATTCATCACCTTCTGTCACGTGGCTACATTCATCGGCCGACCATCCCCGCTCATCCTCTGGCACTTGTTGTTTTAGCCAATCAGTGAGCGGTTGGAAATATTCCATTAGAGGCGCCACCTGCATTTTGTCAGTTCCTGTCAAATTCATCATAGCCTCTGTCCACGGCTTCGATGATCCGAGCTTTAACATATCACTGTGATAAATAACGCACATTTTCAATAAGAATAATTAACACGGTGTTGACGTTACATCATTTCCGTTTTAATGTTTTGACATGACGTCATTTCCTGTCAGTTATTTAACTGATGTATGTCCTTTTTTCAACAAAATGGATTTGACACAGTGTATATCAATTTTAGCTAATTTCCTGATCAAAGCATACGCCGAAAAATTGAAGGAAAAAAATAATTTAAAATATACATTGTTATTATAACTAAAACCGACAGATCTCTTACATTGAAATAATGAAAATCCCTGCTACTTTTAATGATCTATGCAACGTTACATACGGATTCTTTATGCTAAAAATATCACAAGAGACGCACTGCCGCGATATTTTCTTTATTTCTTTTTCTTCAAAATGTGAATACATGTAGTTTACAAGGTCCAAGTTCGTTGTAATGTAATATATTACACAAATAGAGCCAAACTGAGAAATAGACTATAGAACGTTAACTATAGACTTGAATCCGTTACATGTCATGTTGATTGGTCATTTGCTTCAGGGAAAGTTGAATGACGTCACATTTAAGTAGGCGTTAATAGCTATGAATTGTGGGACATGTTTGGAATTCCCTGCTTTTTCGTTGGGGTTGAACGGATCTGATTCGAAAGATATTTTGGAACTGGGATTTGAGGGATATACATGATATTTATAGAACGTTACCTTAGTCGTTTTCCTGCTTCCTTTGACTTGTATATATCACATTCGTGCAGTGTACCCTTGTGACCTGATTCGTCACAAAGGGCCTTGTGGAATTGAAATTGTACAACAAAACTCACAAAATATCTGAAAAAAATATATTCAATTCATTATATTATTCAGCATTAAATATCTAATACAGACGTTTATTGATGTTTATCAATCCAGGGGTCGTGAGTTCGAATCCCCCGCCCGGCAACAGTCTCCGTGACGATTGATATACGACATTGTGTCTCATTATCATTCGTCTCACCACTGATCCAAGTGGGAAAGTTATCAGTTACTTGCGGAGATGGGGTGTGCTGGAGTACTGGGTAATCCCAGGAAACAGTGGTTAGATTAACTGATCGTCTTTTAGATCTCGATGGCATATAAATGACGCTAAATATTCAATCAATTAATCAATCTGACGTTTATAGCCTAACATAATAATATGGAAATGCTAAAAAAAATGTGGTAAGAGTTTTTGACTTATATGCTTATCCGTTTAAACATATAAACAAAAGTATACATTCGCGCGAAATAAAATATAACAATGAATTGATATTAATTATTAGGAAATGTTTTCTGTCGTCTCGTTTATCATTAATCACCAACTTACTTCACGGTTTAGTTTAAAAAACTGAAATAAGTATCTTGAAGATTATTTGAAGTTGTTTTCGGAAGTACTTGACATTTAAAAATCAAATATTTGTTTAATGTTGGCCATCTGCAAAATATTTTTTAGAAATATCTCTGTCTAAACTATCTAAAATTTGGACACACAAAAATAAATGAAATTCGTTTTCAATAACATTCTGATTGCATTAAGTACACATTTTACAATCTTGAGGTGTGTTAGTGTATCTTGCACATTATAGTTATAATGTGTGTGTTTGGGGTCTATATTTATGTATTGCATACCATATACGCATGTTAAAACAAATAAACAGATCTTCAAAATAAATATTCTTATTAAATACATATTCATTTAAAGTAACTATTATAGATTTCTTTTTATATACAAAATCAAACATATTGATGAAAAAACACTAAAAAGAAACATTTCAACCATTCTTCTACAAAAAAAGACGGTACATTATCTTTTAGATATCAAAATAATATAGGTTTGTAAAATGGATTTACCCAGTGGGGCGGTCTTATTAAAATTGTGTACTAAATATTGTAAACAAACTTCTTAGAATTTTTTAGAAATTTTACGGACTTGAACTAAAAAAGCAATATTTTTACTCTCACCCAAACGTCTTGTATTTTAATGTCGTTTAGACATTGTGATTTACATTTCTTCTAAAAGCATTTGTCAAAACTTTAAAAACAAATACACTTACCATTGTATTTGCTACGAACTCATTCAATATGATTCATTATTGATCTCAAAAGTTTTCAACAACTTTTTGTGTACATGATAAAGCATCAGACCCATTTACCCTTTTGTCGAGATTGTTGTTGTTGTCGTTGTCGTTGTCGTTGTCGTTGTCGTTGTCGTTTTTGTTGTATGGTGTTTAACGTCGCTTTCAACAATTTTTCAGGCATATCGCGACGGTATCTACTTGAGACAATATTCTTAGCGCTGTCACACTGGAGTATCATGCCGCAGGCACATGGTATGATATCCCACCCAGTCACATTATACTGATACCGGGCCGACCAGACCTATAACTAAATACTGATCGTCAAGCGAGGAAGCTGCTAGTACCACTTTAAAAGTCTTTGGTATGAACAGGTCGGGGATCGAACCCACGACTTTCCACATGCGAGGCGGACGCTCTACCACAAGAACACGCTGTGTTATATCGAGATTGGTCATATACATGTACATGTAAGTTATACTCACCTTATATAAGGCACATTTGCTGGAATATGGTATTTCGCACCTGGATCGAAATCTGAAGCACTTCTCTCCACTGGCGGTGATATTCCTTGATATTTACACCTATGGTAAATATAAATTTTCTAGTTATACCTAATTGTTTATATCAACTTCCAGGTATTAGATAATAAAACTTATGTCAGAACACTATGTTCTGCATGACAATATATACAGGCAAGAAGTATCGGCCAACATGGAATCTTGGTGTGTTTCTTCATTTATTAAAAATAAATATCTTAAAACCAACCAAAACTTAAAACCAAAATGTTCTCATGAAACATTGTGTATTCTTTATTATAGGATTAAATTATTTTTTCTTCTGGTTTTAAGCATATGTAAAGAATGTCGAATCACACGCAAATCAAATAAAGTTCAAAGGACTTTATGTCAGATTTACTATTCGGTAACACGAAACTCTTCCTCAAAATTCGTTTTACACATCAATACTACTTTAATTTGAATGTCCTTGTGGACAGAATCTATGTCAATGACTAAATACTCTAAACTGGCAAATACTTTCAGCTATTTTAAGACATATTTTAAATGAAATATATGTATTTTTGATTCTTTTAAAAGTAAGTGATCTTGACACGGCGCCATTAACTATTATTACTAAGAACAGGTCCGTTACATTGCAATGCGACGCGAGCACGTTGATTGGTCAGTTGATTTAGGGAAACTTCAATGACGTCGCAGTTTAGTAAGCGTTAACTAGTTATGAATTGTGGGACAGGCATAGAGTTCCCTGATTTTCCATTGGGGTTGAGCAGACCTGATTCGGGAGATATCAGGGGCTGGGATAGACTAAGAACAGCGTACCTCAGGTCCCACCACTTCTCGTTATATTTCTCAGGAGGGGTTTCTCCACTAAATACACTCCAACGCCATTGGTCAATCAAATACCCAAACGGAAGAAATGCTATCTTCTCTAACGCCATGCTCATCAAGAAGTTGATATCCGCTTCTGTGAAGCAAAATAATAAAAAAAAACAATTGAACGATAGATCATCACATGTTATACTACTGTAAATAGCCTAACATTAAAGTTCAGGTAATCGACCATCCCATCTGCATACATGTCTCGATTCATAGCAGGATGAGTTACGACAGTTTCTATTGGTCCCAATTTCAGAACCATAACTTATATTACTATCTGTTTATTGTCAACGTTCGTTTCTATAACCGATTGTTTATGTCATGTTGATATCATGTTGATTACCATATGATTTACCGTTCTCGTATATAGGTACAATGGCACTCAGTTTAGGTACTGTCAAGTCATAGAACATGTGGAAAATGTGTAGATCTTGTTAAATCTTGCTCCGAGGTTATAAAACGTCAACACAAATTCGAACTCAATCACTGCTTCTTGGATTTAGATATAAACACAAATAATAGCACAAACACTTGATTCGGACTCAAATTTGAAAGTGTTAATGCAGTGGTAGAAAGTAGAAAGTCATTGTAACATGTATTTACACTTGTTTTGGTATGAGTCCATACATCTTTAGTTGAGCATGAAATATTGAATGGAACATAAAACATACTTATATAACCTCCAACCCTGGTTAACGACAACAAAACATTGTATTTGTTTAATTTGATTGTAATACAACGTAATTTTTTTTCCAAAATGTAAAATATGTGCACTTGCTGAAGATTCTTTGTTAATCATGCAGACCACAACAGAAAAAAAAAACATTATATAAAAGAGAATTTAAGATTTAAAATAGAATGAAAAAACAAAAATGTTTATACCATAGCTTTTCTGAACTGTATCTAATAATCCTATTGTATGTAAATGTTTTGGTGTTGACACTGACAATGCCATGACGTCACCTATGGCTTCATGGAATCCTGATGAAATAAATGAAAATAATTTGCTGCAGACACAACGTTATAAAACCAAGACGTCACTCATGGCGCCATGGAATCCTGATGAAATAAATAATACTGCTGCAGACACAACGTTACAGTGAACCATAACAACAACGTTTAACAATTTAACAATCGTTTATAAAATTATTATTTACTAAAGTGATGCATTACATTGAGTTTATAAATGTATCTAATTTATTTTAGCTTGATGGCGAAATAAGCTCAGAGCGTATAAGAATCGCCCTCGTGTCAGTTTTCTGGGTAGAAACAATACAAGCTATGTTTTTGGGAGGTCATCGGATTGAAATTGTGACCTTGGGTGGGAGCGGCTATCACTACCGCCCCGCTTCGCCTATACATCAATTGACATAAACACATCAACACTATTTGCTACCAACATTTTGCACCATTACACGAATAACAATATCTTAAAAATAATAACTACGAAAATATTCGCACATATGCAGCAACCGATGTCTGCTAAACAATTCATCCCAATTACCAACAAAAAATGTTTATGAATCACCTAAATACAAACATATAAGTGGCTAAATGTTGTCCAAACTATTATTGCTACTACTGCTAAATGCAGAGGCATCCACTTAATGAACTTATGTTGTATTAAACTAATAAATGGTCAAGCAATCCTTGACCACCAGGCTCCGGCTGCTTAACGTCAGGATAGATTTGTATCCTACTTTTTATGAAATTTGTTTGGGAATGTTAAACAATTTCATTTATTGGACATGATATTAAGCTAAATACCAGTGAACCAGATAAATGTAAATGGTATCCTATACCATACCAGTCGTTAGCAACAGTAGACGAGGAAGTCAACACTATGTTAGAGTCAATTGTTATAGAAATATAATTGATAAAAGAAACCTGGATTGGCGCCTTCGTGGAAGATAACTGGTTGGTCATTATACTGTAGGAAGTATTGAATGTGTCCCATTTCGTGGTGTATCACTCCAAGATTCTCCATGTTAACATCCGTACACATCTTGATTCTAGTGTATAAATTATAAATATTAAATCAAAGTAATTGAAATAATTGATGGCTAGCCTTCAATGAATATTCATACGCGTTCGTAATTTGTTAAATATCAATGTAGCGTTTGGTTTATTTTTAAAACGACATCATAGTATCATTGTCCACAATATAAATTATATTCATTGTTTGTTCTGTTGCATCTATAAAATACATGCAAAACCTAATTTCCACGAATAAAAAGTAGTCCCGGTCGCGTATAGTCTTTTTGGCGGTGATAAAGACTGCAAAGGTTGATCACTTATACATAAATAGTGCTATGCATCACGGCTATAAATAAAACGAAACATGTTTGAAATTAATTTAAAATCTCCAAACTCTGATAAAAGGATTTCCTAGACGTGCAACACACAATCATCAGAAGTAAAAAGAAGATACGCTTTTATTGTTTATTTTCATTAGGGGATAAATAATGAAACATGCAATGCATCTCACATCCCCTAGCATCAGTTTATGAAGAATTCTGTTCCCGAACTACAAGAAATGAGCTCTCAAAAATAACACGTTTTTTTATTATTATTATTATTATTCCCTATCCGTTCTCCTTAAACAAATAATTTTAATCGTATAAACTATGTCAACAATATATGAAATAGGTTATACGAAAGTTATGACTGAAGAAAGAAATAAAATCTTACTCCTCTTTTTTTAATTTATTAAAATGTATGTAATGATTCATTATTGTATGTACAATTCAGCTTGATATTGCTATGATACAAAACTACATTACTGTATGGAAGTTAGTAATATATACTAAACGCCATTAAAAACGCATGTTTTTAAATATTGAATATATTATTATCCCATATTTGCTAGCATTGTTATCGTTCGGGTCATATATATTATAAAATCAATTGATTTAATATGTGTGCGTTTAAAGTGATTGAATTGTTTGAATAAAATTAAAAAAACAAGATAAGAAGTCTTGGTTTATCATTCATGTCATATCTGAATTTGATCATTACAATACTCATATTTGCGCTTTTAAAGACATTAAGTGTATTTTAAAGTATAATGCCATGTTACTTTAATATATGTTACCTGAAATCTTTCCTGTTGAAGAACTCCCATGCTGAGGCGTGACACACCATTGTTATACCCTCTGGATTGATCATAATTGTCTTATTCCAGAACGTGTCTGGCATGCGGGATAGACCGAGGGAAACGAAAAAGTCCTCAGCTGTTTTGAACATCTGCATCACCGTATAGTTCTGAGAGAGAAAAAATATATCGGTATGTATTGTATTTATTAGAATTATTCTGTATCTGTTAATATCACGTAAGCGGCTTTGTACTTTAGTCAATTATTTTCTCTTTTCTTTGTTTTATGATTTATACAGAGTGTCTGTAAGACAACTGAAAAGAAAGAATACTTTAGTTATATTTGTAATGTTTTCTTAACTATTCTAACTCCAACTCTGTCGTTAACGTATTTAAACAATACACCATGCACTTATTTGGTTTTTAATTTGTTCAAAAAGTATGATAGAGAGCGTTTTCCTTACCTGTTTTATCATCTGCGGTGTCACATCTACCTCTTCAACACCTTTATACGGCTCGACAATATCATATATGTTATTCCACTGCTGGGCCCACATGTTACCTAGATGTAAAGTAACTAGTGTAGACCACAAGTTTGCTTTATGGCAACTACACGTTTGCTTTAAGTTCAATAACGTAAATCACATGTATGTTTAATGTCAACCACTACAGATAGAATGATAGGACGAATGTAGATCAGTGCATGCTTTAAAATTACTGATGTAGGCACAGGCTCGCTTTAATTCTGTCAATATAGACTTCAGTTTGCTTTATGACAACTATTTAAAGCACGTGTTTGCTTTAAATAAACTAAGGTAGACCACGTGTTTGTTCCAAGTATATTTTTATTTTATAAATTGGTGTTGTAGTTTCAAAGAAGAGGATAACTTCAATAGTACAATTATAGTTGTAGCAAATGTATATTGTAGCAAACACCAATCTATGAAGTAATGTACACTCAATAAGATGACATACGGACACGGGATATATTCTAACACCGAATGAGAAAAATAGACGAAATATAATTATTATATCTCGCTTAATACTTACTTACCATCCTTCATTAGTTACTGAACGTGTTAGAGGTTTTTGAATTTAAATAAAAAAATGAAGGCCGCCACAAGTAGCGAAAAAGACCTACCAAATAAATGTGCAGGAATATGGCCGGACTTTGGAAAGTTCTCGGCACCATACTGTTTTATGAGCTGTTTTCGGACGTAACCATGAAGCAGCTTATACAAGGGGTTTAACTCTTCTAACAATGCCTTCAAGTCCTCTTCGAACGTTTCTGTTTCATAAACAGCTCTCCAATACTCTCCTGTGTCGGTGTAATCTATCAAAATACATAAATTACATTTGTCAATTAAGAGAAACGGTAGAAAAATAAGGGAAAGCTCCAAATTTTCAGAGTAAAAACTCCGAAAATGGATAGCATCTCTGCATTTCCGTCGGAAATATTTTTAAACAATGTACTCTAAACTAAAATAAAGTGAAGCATCCATCCATCATTAGCACAGTTTAACATTTTTATGTATTTAAACTTATTTATTTTACTTCAATTTAGACAAATAATGCTCGAAATCTTCCTGGATGGAACCAGTACCAAGCATATGTGGATAAATTGTCTTACTCAAGGAAATAGAACTTCATTTTTGCAAAAAAAATCAATATAAACAATATTCTGATCATTTGTCAACATCAAGTTTTTCATTTACTTAATTCTTCTTCAAAACTGATAATTTCTTTTAGATCATTGTAAAATCTTATACAACGTCGTATGTATTTACAAAAACATACCAATGCATTCTGTGTAAAACGACAATTTTCATTCATTTAAGTAGGCAGATCTCAAATAAACACAAGTTAGGTACTACGCTCACCTACCAGTGTTCAATTTAGTAGGTAACGTACCTAAAATAAGTACGAATCACGCCGTTTATTTACCAGCTTTCACTACAACATAAAGGCCTATTTACTGGTTCGATTTTTACCTAATATTTTACTTATGAACTCAAAACTCGTGACGATGCGAAATTATGCTGGCCCTGTAATTGTTAAATATTGAATCAATTGCGTCGGTTGATGATCATTTTTGGTCAGATGTAATAAGATCACAGACGTTAACGGTTACGGAAACCACATGAAAAGTAAAATTACATCAATTAACACAAAGATTTACTCAAATTGTTTGCTGTTCGTATGTGTACGTAAGTCTCGCGGAAGAGATAGAACTGTGATTTAATGATAATTTTAAAAATAAACATACGACTGACGATTTGGAAAGTTAGTTTATAAATCTGTAGTATTCACATATGCATTGTCCGTTCTTTTTAATATAGAAACCTCTGTTCGAAACGAAGTAAGATGCAAATTTACAACATCAATATCGGGCAGATGCATTACAATGTATAAAAATGCAATTAAAATATTAATTAAAAATATTAATTAAATGAAATATGGCACTTGGATATTTTAACCATTTACATAAATATTATTTAAATGAAATATGGCACTTGGATATTTAACCATTTACATAAATATTATTTAAATGAAATATGGCACTTGGGTATTTTAACCATTTACATAAATATTATTTAAATAAAATATGGCACTTGGATATTTAACCATTTACATAAATATTATTTTTCAAAACACTTACTGAGTTCCCTAACCGCTTTGTTGCTTAGATTAACAAACGCAGCATAGTCTTCTTTCATCAATCTTCCAGTGACGTCACGCCACTTTACCCACGCCTCTTTAAGATCAGAATAGTTTCTAGATGAAGTCAAGATATCCGTTAATCCTGTAATGCAGGGCACATACATGCTAATTAAATACGTTAATTGAATATTTCAAATAACACAATATCCACCTCATGATCAAAAGAACGTTCGGTGCAATGGCTTAAATGAAAATCATGCGAAGATCTTTTAAGTCAAGAAAAACTGTTGCCGGTGGACGAATTAGTTGCGGCGGAATAAAGCAAATTAAACGAGGTAACTCACCCCTTGGCTTCTTATGCTTTGATATATTTGACTATGTTCCAAAAAATCGTTAAAGAATGATAATTATGTTGTTCAAGGGGACTACATTGAATTAAGGTAGTGCGCGGCTTTCCTATCTTTTTTTTTGACATCTTCTGTAAATTATAAAAAATCTGAACACATGCTATAAAGTGTCAGTTTTTGCTTCAGCTTTGTTTGTTTTTTAAATTGTCCCACATAATCTCGTTAACAGCGCCCCCTAGCGGACGATTTTCACCATTTATTTCCTTATTAAATGGTCAATTTTAATTGAAAATTGTGTTCAACTACATTATTAAATCACTTTTTATACTTCCTGGGATAAGATTATAACTTCAACACAGATAAACACAGCATATGGTACCTTTACATCTTATCATTACGCCGGGATTGATTAAAACATGTGTTTAAAACAACAAAATTTGAAAATTCACGCTTGATTGCGCAAAAATGCTCTGGTACAAGATTTTGAATTTTTACATATTATGTTAAACATTATTCATTTCACTTCAATATGACAGAATTAAAAGACAGGATGTCCACGTTAGTTTTTCATGAATTGGATTTCAAATTAAAAGCACTTAAAAACACACGTTGTTTGTCTGCTATTTTGACGACGTCGTATTTTACATTAGTATTATATGGCGTTCTCTTGACGTCGTCTGAAATCACAAAAATAATTTTAAAAAATCAATTTGTCGTTTTTGTATTTTTCCAAAAACATTAATGTTGGGTATTTGAGATCTATAATCTTGAATATGTGTATAATTATAGGTGTTTACTTAGTGTACCACTATTAATGGCGGAAAAGTGTATTATATAATGGGGACACAAACTTTAAACGTAGACAGATACACGCTTATGACCCTTACAACTTTATTCTTTATTAACTATATGCTGTTCTATGTGTTAGGAAACCAATGCAACCACGTTGAAGACACACCAAATCAATGAAATAACATAAAAGGATCCATTAGAACACACAGAATGTTAACAAGAAAGAAAACCCATTATCGATGATTCAATGCTAATTGGTCGAGTGAAATTATAAAGCCAATACTTACAAAACGTCTATAGTGTACATCACCACTACTCCTACTTCGTTAAAATACGATACACAACATTTGAATTTAAAATGTTATATAGACAAAAATTTTGTACATCCATATGTTAATTGACAATGATATTCGAAAAAAGTTAATGAGTAATAGAAATTAAGCACGAGTTCGTAATGAAATTGAGATATGTAATGTGAATGTAGGGCTTGATCAGTTGGCCAATGTCATTATCTCATTTTGATTTTGAAAATAAATGTAATTACATGATGCAATTTGTTTTTTTGGTTTATAACTGTGTTAAATATCGCTGCATAGCTGAAAATAAACATCACCTGTTATATAGAACATTTAAAGGGGAACGCAACCCTGTGTATAAAACAGGATAATATGAATAGCTGTGCGTTCAGCTTTCTATTTATAGTATTATTATGCATAAATTCGAGTCCATAAAGATATATCAGCTCGTTTTGTAACGGTCATTTTCGCACATAGACTTTGTGGTGGAAGTCGCCATATTGGATACCTGCGTGACGTCATAACTGCACTTCCGGTTTAAAACATAATTAATTTATACGCTACAGCAGATATAGAAACGTGCAATTATAGTTATCGGCAAATGTACTCGCAAGAATAATAAAATAGATTTTAGTAACGGAGAAGGACTTGTGGCCTACAACTTTGAACCAGAATTTTCAGAACGAAAGTTAAATGAATTAGAAAACGAGAGAAATAGTGAGACGGCACAGTTGTTCACACATGTGAAAGACTTTTGCAGCTGCGAAAACTGTGTAATGATGCCTTCGTCTGACGAAAATTCGTGCTGCAGATGCAATGACCATACTAGTGGAGATTTAAAAGATTTAGAATGTATCACAGAATTTTCCCAGAGAAACACATCAATGTCTTATGAAGTTTTCACCCAAAAAGATTATAACTGTTAAACAGTCACACCGATCATGAACCAGAGATCAAACCCGAAAGGCATCAATCACGAGTCTGACATCTTATCATGTAACCTGATATTGATGATTGAATTTCAAAATAGTAAAATTACCCTTAGCTTGATAAAAAAAGTAATTATTGCGGTCAGTGTTGATGTAGATCCAGGCGAGCCTGCACATTGATGATGATTCGTGGTGTACTATCAGGGTATATACTGTTTGCTACTCAAGTCAATACATTATCAAAAAAAAACACTATTCAGACCAGGAATGGAATTTAAGGGAAAATGTTTTGTTACATATATTTACCTGTCTAAGAGAGAATAAGAAATAATATTAAATCTCTTTTCTTATCGTGTTTAGCTGGTGCGGCCAGAGTTGCATACTGAGAAATGGCTGATAAAATTTTGATTTCATACCCTTTTTAGTAAAATTAGATGACGCATGGATGAGGTTTTTTTGTGTGTGTTTTTACATTGTCTTTTGGTTATTCAAGTGGTGTTACTACCCAATTTGATATATGATGATTATCTATTCTACCAGTTCCCTGAACAGTGTGTGTTGTACTAAGGATTATAGTCCCTCCGCCAGGTTACCCCGGGGGCTTGCCCCCGGGCTGGCACAATAGAGTGTGGACTGTAAAAAGATTAATTTTGGAATTTTGATGTTTTTGCTGTTCCGCCGCAGAACTGTTTCTAAAGTTCCTAAATCTGTGTAAAAAAGGGATATACCTGTCGGTTAATTTAACCTTTAGTTGGTTTATCCCGATATGCCGTGTTAAGGTGATGTATGTTGGAGTGGTGTTGGACATGCCGCCGTGTGGATCTAGATTCTTTGTGTTTGTGTGTTGATTGGGATGGGGTCGATATAATATTAGTGTTTGTTGTTGTTGTTGTTTAAGTGTTGAGGGTATATCTTAGAATACCGTTGTTTTGTGCGTTGTGTATGGTGTGTATGAGTCAAGGTGGATCGGGTAAGGTCAGGGAGGGCACTAGTTCTCTTGTTTGTGGTGGTGTCTTCTTGATTGGTCATTTTCGGAGGTTGTTGCTCTGTGGTTGGTTGTGCTGCGTAGTTCGTTGTCTAGAAGATACCCGGCAGTACCTGTACCCCACACTTTAGGTGTGACGTATCTGGTACCCCCGGGCTTGTTGGGTCGTCTTCTTGATGGGTCTTCTGGTCACGGCGCCTGTGAATTGGTTAGTTGGCCTCGTTCAGTCGTCGTGCCGTCTGGTCCCCGGTACTTCTAGACATCTTGGTGCAGTGAACCTTTGTTAATTGTTAGTGAGCTTGTTATGGGTTGCTTACAAAAAACGGCCTGCTTTATGGGGGTTTTATAGTTGGGCATTGCCTTTATTTTCAATAAATGTTATATTATATATAAAATATCTAGATCTACTTTTTATAATATATTTACAGTTAATAGCTACATTTGTTGTGCCTAGCACCATGGTTCATTAGCACTATGGTATACCACTGAACATGTATGAATGTTGTTCCTTATAGGGAGTGTCATATGGAATATAATGTCTACAGGCATATTGCACAAAGTGTATGTTACTGTCCAGCTACTGGCACCCTGCTGAGCTTTCATAATTCACCAACACCACATTCACATCATGTGGTAATGAGAAATACCCTGCCACAGTGTGCATATTGTACCCTAATAAGCGTAAGTCACCCCAGGTTTAATGACCCCAGGGTTTATGACAGGATGTTATATCACATAGTATTATGGCTTATTACTAATTTAAACATTTTCAGTTAATCAGGGTTTCAATATCAATGCAAACTTACAAGTAAAGAATTATGCTATATGATTTTATGTATATTTTTCACAAATTGTATACCAGAACACTATTTTAACAGTAAAAAAAAAGTTTCATGTATTTATGAATAAATAAAGGAACAAAGGTTTTAATTTATCTTTTTTCATTACGAAGTAGAGGTAGTTCAAATGTCTATTCAAGAATAATGACCTAGTTGACTGTGAAAAAGCCATATATCAATAAACCATATTGCCTATTGATTATAATATTAATAAAATGAGTTTATGAACAATTAATGGTTGACTGAACATTTAGCATCATTTTTGCCATCGAGGGCTTACTGTACAAATGTTCAGTTAACTTAACCACTGTTTCCTGAAAAGTTAACCAGTACTCGAGCACACCCAACAACCGCAAGTAACTGATAATTTTCCCACTCGAATCAGCGTTGAGAGATAAATGATATTGAGACATAATGTTGTATGTCAGTCATCACAGAGACTGTCGCCGGGTGGGGATTCGAACTCGCGACACCTGGATTGATAATTAGACACGTAACTGACTTAGCTAATCGGGCCTGTCACAATTAATTGGCTTTAATTTGTATTTTAATAATAATTTTTAGATACCATATCGTTTTCACACCTTATGTTTTGGCATTAACCTCTTGTTTTTATTGTTAATTGGATTATCACACCTGTTTAAACAGCATGCAATTATAAGTTTGTGAAAGTTTGCTATATCAATTTCGCAATATTTTGGAAGAGTATATAAAATCACAAATTAAATTTCAGAAATCAGTTGAGCTATAAGTGTTATAAGCACATTTTTAAGAGCTTCCCACTGGATAATATACACTAAGTCTATATGTATGGCGCATATGGTCATCTTCGTACTGAAATCATCTGAAATTATATGCTTGGGTAGTGGTACGCCAAGGCATTGGTACGCTTCATTCTGCAATCTTAAGTCCTACCCCAAAGTATAAAGGCGTTTTGCGCGTGATGTCACCAGAAGCTTGACACTGAGGCATTGTGAAATCACATATTAGGAAAACTAAAAACAACGCTGCCCACAAAACATATCGCATTACTCACCTACACTTTTTCCGTTGATGAAAACAATGTTTATGGGTTAAGTCCTTCAATTCAGAATAGTTTTCGCGTTTAATTGTCTTCATTTGATGTTCACTAATGTACTGTATATATATCTATCAACTGTTTACGTGAATTAGTGTATATACAAAAGTTTCAGAAGAGAGCAGTCACTAACGACTCAACAAAATGTTCGCGAGAACTAGAGCGGAAGTGCAGCTATGACGTCACCGAAAACCTCCAACATAAAAGAGCTATAAAATGGCGGCGCCCATGATATATAGGAAACGCTTGAAATCATGATATTTAATATCGTTTTTCTCACTTGATAAATTTCGTTCAATTAAAATTTGTTGATTTTTGTGTTAGTTACATGTCTATTTAACGATAAATGACCATTTATATTCTGACATGCGGTACCCTTTAAGGACAATTCAATAACATGCGTTTTCTCATTTCAGTGTAGATACTAATCGTTTAACCACTAAACTGTAATCTATGGTTATTAAATACAAACCAGGCTCCAGTAACAACGTCTCTCCACTTGACATTTTGACTGTGGCTTTTCCATAAATTCCTTCTATATGCGCCTGTAGATCTGCCATCTGTAATAGTCAATGTCAGATAATCAAATATAATCAAAGTACTAAAAGTACTCTTAGCCGAGTTTTAATATATATTTATACACCTTCAAAAGTTGACAGATATTATTGTGGCGTAAAGTTTATTTTAAACAACATTTTTTTAAAAAATTCTATAATTCAATGACCATAATATATTTTTATTTTTTATTTTGTTTTTGCTTGCATATGATATTATGAAATACATGCAAAAAATGAAATTCGAGTATGAAAAAAATTCTTTTCTCGTATGAACATTTTTGCAGTAATTAAAAGTTTAAAACTTGATCACGACGAAATAAGCAGGGCTTTGCATTAACATAAAATGTATAATTTCGAACAGGCCTCTCTCTCACTTGGTGTTTCTTAAAATTAAAATTAATAGGTTAATTGTGGTTGTGTTTTGGGTGATTACTCAGTACGGACCAAGCTATCCCGATAGCGTCCGTTAAATAGCAATACTGCGAAAGCTACATTTGAGCACGTTGATTGGTCAGGTGCTTCAACTGAAAGTATGAATGACGTCACACATTTGTAAGACTGCAATTGCTATGAATTGTATGACACACATGGAATTCCTTGCTTTTTCATTGGAGGTTACTAGAACAGATACGGGAGATGATATCAGGTTCTGGTATATACTGATTACTTATTTATTCTGCGATAATTACATTACACGCAAAATATAAAGTATTGGAGACAGTCTAAACACATGTTCATAAGGAAGCATTAAAATTAATATATTTCGGTTTTAAAGACGTTAAGTAATAGTTTAAAAAGGTTAATGGAAAGGAAGAGTTAAGATGTAGTTACTATTATCCATAGACCACAACTGTGACACATATCGAAGACTTGTTTCTATTAATGATTTTGTTATACCTTAAATGAAAATATTTAAAACAATAAATCAATTGAACTGAATATTGTATGTTTTGATAAAAGTGTCTATACATTTGTTTTTGAATGGGGTTAAACGCTATTTCCAACATATTTCTGGTTATATATGGTATATCAAGTTTTATTGGCTAAGGATGACCTCAGAATGAATCTGAGTAAAACCATTGTCCATTTGCAAGTAACCGGCAATCTTTTTTCATATAAAGTTATTGAAGCGAGTGGAACTCGAACTTATGACCTCGGCGGTGAGAGGTTAGAGATCTTGAGATGATTCCTTATACCAGCCCTAGTTTCTTTACGATGGCATCGTTTAATGTGTCCGTAGCGTATGTTAATTCGATATTTAAACTACATACTGTTACTGCGATAATGAAACAAAAGGTTCAAATGGGTTTGAGTCGCTCACCTGATTTTATCTCTGCTATTTTTTTCAAAACTTTGAGAATTATATGTGTTACCATAGTATGCCTATGTATAAACAAAGTGTCCCCTTACTTGGCCCTAATGAACATTAGTCCCTTTACTTCAGAACCCTAGTCCCTTTACTTCAGAACCCTAGTCTAGTCCCTTTACTTCAGAACCCTAGTCCCTTTACTTCAGAACCCTAGTCCCTTTACTTCAGAACCCTATTTATAGAGATTATCTAAACTAAATATAAACACATATTGCTTGTCTATTCCTGAGAAGAAGATTCTTCAAAAATCACAACTATATCCCGTTTTTAGGCTATTTGCCTCTTATAGATATTAAACCACCCTTTAAAGGACCCCCTGTCAACTGTTTTGACTAAACAATACTTTTGAATTCATTATGATTGGAATAATGGTAAAAATATTTAAAAGATCCTAATATCCCATGGTATTTCTATGTAAAATTAAAGTTCCCTAAATAGACCCGAACGAAATTTAGCCCTTTTCTTTGAACAATCCTGAAACGCCTTCTAATATAGGAATCATCAATACCAAATATAAAGACATTTGGCGTGTTGGGTCTGGAGAAGATGATTTTCGAAATTTTCGTTTATTAAACTGATAGGTCTCGCTGGCGGGGATACGTTTTACCCTAGGGTCGTCGTTTGAAGAAACTGATTAGGTGTATCACCTAATGCAAAATACCAAAGATCCAGACCTTGCTTTTTCTGAGAAGAATATTTTTGAAACATTTTAAGAAAATAAAAGCTTCAGGGTCATGATTTTAACAAACTTTATTATACAATGTTTCATACCAAATGTTGTGAAAATCTGTGAAGAGAAAATAATGTTTGAAGCAAAAGGCGGACGGACGACGGACACAGAGCAGTCACAAAAGCTCAACTTTGTACCTTCTTCTAACACGAGCAAAAATACATGTGATATATAATAGAATTACGTATAAAACACGATAATATGAATGACATGGATAAAAACATTGAGAAAAAGGAGACACTAATACAAGAAGCAAAAAAAGTATTCAGATTCAAAATTTGAAACTCGGTCAATCACAGATCGTAACCAAGATAAGAAAGACGGCATGTAACTTATTTGCCAATCGGTCACTGTGAAAAACAGTGTTATTTGAATGTTTTATAAAGACAGAGTTTCAAACTCTTGATTTCATGTCTTGTGTTCATATCACTACATACAACGCAAACCGAGCAAATGTTTATGTGTGCTATTGATTTATTTGATGGTTTACCTGTTTTAGTTGATCCTTATCTTCCAGTGCATTTGTACCAATATTTGTTATCTTTTTGAACTGTCGTTTAACTGTAGTGTCCGAGGACTCCTTCCAGGGGAAATAATTTGCCGTCTTTGCCATCTTTTTGTCAAAATCAGATTTTTCCAAACCGATATCAACCTGGAAATAGCACTCAGATGGTGTTTCAAGTTTTAAGTTTTTTTTACTGATGTCGGCAATACATTTTATTTAGATAACTTTACCACTATTAACATCTACAAGCAAGGTCCACTCTTAAAATTTATAAGCAACGCCGATATGACTACCAAGGCATGTTTTGGTCAGTGTGCGACAGTGTCAGTCTCTGTGTGTTCTAGTATGTGCATATATCTTCATTTAACATAAGTATTTTTATTCATTCTTGTTTAAACCTTTTTTTATCGTGTGTGTCAATATATCTCACCTTTAACTATTGTTATAGTAATGTCACTGGAACAAGGGCGACATGAGTAGCTTGATCAGAATTGTAACCACGTGGCCATAGCAGCAAAATGAGCGACGGTCATTCTTGAATTTATTTTTTTGTAATGTATTTTAACGCATTTTGCAACTCATTTCAGGTTATAAACGTCTCACTACACAGTTACTTCTCTTTTTCTCCCACGTTAACATGATTCTTACGCTTAAAAAACGGCCTATGTTATTTGGTTTTTAAATATTTTCAAAATGGTTCATAGTGGTTGTGATATCTTGCTGCAGATGAGCAGAGCAAAGGTTGGAATATCATATATTGCAATAAGAAATCACTGGTGTTAAAAAATTGACTTTTATAGGATTTCAACATATGCATGTATTTATGAGTATTTCAGGACTTCTTTTTTTCAAAAGATCTCAGTGTGTCACAGCACCCTCTTTTGAAAAAACCCAACCTGGTCAACCTACCAGTAATTGTGCATTTATATGTGGGTATACATTCCAGCTATGAAAATAAACTCTATGTGTAATTCTTTTTTACCATGGAAATCCTATCCCTTATTTATATAGAACAATGAACAAAATTCAAATGTGTAGTGAGACCTTATATGGCTTATCCAATTTTGTTGATGGAGGAAGACCTCAGAATGAATCCGAGTAGAATCACCCATCCTTCCGCAAGTAAATAGAAAACTATCTCACATAAAGTTTTTGGAGCGAGCCTACGACCTTAGCGATGAGAGGAAACTGATCTTAGACTACTCGGCTATGAAGGATCCTTAAACATTTTATAACTGTAAATTGTTTTACATACCATGACCTGTTGGTTCTGATCAGTAATATTTGAGCCATAGTTCCACTGTGCTATTGTGGCCCTGTACAGCATATCGGATGCGACGTCGTCATATTCCCCAAGCCAGGTAACGGCAGTAGGTTCTTCTATATCAAACGTTACGTCTGGACAAGCCGGATCCCAAGAAGAGTTTCCCCCCTTAGTGTCATCTTTAAAAACATGTAAAAACAAAAGCACAATAAGAAGATATTTATGTCACTGTATTTCTGTATCGATGTTGCTTGCTGCAGCGGTCTATTTACACTGCATTGTGATCAATATGTTTGTATATGCATTGGTGTCCATGATAATCTGTGTCAAGTATTCAATGGTTGAATGGTAGCGTTACATTAACGTATCAAGCGAATCATTATTTTTTAAGTTCGTTCTTTCATTAAGAAATAACGAGTATACTAGTTAAAGAGAAATGCGACGAAATGTTGTAATGAAAACAACAATGGAAAGGAAAAAAGAAATAACCTTCTAAATTTAAAGGTGGTTATCCAAATAACTTTTATATGAAAGGATATTATCTGTGGTAGAATTTATATTGAAGGGAGATTTCAGTGAAAAAGTATGGGAGTTTGTGTACCACATATTGTGCTTTATACATGTACATAATTTCAAGGAATTCTCCGTACAAGCAAAGCTAAGAAAATTACAAAATATACACACGTAACAGTAATTTCTTCAATACACGTAAATTTACAGTAATTACGTTTGTGTACTACACATTGCATATCATTGTGCTTTACAGTTGTACAAAATGCTATGGAATTCTCCGTACAAGCAAAGATAAGAAATTACAAAAATAGGCTTAATTCCTTCAATACAAGTTTACAGTAATGACGCTTTTGCACTAAGCATTGCCATATTGTGCTTTACACGTGTACACAGTTTCAAGAAATTCTTCGTACAAGCAAAGTTAAGAAAATTACAAAAAAAAAAAAGAAGCCATTGTGAACAAATAAACAACAAAGTGTCATGCCTTTGTGCACTGTGCACCCATTCCATTATTTTCAGTATACATTGTCTCCCGTATTGTTTAAGTTGTCCAAGTTATGGTGCCCCGAACAAGATAGCGGAAGAAAATGCGGTCGATAGAAAAATAAACGCAAATATCATACATGTACACAAGCTCCTCTAAAATTTCAAAGAACGAGTTTCACGAAACCCCAATAGTCTTGAAGTTCGCTAAATACAATACCATTAATATGTACATGTACAGCAAACAGATGCAATTTTCCTACATTTTAAGCCATTTTATGTAAATTTATCGTGGTTTTAACAGGAAAGACACTCTTGCCACAAGAAAATATTTACACTCATTGCTCAGAGTGTACTAAACAATGATCAGAATAAATATTTTTGTGTGGCAAGAATGCCTTCATAATGAAAAAAAACACTATTAAAATGCAAAGTACATCACAAAGTTTGTGAGCACTTCTCTTAATTTTATCCGTCTTTGGAGTCATTTTATGAATAGAAAAACATAAAAATAAAAATAAAATATGCATATTTGAAAATGATAATTTATATTTAAGGCAAATACACCAAGCTTTGCTGAAAAAGTAGTATTTAAATGAAATGCATTTTACACGGCCATTATTGGGGCTTCGTGAAACTGGTCCTTTTTTAGAAGGAATTGGACATTTTTTTTCTTTTTAACTGCACATCAAATAATATATTTATTTATAATATGCTAACTGAGTGCATATGCATTAATCTCGTATTGATCCAATTTAAAAGAAAAAACAACGAAGTGATGATTGGAAAATTGTGAAGAAAAAAAGTTCTCCGATTTGAATAATGTATTCCCAAATAAAAATGAACATTAAAGACTTGAATTGACAAATACAATGAATACCGCTGATCTGACATACTTTCATTTTGTTTATTTAGCCATTCTGTAAGTGGGCTAAAGTACTCTAGAAGCGCAGATGTATTCATCTTCCTTGACCCTGTTATGTTTTCCATTATTTCCTCCCATGGTTTTGATGATCCAGCTTGTAAAAGTGTTCTGACGAGAGATAACGGAATATTTAATGTTATTGAAAAATATATATTTTTAAATACAATGACAAAACGTATAATTTATCAGACGTTGAGAATATATATCTACATTTTCCTTTCTTTAAATAGAAACAGTGTTGAGAATATTTTTAGATTTAAGCTTGAAACTCTAATTCCAACCTTAGATAACACGTTTACCATGACAAATAAATAAATTGTGAGAGTTTATTTGGCTATATATTAGGTGTCCCAACAGGCTTGCAAATGTTCGCCTAAAAATGGTCTCCAAGTGTTTTGTTTTAAAATTCATTATTATGTTCAAGTCTTAGAATATATTTAAGAATGGTTGATGAATACACCACTGATTTGAGCTTATATAGTTGTTTTTTTTAAACAGTTTCGAATCATTAACCCTTATGCAATGAGCATCGCAGAAACTATTTAATTTTCAATTGCGTTAGATCCTCTATTAAATCTTTGTTTTTATTAAATTGTTTTTGGTACAATAATGCGTGATGAGAACTAAATTTGTTGCAAGAAATCATACGAGCAAAATTAAAATGAATTCTTACACCTAAAATTACGTTGGGAGGTACGTCACATGGTTGTCATAAACATTATTCTTATGTTTGAAGTATTAAGTGAAGTGCATTGTTTAATTGTAAATAAATACTAATTCGCTACCTTGTTTAACTATTAAGCTTATTATGGTAGCCAGCATGAGCAAGCATTTTATCAATTATAAGGAAAATATAAAAATGATATAAAAGTTATTTTGATAATAAATTAATAGATGGGCGTACTTCAACTTGTCCCCAGCCTCTGTAGAGTTGTATATATCACACTGGTAAAGGGGACCAGTCTGATTGGCGGCCTCACACAATGCTTTATGGAACTGGAACTGTATGACGAAACTTACAAAATATCTGTGGAGATAAACGTAGGTATTCAATATATCTGTGGATGTAAACGTTTTTTTTTTCAATATGTGTGGAGATAAACGTAGGTATTCAATATAGCTGTGGCTGTAAACGTAGGTATTCAATATAGCTGTGGCTGTAAACGTAGATATTCAATATATCTGTGGATGTAAACTCTTTTTTTTTCAATATGTGTGGAAATAAACGTAGGTATTCAATATAGCTGTGGCTGTAAACGTAGGTATTCAATGTAGCTGTTGATGTAAACCTAGGTATTCGATATAACTGTGGATGTAAACGTAGTTATTCAATATATCTGTGAAGGTAAACGTAATTATTCAATATATCTGTGAAGGTAAATGTAATTATTCAATATATCAGTGAAGGTAAATGTAGTTATTCAATATATCTAAGGAGATAAACGTAGGTTTTCAATATATATGTAGAGCTAAATGTAGGTTTTCAATATATTAGATGGATATTCATATTTTAAAGTACATGTATTAAAGACAATATAAAATAAAGATAAAACAATATAAACCATGCATCTATAAAACAAGAATATTTATAGGTAACGATGTTTAGTTAGAAATCGAGATTTATCATAAAAATTATGAGCAAACGCTGTTCCATATTTTAAAATCAATATTAGTAAGAATTCTGCTATTCTGCTGTTCTGCTGGCAGAATGAAAAAAATTCATTCTGCTATTCTGCTATTCTGCTATTCTGCTATTCTGCTAACTTTACCGAGCCAAGAAGACCTCAGAGATGTTAAAAGCCAGTGATGTGAATATACTCAATCGTATACCAAGTTGAAATCACCAGTCTGAGCCGATGTAATGCGATTTATTTTTAGATTATATAATAAAACCTTATGTATGGGGTGTTGGCGGGTATGTGGTACTTGGCTCCTGGGTCAAAGTCATCTGATGAGCGGGAAACAGGGGGTGATATACCCTGGTACTTGCATCTGGAACAAAAGAAGGTAAATAATGATAAATAAATAATACTTACATATCAAATAGATACTTAACCGCATAAAAATAAAGAAAGAAATACCTCGGTATACAAAATTTTGCCACTCAAATTACGCATAAATTACGCATAAACTATACAACACTTTCAATATAAGAAAAAGATACATTAATTTATATGAAGCACGTGGTCCAGTGGTTTAGCATCGAATCCATCATCGGAGGGTCGTGGGTTCGATCATCCGCCACGGCTATGTGTGGTGTTCTTGAGCAAGACTTTTTCCGCATGCGCTTAGTACTGGTTCTAACTAGGAAGACTTCGAGTGTGATTTGTCTAAATTGTAATAACCTGTTAAGCAATGGAGGTAAAATAAAATGATTTAAACTAAAACATATTATTTTGAATATAAGGACGGAAAATTGACCAAAAAAAATGAATTAATTCTTCAGACTTAGTGACTTTTGTATAAAATAAAACAATAAAACATTTGACGTCGCTAACTGTTAACTGTTAACATTTGAATTACTGTTATATGTTTGTCTTTGTCACGACCTACCTCAGTTTCCACCATTCATCGTTGTATTTTTCAGGGGTCGTTTTATTACTGAAAACACTCCATCGCCATTGGTCAATAAGATACCCGAACGGTAGGAATGCTACCTTGTCCAACGCCTGGCGTAGCAAGAAGTTTATGTCTGCCTCTGGAATAATATCGATCAAAATATATTTCATTCACATAATGTCAAGAAATAAGAAAAGATATGGGACCCGTTTCAATCACCTTCGTAAGTCTTAAGATTTTTGTACGAACAAATTATAATAAGTATTTGTGAATAACCAGACATAACTGTACATACCAGACTAGACTACGGCGAGAGGGCCTAGCTACAATGCAAATCATAGACATAATATCAAGACATCTACCAAACCAATAGATTTGGTGTCAACCATGACTCATATACTATGTTTATACATGCGACACATTTGGACTGTATGGACAATTTACATACATGAGCTAATATCGTTATACAAGTAGGATCCAGTTAAGGATTCATGACTATTCATATGCCATATAGGACACCCGTTGGATCATTAAGACACGGTGAAAGCATGTGTTTTTATTTCATAAAGGGAGATAATTGAAATCACCACAACGGATTTTTCAATTGTTAGGATCTTTCCAGATGCACATTCACAACAATGTGTGATGTTTATGAAGATAATTAGTTGTGAACAATCAGACATAAATGTACAGACCAGTCTACGTCGAGCTCGCCTAGCTACAATGCAAACAAAAATAGACACAATATTAAGGCATCTACCAAACCAACATATTTGGTGCCAACTCTGACTCGTATATATTATTGTTCTACATGCAACACATATGGACATATATGTATAGCAGAACCCGCCTTAGTAGAACCTTCCGAGATCTCAAGAAGGAAGTATTAGCTCACGGTAGCATAAATATGACGATACATATTCAGTCAATCAATCTAACTTATAAAAATAAATGCGACAGAAAGAATAAATGCTAAGGATAAATATAAATATTCTCTGAACAAATCATAAAAACAATGAAATTAACATGTGAACTTAATAGCTGCACAGAAGCCAGATAGAGCAGCAAAAAAAAAAAATTACAGATATGAAACACAGATATAAGGACAAGTGTTAAAAAGAAGACATGAAAGGACATTGAAAGGCTGCACGTGTTACTATGCTTAATGTGTGTATAAGCAAGTGTACTAATTAATTTTTATCGAATATTTAGCGTCAATTTTTATGCCATCGAGGGCTAACAGACGATCAGTTAACCTAACCACTGTTTCCTGGGATTAACCAGTACTCGAGCACACCCCGTCTCCGCAAGTTACTGATAACTTTCCCACTTGAATCAGTGGTGAGAGACGAATGATAATGAAACGCAATGTCGTAAGGATTGTTCAAAGAAAAGGGCTAATTTTCGTTTGGGTCTGTTTAGGGAACTTACATAGAAATACCATGGGAAATTAGGATTTTTTCAACGAATGATAATGAGACACAATGTCGTATATCAATCATCACGAAGAATGTTGCCGGGCGGGAGATTCGAACTCACGACCCCTTGATTGATAGTCAGACGCGTAACAGTTTGAGCTAATCGGGCCCTGCTGTACTAATTAAAAACGCACTATATGAACTTTACATGTTTTTATTTGAATAAGGCCGTTACTATAGAACTGGAATTAATTGTCGAGTGGTTTAATAAAAACACAATTTGTTTAGTGATAACCTCCGTAGTATAGGTTTGATAATACATATGAATACATATGAGTCGAAAATTTGAATACAATATATGGGTGTTTATATGCAGAAATATCATGTATAGTTTATTTTAGTTAGTATAAGATGCGTTACCGTAGTTTTTCTCAATTCCATCTAGTAGTCCAATAGCGTGGAGATGTTTAGGTGTTGAAGCTGAGAGAGCCATTACATCACCGATTGCTTCGTGGAAACCTGATACAATTCATTAAATCATTTCATGATATATGATATAAAGACTTGAAGAAATACAACCATTTTCTAAACAAAATCTGCACATATAATTATACATAAGCATTATAATTGCCATATTTATATATGTTTAAGGGATTTTGTCAAATAATCTATGTTGCAGTAGGTCACTTAAATGCATAACTCGTGTCCTATATACGACCCGTGGTACATGTAAAAGATCGCGATCATATGGTCTCACATACTGTTATATGAATTGATGAATTTTTCTATGATTTTATTGGTTGGTGTTCTTAGATTTAAGGGTATAAAAAACTGCACGTCACCACGTTTTTGCGTTCTTAGTATAACTACTTCATAGTTTACAAAGTTGTCAGAAGTTTTAAGTTAAATAGATAACCAAATCGGTATATCAATTTGATTGTACCATCTATCTGTAAAATAAAAGAATATATAAAAATGTATTAAATCTTTTGAACAGTTTTACGATTTAGTTTGAGTGTCACTAGAACTTCTTTTTCGGTGTTATCGTTAAAAATACGACCAAATCGCAAATTTCAAAATTGCAGTATAATTAACCCTATTATCCATTGAAATATTACAGAATGAAACGTATTAAGGTTTATTGAATATTATCTCATAGACGTAACCAACAGTAGGCTTAATGTCATACTCTTTTACATTATTCAATAAAATGAATATCATCTTCTGACACAGTTATTTGCGAGATATCGTTGATATAACAAAAATTGGAAAGCAAAAGTGGTTGTGTTTTTTTCCTGCTCATGATTTCAGTTTGATAACATGTATGTTTTGTTATCTTTTTCGAACAATCCAGCCACCACCAAGACTGATATAGTGTTTATTTTCTTGATTTACGCTTAATTAAATTCCATAAATTATTATTCTTATCTCAGTTTTAATTTCAATTCAATTTTGAAAGATAACAAAATGTTTAACATTTAACAAGACAGCTCTGGTTTAAATCAGTAAACTACAATATGTTAACCTGACATATCCGATTATTAAAATATGCATATATCGTACATAAAAGCCTCATCATTTTCAATGTCTGACCGTCAAGGATTTGTCCATTTTAGTTACCTACCAGATTCTCTCTGCCCCACTCGCAGTTTGATGGGGATTCGTTATTATATAACAATAACATATTAAGTCTAGTCGTAAATCATCAACTATTAAAGAGGCAAAACAAACTGAAAGCATATTTAAGGTTAAAGCATAACCAAGAACAGAGAATAGCTGACAAGCTTTTGTGGAATCCTTCATTAGGAACATCGTCAAACGTAACATCAGAACATATAGCAGGGGCCACGACGGTTGAGTTATGTGAAGAAAGTTGCAATAACTTGTTTCACAATCTAAGTAAAATAAATAAATAAGTTCAAACCAAATCTGAACCAAATCTTACAACTGGTGTTCCGTCAAATGAGGGTTGTCAATTTGATACAAAGACACTATCATTACAATTCACCTGGATTTGCTCCTCCTTGAAAGAGATATGGTTGTGTCTGATACTGTAAATAGTACTGTATGTGCCCCATCTCGTGGTGAATCGTGACTAAGTCATCCATCGTTATGTCAGTACACATCTTGATCCTGTCATTAAACGTACATAATTCAATCCAAGTTTCAAGTTTTTTATTTTTTATATATGTTCATAATTAAGGCCACTGGTTCATTATACAAGTTCAAAATGAAATAGCACGTTCGTGAAAGGTTGACCAAAACTAGTTTTACCTTGCTTATATACATTCCAATAATGACGTTCTTATTTCAAAGGCTTTACATGAAAATTAGCAATAGAAAATATTGTATTTGCATCTTTTGAAGTCATAAATGGTATAGATTATTTGTAAACGTATAAAATATTAACGTATTTGGTATAACAAATAATATTTTGTAATTGTTCATATTCCACTTTATCCATATTGTCATGTATTTGTGTAGGGTACAAACATGGTGTATGTTCAATTGCTGAATAAAGATATTTGTAATTGTTAAAGGTAAATATCACATTAAGAAGTGTATGCATAACATTGATAAAAGAAATGGAATTAGTCTTAAATGACCGAACATTCTCTCTTTTTTTACAAAGTTCTCATCATCTTAGATTGTTGTCAATGTTCATATGTCTGTCACTCTCTGCAATAAGGGAATGACTTATACAAATGAAATTTGCTATTATGCGTTTATATCAATGGAAAGACACGGATCAAAGTTACCATAAGTACTTCTAAAGGGAATGTAAATGTATTATTAACATTTCTCTGCCAAGAAATATTTTGCTCCCAAGAATATTGTGTGTTGTAATAGTCGAAGGAGCAGCCCATATGGACCATATGGGTTGCCTGTTTCAATTAGGTTTTTTTATACATACAAGTGCATTGTCATATATAAAATAATTATACAAGAAGATTTATTTTAATAGTAAAGTTATAAATAAAAGAATCGTATGACTTTTGAGTTTCTGTCAAATAAAATATTTTTACAACGAAAACTGACTCTAAATTGGGAAATTCAATGCAAATTTAGTGTTGCAAAAACAGTAAACATTTAAATACAACTTTCAACATCATTTCTTCATATAGACATTTGCCCATATTACATCACGTTTTAATATAAAGTTCTGGAGAAAATATTTTCATGATTTTCATCTATTAAAATTTTACAATGAAATGCTAACTAATTATCATATTTATAAAAAGTGAAAAATGAAGTACCACTTAAAATGACTATTGAACTGATAGATAATTTTGTGTTTTTCTGCCGAAAAAATGTGTTCACAAAATCAAAAAAATATATTTGGCAGAAACAAGTGCCTCAAACAAGACAACGATAGGCCTACTGTACTGCTGTTTTACTATTTCAAACGCTCCTGTATGACAATTCAAAAACTTATCTAGTAAATATTCCAACTTCAAACTAAATCAATAGATAACATTAGAAGGCATCGGCTTTTTTATAGAAAAATGCTCATAAATTGTCTCTTATTTCACACTTCCTTGGAATGAAATATAAATAAAACCACGTTAATATTTTAAATAAATACATTATATTTCTATATGTTATTAAATTCATATATACTTCAATTTCAATAGTGTTAATCATCTGCAAACGTCTTGATTGAATCAACCAATAAGTACCTGACGTCATTTCCGTGACTGAAATCCCAGGCAGATGCGTGGCACACCACGTCACGGCCGTCTTTCGGTTTTTCAATCATGGAAAACTTCCAGAATTCAGCAGGCATTTCTCGAAGTCCAAGCGAAACGAAAAAGTCTTCTGCGGTTTTAAACATTTCGAAGGCTGTATAGTTCTGAAAAAACGTTTACAGAATCTAACAGATATTTATGTCAATATATTGTCTCTCCTAATTTGATTTAATGTTCTGGCTCAAGCCACGTTTGACTTTGAATCAATATATCTCAAGGTGGATCGTTTCATAACTTTGCCATTCAATAAATGTATTACAGTTCTTAAGCATTCCGACACAAAAAGTGACATATGACGACATTGGGTAGGAACATTTTTGTTTAAATCTTCGTTTACAAAAACTATATACAAGCTGAAACAGGATCACCAACAAATGGACGTGCGGAATGGGCACATAATCTTGATACCTGACCTCGGGGTTAGCAAACTCAAAAGTCGTGCTCAACACACAATTTTCAGGATTCGTATAAAACACAAATTAAAGCACAAATACTTGTCTCAACCTCGAGATTGAAAGTATTAATGCTGATAAGATGGAAATCTTGAAAATACTATTAGACTAAACTTTAAAGGCCAAATGTCAACCTCAAATACCTACTTTACCGTGGCAGATAGAATAAGTGTGAGAGTCAATGTGACTATATTTTAGGTGTCTCCGTACGCTTGCAATTATTGGTTTAAAAAATGATCTCCACGTGTGTTTTTCAAAATTCATTCTTGAGTTCAATTCTAAGACTATTCTTAAGAATAGGGGATCTTATAATCGTTTAAGTTGCGTCCCGGACCAACAAAGGGATTGATAGTTGAGAACAATAATGAACATGACGAAATAGATGAAGCGTTTGAAGCGGTATTTACTTTCTTCGGAGATAGGCAGTGGTCATGTTCTCTTAACATATTAAATAGTTTAAGGTAATATGAATTGACTTTAGGTTTAGAAATTTATTGTTTATGTATTTTAATTCTTCAAATCTTAATGTAAAAAATGATCGGCAAAACGACTCCGAGCAGTTTAAAAGTTTACCTTACTACTTTTTTTGTTTATTTGCACAGCAATGGGAGTCTACTTCTCTTATCTCGTGTAAATAAACGTGCGCATAAATACGTACATCGAAACATGCACAGTATTTTAGGTTGTCATTTAAAGTGATTTACGTCAATGATAAATTAAGCGTTACACGTCAAATGAAAAATGTGGTTGTTAGAGTGGCAACAAGGTCAAATTTGCAATATTTGTCGATTAAATAATTAGTGTATTAATTAGTTTAAATTTGTTAAATTTAATTCGATTGTGAAAATTCTTACAGCTTAGACAAATCACGAACGAAGTATTCCTGTGCAGAAAAAGTACTAAGCATATGCCGATAAAGTGTTTTGCTCAAGGGCATCACGTATAGCAGTGGCAAAGGATCGAACACACGACCTTTGATCCGTGGTTCGGAGCTCTACTACTGGAAAACGCGCTCCATTATTTATATCGCAATATAATTATTATTTTTTCCTTCCAAAGAGTTTAAGAAACATTCACGGGTTTGTGGTTCAGATAGTAAATCCCGAGGGATGTCAGTTTTGACGGGAAAGAGGCCCTAGCGAGTTACCACCTAAACACGTAAACAAAGGGACGGAATTGTCTTTCGGAACTGAAATGACTATAGAAGATTGTTTTGTACATCAATTCGAAACACATTGAATGGTTATTTTGATTTTGTAATTGATCATAATCTTTTTACCACTAATTGCGTTTAAGACGTCAAATTTGCATGGAGTTCTCCCTGTCCGATGGTCCAAGACGCCCTCTCAAGATCACTTATCGCACATAGCTGAGGTTGTAATTTCGAATCCCGGTCGGTCGCTAAAAAAAGATTTTGGCGAGAAGTTTGCCAGTTACTTACGGTAGAACTATGGTTTTACTCGGATTCACTCAAATGTGTACCTACATCAATAAAACAGGATATGCCATTTATAACCTGAAATATGTTGAAAATGACATTTAAGCCCATTAAAACACATTGCGCACAATTTGTGTTATGTTTTGGATACGTCACGTTCTCGCAAATTCCCTTGAGACAAGTGATGCTGCGCAAGTTTGAAATAAGAGTACATTCCGATCAATAAGTACATGGACTTTATTTCTGGCTTTCTGATAACAAATGATTAGGTTAAGATAATTTTGTGTCATAAAATTATATTATCACAGATGTATGATTTAAGATGCCTTTAGTTAATACTAATATATTTCAACTCGATGTCGGAGAAAGCTCAAAATCTCATATGAGTTACACGAGTACGCTTCCATGGCAGAACCAGTCTATCCCAGAACCTGATACCTCCCGAATCGGATCTATTAACCACCAATGGAAAAAGCAGGTAATTCTATGCCTATCCCATAATTCATAGTAATTGAACGCTTACTAAATTATGACGTCATTCAAACTTTCCCTGAAGAAACTGACCAATCAGCGTGCTTGTAACAATTGCTGCTGAACGGACCCAATCGGGACAGTCGGGTTCGTTCTACAGACTAGTCTTTCCCAGAACATGATATTTCCCAAAACAGGTCTGTTAACCCCAAACGAAAAGCAGGGAACTACTCTATGCCTGTCCCACAATTCATAGCAGTTGAACGCGTATTAAACTGTGACGTCATCAAACTTTCAGTTGAAACAACTGGCCAAATGTGGCTTTTTCAACACTGTTATTAAAAGGACCCTATCGGGACAGCTGGGTCCGTACTACAGACTACAGAACCAGTACAGAGTGTGTGTTTTTTTTATTCGAGTCGAACCGGGAATACGACCCGTAACATCTGCCGTGAGCGGTAAACATTCCATCCGCTGCACCACTTTAAGATGACTTTCCATCAAGAGTCTGCATACCTATTGCAGTAAATCAGCATCATGCTAACCACAAGGTAGGTCTGTAGCTGCTAGTAAAAGTGTATCCGAAGAGCCGTGTGTGTGCCTTTAATATATGAACCGGTTTATATTTGTTCATTTTTTTCTCCACCTATCAACTCTACCTCGCAGCAATCACGCATAATTTCAAGTAAAATGTCTGGGAAGTAGAGCAATTGAGACATGCAAATATTTTGAAGAAGTTTTTTTTCATATACTTACAAACAAAATTGACATGACACTCTATTTACAGTATGTTAAATTTTATGGCAACTAGACAACTTATCAACGGGCATTAAGCTTGGCATGACAGAGGTTATCTTCGTTTCAACTCATCAAAAGTTATTTTTCACATACTCCCAACATGTGATAAAAAATATGAAACGAATTCAGCAAGGGGGGTTAATGACGTGTTGACGATTTCGTATTATACCGACGATTAAAATGAATGATGACTGTTCAATTGATTTGCTCTTGCTGGGGGTTAAAACCAAGGTCATTGAAAGTCGGAACAACAAAACATCGAAACTACGATAGTCAAAAGTCGAAACTACGTTGGTAAAAAATCGAAACTGCAATTATTTCGACTTTTTATCATCGATGTGTCGAATTGTTGTATATAACTTGCAAATGTTGAAATGAGTTAAGCTCGAACACAACCCACCTGACCTCAGTCTTGTGACGTAAGATGCCTTTTAGATACAAATAGTAACTATGAATACTCAACAACGAATGGTCCAGTGATCATAATGGAGTGATGAATGAAAATACCAACCGAAATGTCAAGTCCGGAGATGGAACTCGACGTGAGTTCTGGATTAAACATACAGTGGACACAAAAAGAACGTATATTCCGCCCGAAACATTAAGTCCGGAAAGGGCACTCGACGCGAGTACTGAATTAATCATACAGTGGACACAAAAAAAACGCATATTCCGTCCGAAACATAAAGTCCGGAGATGGAACTCGACGCGAGTACTAGATTAATCATACAGTGGACACAAAAAGAAAGTATATTCCGCCCGAAGCATAAAGTTCAGAGATGGCAATCGACGTGAGTACTGGATTAATCATACAGTGGACACAAAAAAGAAAGTATATTCCGTCCGAAGCATTAAGTACAGAGATGGCACTCGACGCGAGTACTAGATTAATCATACAGTGGACACAAAAAGAAAGTATACCGTCCGAAGCATTAAGTACAGAGATGGCACTCGACGCGAGTACTGGATTAATCATACAGTGGACACAAAAATAACGCATATTCCGTCCGAAACATTAAGTCCGGAGATGGCACTCGACGCGAGTACTGGATTAATCATACAATGGACACAAAAATAACGCATATTCCGTCCGAAACATTAAGTCCGGAGATGGCACTCGACGCGAGTACTGGATTAATCATACAGTGGACACAAAAATAACGCAAATTCCGTCCGAAACATTAAGTCCGGAGATGGCACTCGACGCGAGTACTGGATTAATCATACAATGGACACAAAAAGAACGCACATTCCGTCCGAAACATTAAGTCCGGAGATGGCACTTGACGCGAGTACTAGATTAATCATACAGTGGACACAAAAAGAACGTATATTCCGCCCGAAACATGAAGTCCGGAGATGGCACTCGACGCAAGTACACGATTAATCATACAGTGGACACAAAAAGAACGTATATTCCGCCCGAAACATTAAGTCCGGAGATGGAATTCGACGCAAGTACACGATTAATCATACAGTGGACACAAAAAGAACGTATATTCCGCCCGAAACATTAAGTCCTGAGATGGAACTCGACGCAAGTACTGAATTAACCATTCTGGTCCTTATTCTATAATTAATAATAAAAGTTTGAAGGCTTGTCATTCATAGAAAGACCCAAAGAAACAAGTGAAACTTATATTTTTCTGTTTGCCAACCTCTGCACTTCTGGAATATGATGAGAAAAATAGGGTCATGTGTCATATAAGATATTTTTTTCTGCTCAGTGTGAACGATGTTGACAAAGTGAAAGTAGACTTCCAAGAATCATGTATTCATACCCCATTTTCCGAACATCAATTATTGTTCTAATTTCTCAATTCAAACATGACAAGCCTTTCAAAATGTTCAAAATACATCAATAATTCCATTCACATAAAAAATGAGCATTAAAATAAGGAAAATGCACTTTCAAAGAAGAAGAAACAAGGATTATTTATAACCACCATTATGCGACTACCCCACGGAAGCACTTCCTTTTTCCAATGGTGGTAACATGCCTGGACCCACGGAGAAGTTGAGAATCGAAGATACGATACGTCAGATCCGGAGATGGAACTAGACGCGAGTTATACAATATCGACATGGTGGATCAAATAAAAGATAAGATGATAAATGAAAGATATTACCAACTCGTCATGTCAAGATATGGCAATAGGCACGAGTACTAAATTTAACAAGCGTGTTTGTACAATGAATGTATACCTACCCTTTCCTTGAGTGTATCTGTAATGTCTATACTCTTCTTGCCTGGGAAGGGTTCCATTATATCATAGAGATTTATCCACGACTGGGCCCACATATTACCTGGAATGTATGTAATATAAAACAGCTTTCTATATCTGCACCGAAAGACAAATGTACCATAAGAATGCTTACAAATGGTGTAAATCAAGAAAAATCTGAACAAGCGTCACCATGTATGACAGTGGCTCGAGCGTTTTAGCGATTATTTTTAGAACATATTTATTCTGTATTTTACTTAAAGATCGTGAAAATGTCTACAATAAAAGTTTACAGCGTGTACATACATCTGAGAATATATGTAAATGCTACGATTATGGAGAAAATGTATATCACAACATTTTATTGTATTTTGAGTACTGTAGAATAGATGGCATTGGACACTCTAACAAGCACTCAGTCTAGTTTTGTTGGATTTATCAATTTGCTACATCTTTTATATCAAATGAGAGAGCCGGGCCCGATTAGCTCAGTTGGTTATGCATCTAACTATCAATCCAGGGGTCGGGACTTCGATTTCCCGCCCGTTAACAGTCTCCGTGATGATTGATATACGATATTGTGTCTCATTATCATTCGTCTCTCACCGCTGATTCAAGTGGGAAAGTTATTAGTTACTTGCGGAGATGGGGTGAGCTCGAGTACTTGTTAACCTTTCATGATCCCATGAAACAGTGGTTAGGTTAACTGATCGTCTGTTAGCCTCCGATGGCATAAAATTGACGATTAATATTCAATCAATCATTCAAATGAATACTCAATGGAAACTAGCCTATCAGCCAAATAATCGTGTTAACAAGCAACTGTCGTTAAAAAGTTTCAAGCTGTCAATTAGATATTTCAATCAGTTTATTTTCTATGCTCACGGTGCTCGTTATACGTCTCACTACACAGTTACGCCCCTTTTCCCCACGGTGACACGATTCTTACACTTAAAAAAAAGCTTTTGTAATTTGGTTTTGAAATATTTTCAAAATGGTTCAGGATGGTTGTGATTTCTTGCTGCAGATGAGTATAGCAAAAGTTGACATAGCATATACTGAAGACATCACTGGTGTTAAAAAGTGACTTTTATAGGATGTCAACATATGCATGTATTTATGAGCATTTGACGACTTCTTTTTTTCAAAAAAATTGCAGGGTGTCACTGCACACTCTTTAAAAAAAACAAGCTGGTCAACCTACCAGTAATTGTGCATTTTTAAGTGGGTAGACATTCCTGCTGTAAAAAAAATACTTAATTTTTTTTTATGGGGAATTATTTTTTACCATGCAAATCCTAGGCCTTATTTTATATAGAACAAAGAAAGAAATTCAACAGTGTAGTGAGACCTTACATGTGTATCAAAATTATTTCATTTATTTCTCGTAATTTATTTGAATAAGCAAATCGTATGTGAGAAGAGATAAAAGTAAACTGCTCGACAGTCGTGATAACGTACATCATGAAAATATACATGTTTAGATAATGAAGTTGTTTGATCTAGCTCTGTAACTTGGTATTCAATATATGGTGACTGTAAGAGACGATATATCTGAGGAGAATTGGTATATAACGATTAAAAGGGCAGATTAAAAATATATGCTATAGTACATCAGCTTGATATATTATACCTAGTAGATGCGCTGGTATGTGTCCACTCTCAGGGAATGTGTTGTTAGGATATCTATTTTTTAATTTTCTCCGTACGTATGTATGTAAGCTGTTGTACAGGGGTTTTAACTGCTCCAACAGGTCTTGTAAATCTGTCTCAAACGTGTCACTCTCGTACCACGATCTCCAGTACTCCCCTGTATCGCTGTGGCCACCGTCTGGATATAAAACATAAAACTGTATTACAGTATAGTTTTGCGCATGCGTAAAGAGAGTAAACTCACGAATAGAGTCCATTTTACTTTTTTGTGGTTCTAGCATTCAACAGTTTTAAATAACATGCTCTAAATATTAATATGAAAATGTGGTTAGAAATAGCAGAAACATATAAACAGAGATAGGCAACTGCGGGCAATTGTCTAAATTTCAGGTGACACATTTGGTGTTTTCAGGCTAAATCTTGGGAACACAACTCCTCCTGAACCAAACAACACATTTTTGTGATTTTGGTATCAAAAGAAAGGGCTTGATTGTAAGGGCTTAGGAGGTGAACCTTTCTTTATTTAAATTTAAATAAATGAAGCATTTTTACGCTTACAGTTATTTTTTGTAAACATTTTCTCATTTTTAGCCCATCTTTAAAGCAAGAAATTAGAAACAACGTCTTTAAATATCTATATGAAATTTTCGCCACCAATGGGAAACTTACCTCTTCATCTTTCTATATATTTTCTATTGTGTGTTGTTAAAATGGTGTTAAATATATCGATTTAATTCCGTAATAATTTAAATTCAAAAGAAAAATATTAAATTATTAATTATTCCAAAAAGTCATTATTTTTATAAGCATACTTTGGTATGAAAATTATTTAATTCATACAAAGATTCAAATAGTTATTAAAGAAATAATAAAGGCACGACCCGAAATTTCAGTCGCGTATATTATATAATTGCTATTAGCCGACAAGATCACTGGAAATATGTACTAATGATTACACTTCGCATTTGAAAAAAACATCATCGTTTGAATAAACTCGATAAATATTGATCGTTGTTATTGCTTGTTGTGTGTTTATTGGACGACCCTCATTTTATTTACTATGTCTATAAGCGCGTAGAGATTGCGTTGTCTTAATATATAATTAAAATAACATAAAAAACAATTAAAAGCTCAGAGAGATATAGAAATCTAGAACCAGTAATATAAAACGTCAGAAAAAAACAGTGCAATTCAACTTAAAAACAAGTAAGTTTAGATCTTTAGAACTTTAGATCTGGTTCAAATGCCGGATTTTCTAAATACCTTCCGTTTATTGGTTCCAATAATTACAAAATTACCGCATGTTTTATTGTGTTCCTGAAAGGTTTATATGACTTTAATGGTCGTTTGATTACCGTCATTCTGTTTTATTGCTACCAAGTACACCTAATCATTTAAAGCATAGCATCAAATTAAACTTTAATGGGATGAGGTACGATGCGGATGATAACGGCGTGCGTGTAGCCAAGTGCTAGCAATAAAAATTTAAATCATATCGTTTTTATTTTATATGTTTAGATAACATTTTTGTTTGCATAAAAAACAGTTTTAATCGGGTTTAAAACGCCATTTTCAACACATTTCAGGTTTTATATATATGGAATATCCAATTTATTTGTTTTAAACATATTTTATTTATTCAAATGTACATACATACAAATCAGTTTAAGTATAAACTTTGGTGGAGGAATGTCTAAAATAGTAGAGAAGAAATATTGTTCTACCAAAAGCCGAATAGCTGGCAAACATTCTCACAGTTTTTTGGTTCGATCGAGACTCGGACCTACGACCTCGGCAGTAAGAGGTTCGGGATATTGAGACGGTATTTGATACCACTGGACTACGGAGGACTCCAAAAATATTATATCATGTCAATGCATTCATTTCTGTTGATAAACTGCCTGTTGATAAACATAGGTTTATCACGTCAATGCAAATTTTTCATTTCTATCTGGACGGAATAACTTTTAACCCTACTTAAAATGACTAAAAAACGACCAGAAATATTGACATGATAAATAGAATACATGTAAGTGTCTAATATAAGAAACTTTATCAGGTTCGACACGAGAAAAGGCAATGAGTCGGCAAAGCTTTGTCCTGTTTTTTCTCTAAGTCTCATCTGATAAAGTTAATAATATCAGACACTAACATTGTCTTCTCTATTTACAAGTCACTCTGTGAACATGATATGTTCTCAATATAGGAAAAGTGTTGAATATAACCCTTTAGTGATTTATTAAAGTATTTCAAGGCAAGTTGCATAGTTGCAATACATGAATATCGTTTAACGTCATTATCAACAAGTTACATGGTATCATCAATGACTTATATAGAGAAGGAAGAGCAACTGATTGAGGTGCTATGAACGCTCGCGTATTCACGCAGAATCATGCGAAATCTCGTTTTCAAATATTCCAACCTCCTTTCATTTCGAAAATACAAATCAAAATTCCTTTTTATGCACAATGGAAATCTTTACAAAACGAGACCATTCCCAGCAAATTCTGTTTAAAATTGTTGAAGAACTTATGATTACAAAATTTGTATACTGCAACTAAAAAGTCAAGGAAAGTACTTGAAATTTTACTTCAAACTGCAATACTTAAAATGCAATATCATTTTGTGTGTTTAAAACATTATTAAACAACTCGCATCCATTTTAAAATTTATGTATGTGAAATCATTTGCCTGCGGAATTTGAATGATTGTTAATTCCTTGCATGCTGATTTATCAACATTGCGTAGAAAGCTGCAAGTCTCCTATCCTTCTATATAGGTCATTGATTTAAATAATTTGTATTCGGTATTCGTTGCTTTTCGTTAATTAAATGCGAATGTTCCCCTTGACATTTTAGGAGAAGACGATACGTTGATACGTTGAAGGGTTAATAAGATATTACATGTACATGTTTATCTTTAACTATAGGCAGCACAGATGTTATATACCCTTATCCTGGAGATTAAAGAATTGGACGAAATAGACTTTCATTTACCTGACATCGGAAGAGAAGACGATATGTTGAAAAGTTAAATAGATATATCTTTTAACATACACGCATATATCATCGAGATTAAGGAATAGAACGAAATTGACTTTTTTTTAATTTACATCTTTAGAGAAGACGATGTGTTAAACAGATAAGCAGACATTATCTGTTGAGAGCATTAACTAATTCTAGAGACTAAGGAATTTAAAGTGCAACTGTTACTAATACTCTATTAAAATTAGCTGTCCCTGGACAACAACAGTAGAGCACTAAGAGAAAGACTGTTAATAACGACTGAGGAGCGCGGAATTAAACGCTTTATACGCTTCATTATAGTTAAACGTATCGCAGGAAGACTGTTCACAACGACTGAGGTCAAATGCGATATCGCGCTCTTCATACACATTAATGGAGTCATACATATCTCTTTCTAATGGTACTCTTATCGTTTCAGCTACGTTATTGATTGTCTACACTGTGGAACACACAGAGATTCCGGTCTGTTGCGGGGCTCCCCCTCGAGTTACTACGTATTAAATGATAAGTCTATTTATCATCACCTGGCTGATTTACAAGCTTGTATTGCTTAATTTCATCGAAAGTAAATAAGAGTTCCAACGATATTAGATATAAATGTCTGTTCCCGTGTTTCTTGAGAGGAATCTAATATTAGTATAGAAAGGTTTGTGTTCTGTTTGATAGCAAACTGATATAACGAAAATTAGAACGTTGGTTAACACGTGTCAACGAAATCTGGGCCGCGTTCAAACGCCGTTGAACAGCAAACGCGTTTACTGCCTGGTTCTTATTTGAGGCTGCGCCAGTATCCAGGCAGGGAAATCTGTTAGTTAACGTTAGCAAACGTTGAACCGAACTGATCGCAGTCCAGATCAAGTGTTTGCCATTTTAGACTACGTTTGAAATAAGACTGTAGAACGGAAGCAGCTCTTCCCGCTTTGGACTGTCGCATAGCTGTGAGATTTGAGCATGCTACTGGTCAATTGTCTCAGCTTGATGGCGTCACCGTTTGTTTATTTGCGTTATTTGAAAATACTACAAATTGTGGGACAAGAATAAAATCAACTGCTTTTTCATTGGTGTTAAGCAGACATTGTTGTGGAGATGTCAGTGACTGGGACAGTCTAGTTTGAAATAGAACGCAGGCGGACTTGACCGAGCTGCCTAGACAGTCCAGCTATATGTGACTCACCTCTCAGACCTTCGTTTGACAATTCAACGAATTTCTCATATAACTGTTTCATTTCACCTTTGGACACGTCCCTCCATCGCTTCCAAACTAGTGCTAATTTGTTGTAATCAGTTTCACCAGCTAAGATCCTTGTCAATCCTGAAAATCAATCGTTAAGAGGACCTCATTTAAGATTGATGCCGTATTTTAATTTATTCAAGAACAATGCAATATTAGATTAGTTTCGACAAACATATTTATTTACCTTGATTTGGAACAAGCTCTTAAAAATTACACAAATCACCTTAGAGGTTTTCCAGGTTTGATCAAGTACTGAGCATATGCGGAAAAAAGCGTCTTGCTCAAGGACACCTAACATAGCTGTGGTGGAGGATTGAACCCACGACCCTCCAATCATGGGTTCGATGCTCTAATTTTGGACCACGTGATCCATTTTAAAATGATTTGGTTGCCGTACTCCTACCTACTCACTCAAAATTGCAGCTACCCAACATGTTATTGACTTTTAATGCGTTAAAAGTGTTCATGATTCATGTCCATATTTTGTTTAAAGTTACTACGCAATATCAAATCTTGCAAAAAAATATATTAATTACCGACGTACCCACCTGAAAAATATTTTGTTAGAGCACAGGTAACAAATGTTTTTTTAAAGATGGCCTTGGTTTAACATTTTTATTTAAAACTTTTACAGATATTGCGCTCGGAAGTATTTCTGGTGAAAAGCAATAGTCTAGTTAAACCTTTAGTTTATTTTACATTAATTGTGAAACAAGGTCTTAAACCCTATACCAATATTGCTCCTGATTGCACCATAGAACTGATAGGCCGATGGTAGAACCAATAGCTTACTTTAAACATGTTTCAACAATCACACATGGCGTGACAATGTTTGTTTGTTTATTTGTTTATTTATTTATTTATTTATTTGTTTATTTGTGTGTTTGTTTGTTTGTTTGTTTGTTTGTTTGTTTGTTTGTTTGTTTGTTTGTTTGTTTGTTTGTTTGTTTGTTTGTTTGAATATTCAGTGTCATATTCCATCAGTGGCTAACAGGCTAACAGGCAATCAGGTTAACCTAACCACTTGGGATCCTGAAAGGCTAACCAGCACTCGAACCCCCCCCCCCCCCCCCCCAGTGAATCAGCAATGGGGACGAACGGCAATGAAGCGTAATAGAAGTAACTCAACCAGCACGGAGAATGTGGCCGGAAGCAGGTTCGAACTTACGATCCCTGGATTGACAGCTTACTGGCCCGGAATATGCAAAGGCATTCAAATAAAACCCTAACTCAAACAACCCGTTCAAGAAAACAATAACAAAATTAATTACATATAAACAATATACCTGGTTCTAGAGACAAACAGTCGTAGTCTGGTGGAACCCCACATACCTTCCCCTTGCTGTATATCCCTTCCATCTGTGACAAGACGTCACTCAGCTGTAATAAAATATTTGGAAGAACAGTTTATATACACTGTAGAGCAAACGTATAAACAATGCTAATGTAAGCGATTGTTATGAGTAAAATCAATGTAAAACCGCTCAGAACATAAACATGAACAATAATGTATAATCGAGACGATGACTTGACTTAATAGTCATTCGTATTACGCTGTGTATGCCTTACAGACGATTTCTTATGAACAGTTTCTTTAAAATAAACATCAAATAAAACATGATAACTTATTTTATATAAGTAACCAATGTAATCACAAAGTCCCCCCCCCCCCCCCCCCCAAACACACACTATCCCCAACCCATCACCCTTACTTTATTTAGAGATAATACAAATTTCTAAAAACTTTAACAAAAAACGCAAATATTGCAATTCCAACGTGAGCAGGCCGACAACTTAATATTGAAAAGCATCATGTAACAATGCTGTAGGCCTACATTTAAGGAAGACACTGTTACAGTACATGTTCCAAGAAATCACTCAGGCAATATAATATGTTACAAAGAAATGCGATTGGACAGTGCCACCGAACATGAAATACTAAGACAAAATTATGCGAAATATATGTCGCAATTTACTATCATATAACAATTAAACCTTCTGCAAATAATTATCATAATTAGTTAACCAATAAATTATTTCAAAGTAAACTTCTGGAGAAATATAATATTGTAAAGGACATGATATTATTGTCGTCAAACCGTATAGCAAAAAAAACATTGTTTCCGCAATACCCTATAGCTAGCCTATCCCAGTATTTAACATACCCGAATTAATGTTTGTTATACCCTACTGTAAAATCATTGAAATCCCTGTATGTCCCACAATTCATATAATTCTCATAAATTTACTAAATTGTCACGTGTTTGCCTTCCATTGATGCAATTAACCAATCAGCACCCTCGTATGTAATTGATGTGTGATGGTCATTGGCTGGAAGAGCCGAGACGGTTTCTACAGTGACCCCTTTACAAAGCACAATATGGCTGCAATAACAAATCAAGTAAAATACACTAGTGTCCCATCACCATATGGCAAAGGAAACTAGTGTCGCAATACCTTTTATGCTGCGAATGACCTTACTGTTGCACTTTCATACCACAAGGCATGTAAGAATATAGGTCAATACAATATTCCAAAGAGAAAGCCTACTTAGGCAATACCGAAATTACCGAGACAAACTTATATTTATAGCTGCTTTTTTAATATCGTTATTAAAGGAAACCCCAGTTCAAAGGAGGAACCCATTGACCTCAGTTTTAACTAGGCCGAAGTAACCTGTGTCAGACATGACTTCGGTTCAAGGTTCCGGTCATCTTTCTCACAGTAAGAACCTCCGTGCTGTATTAGGCACACTACGACCGTTATGACACTACGACCGTATAATCGTTCGAAATGTTCATGTTTTCAAGCCACTTACTGGTAACAGTTACGGTACAAAACCTTTACAACACTTATCTAGCGTTTTATTTATGCCCTATAAATATACAACACGTGTTTGAGTTGCTTACAAAAATGAATATGCAACTTTCTTGCAATGCAACTCCTGGTTTTAACAGATGGTGTAAAAAATAACAAGAGATGTAACTTTGTATTACTGCGCGAAAACAAACAAATTGCGTCATAAGTGAGTGGGCACTACTGTTTTAAAAAATAAAACTAATATTGGTCACCCATACTATTACGGAATCAATGATACAAATATCATATTGCAAGGAGAATAGTTAGGCATTGCAGTTCAAGAGAAAGGGTCTTTGGTAGTCCATATTGGAAATGAAAATCTTTTTTAAAGAAGCATTACGTATTAGTCCGATATCCTAGGATAAATATTTAAATGCTATCATATAAATAAAGCTATTTTATTAACTTTTTGTCCAGAAACATGTGTTCTTTTCTGCTTCTGTAATGTGTGTTTTACGGTCAGAATGTGGAGTGTTGTTGTTGTCGTTTAAATCGCGTCCCGCTCTCAATACTACAACAACAACTATCCTAAATCCGATAATTCCCGAGCGACAGTAACAAATCTTCCTATTTCCGGTAATCAGCGAAGTGCGTTCCGAAACTATCCGAAACTGGTTTCCCTAAAATCAATCACGAATACAATTGTTTATAGACGACCTTTCTAAACACTTATTTCTAGAAGGTAACACGTGTTGTTGTAGAAAATCCCACCGATTTCTTCAAGTAACACGGGTTTCTTTCAGAATAGGTACATTTGGATAATTTTGTGGACATAAAATGCATAGGCGTGGCTTCTTTAATAGACAATGATTCGTGCTTTTATTAATTTCACACTTAAATGGTTTTAGTTACGGTAAATAGTCACGTGTGTATTTACAATACTCTTGTTTTAGTGACATTAGTCAAGATAATACAGTCTTGCTCTATTTTGATTAAAAAATGGTGAATAAAATATTTATTAAGCTCTGCTTTATTCTGTTTGAATTATGGTATCGTTAAATTTTGCTAGTACGAACGAGAGCCTAGCGCCGCTATATTCCAAAGTCATTTGCTCTCGTTTGGTCTGAATAAAATTGCTCACTAAATCCAAAAGCTAAACAGAGAATTTAAAAGAAAAAAAAAATTATTATTATTATTATTTTTATTTTAATTATTATTATTATTATCATTATCATTATCATCATCGTCATCATTATCATCATCATCATCATCATCATCATCATCATCATCATCATCATCATCATCATCATTATCATCACCATTATCATAATTATTATCATAATTATTATTATTATTATTATATCATTATTATTATTATTATTATTATTGGACTCCATTGATTAAAAGAATCATAATACAAGAAATTTATATCATAAAGAATATGATATTGGTCACCAATAACGAGCAAATGACCGATGACTACATGAGGAATAAAATACTCACCTTTTCTAACTTTTCTGGATCTTTCATGGCACTGGTTCCCTGTTCAGCCATAGATTCGAACTGTCGTTTCAAATCTGCCGGAAATGACGTGTAGTTAAACTGTGAAGCGTTCAGTGATGCTTCCTTGGTAAATTGGGACTGTATGACGTCAAAGGCGACCTAGTTACAATAAACAATAACATCAGTATAATATCAAATATACGTGACTGAAACAAAGTGTTTACAAAATGTTTATTGTAAATGCCAGAATTAACTGAATGCGACGCCATTTTTGACATTGTGGTTGTGAGCACTTCCGACTGTAGTAGATCTAGTAGTCGTAGTAGTAGTGGTAATAGTAGTAGTTGTAGTACTAGTAGTAGTAGTAGTAGTAGTAGTACTAGTAGTACTAGTAGTAGTAGTTGTAGTACTAGTAGAAGTAGTAATCGTAATAGTAGTAGTAGTAGTTGTAGTAGTAGTAGTAATAGGGGATTTATCACCGGCGCGGAGCGCCGGTGAAAATCACCGGAACGGCATTGTACACGCGTCCGTTAAATTACAAGTGATGCTTATTTATTTTTTGTATTTCCGGTTTATGCACTGGTGTGTCAAGGACTGTAACCCGCACAACTTAAATGGTTGGTTCTCACGGTTAGTAAAAAATGATGCAGGACGGCAACCAAAATATGAACTAGAGGAGTTAGCTCCCTTGATAAAAAAAGTGCACGTTTGGCTAAACCAAATAACTTACTCTTTCCATACTTCAAAAAGTAGTCCGATAAGTATATGAAGAAATGTTACGGTAATACGCATTATTACGTTACATACACGATGTTTTTTTTATGATTTAACAATATATATGTATATACAAGTCATGTATACTTATTGAAAGTAATTGATAAATAACAGTTTCGAATCTGCCATCCGAACAACATGACTCCAGCAGAAGGACGCCAGCCAACATATTGTTGTCTAGGATCTTAGTACAATTATACGTAGATAAGGCTGATACACTTGTTATTTTTCCCGCTACGATAGGTGTAGTTTTTAATCATTTATTGTAGATGCATGGTCTTGGAAGTATTGCCACTTACAAATAATGCCTCGTGGACAAGTAGTTTTCGTTACAGATCGTGACACCGTGACAGTTGTGTTGACATATCTGTATGAGACGTAATTAACACCGACAAAAAAAGATGTCTTAAGTCAGTCAGTCTATGTTTGTTTACTTTCGCAGCTTTGCTCAAGGTATTTTGTCGTCTACATATACAATGCTAATTTTTGGAAGTATAAGAACCAATACTGTATTTATAACATGACTTGCCTTGTTGTTTCAAATAATTGTCTCTGCTAAAATTGATAAGGTAGTCTAGTTGTTAGCAGGGGTATTTTTATATTTGTTAGTATGGGGTAAATCATTTCGCCGTTGTAAGGATACATTATTGCTTCAGGATCCAGGGGTCTCCAGTTTCATTCCCGGTTGGGTTTCATCACAGTGCCTTATTCGGGTAAGTAAATGAAAGTGTAGTGAATGTACATAGGTCACTTACAACATGTTAAGCTAACTATTATAGCGTCGTTGTTGAAGTGCACTGACTGTATTGGAAGTTCAGCAATGAAGTACAGGGTTAGTACTCAGATGGGTGACCGCTGTCACTTTAATGGCGTCGAGCCTGTGTCTGCACAATCTCTCTTTCCTTGGGATGGGACTCGATATAGCCAGGAACTGGCCACAGGCTGTACAGCTGAGGGCTTATAAGCACTAAAGGTAAAAGAGGGGAGGAGTGTAGTGAATGTATATAGGTCACTTACAACAGCCTTACTGTTAAGCTAGCTTTTGTAGCGACATGGTTGAAGTGCACTGACTGTAACTACCCCCCCCCCCCCCCCCTCCATCCCCAATAAAATAAATATTGTTGTTCATTCAATATATTCTAGGTCTTTGCCTACAAGTCCTTTCTCTCAGAGTCTGTCCATATCCTTTAAAAGGATTTTCAGATTGGATGCAAATTAAAAAAGTCCCCTACCTACCTACCCACCTCCTATCTGGTATGGGTTAGAAATGGCAAACAAACAATTTTTTAAGGTGATCTTAGTTATCACATATTCAGATGATATAATGTACACTTGGTTTGTGGTGTCGGGGTACATCTCTATAGTGTAAGCTAGCACACTTTTCTGTTTGAAAAGAGCTCCAGGTTCAAGTCCTGGTGGGGATCTTGACACCCTTACGAAGTTGTACAAACTAAAAACTCCATTATATTTGTCAAAATTTAAATAAAAGTGTAATAGATGGTGTAAATACAATGTCAACCTTTCTTTACCAAGACTGTACACATGAGTGCCCATAGCCAATTGACATAGGTAATAATTATATAGATAAGACAATACAACTGGTATGTGCTTAAAGCTATATGATGCTAATAGAATGGGGCAACTAGAACTATTACCTGAATACATATAGTCAACCAGGTTGGACTCAAAACCAGTCTCAAAATGTTACAATCATGTAGTAATGAAAGTAAGCAAAACAGAAGAGAGGAAGCTAACAGAGAAATACCACAAGTTCTGTTTGTTTACAATAACTGAGACATATACATTAAATCACTGAAATATACTGATTCAACCGAATTTGAAAAAATAAGTATTACTGTATACCACTTAAAAAGACTGTTACACTGATATATAATTAATGAAACACATAAAAAATATTTGGTTGCAATTTATTCCCTAAACAAAAATAGATTTGACACAAAAGTAGCACCTCTGCACAAGTAAGTCCATTTGTATCCCGTTATATACCTTTGGTAACTGAGGTTACTTGTTATATGTCTTTGGTATCCTAGAAAAAAACATTTATGCTAAATAATTTTTCACATTGTAGTTCAAATTAGAAATATAAATAAATGTCCCTATCCCTGGTTACCCGTTATCCTTCTTTGTCTTTTGGCACTCTAGATTACTACAGCAAATATATAACATCAAAATTTAAGAATTACTAAAAAACATGTCTTTATTTCTGGTTACTTGGTTATCCTTCTTTGTGCAGAACGTGTGGTCCAGTGGTACAGCACCAAACCCATGATCAGAGGGTCGTGGGTTCAATCCTCCGCCATGGCTATGTGTGGTGTCCTTCAGCAAGACACATTCCTGCATATGCTTAATACTGGTTCTAACAAGGAAGTCTTTGAGCGTGATTTGTCTAAGATGTAAGAACTTGTGTGATACAATCGAAGTAAAAATAGATAAGTTTAAACAAATCCTTCCTTATCTTTGGTAACTGATGGTTACGACAGCAAATATTCAACATCCATGCAAGGACCTACATAGATTCTATATACTTCTTTGAGCGGACTTGCACATGGACTTACAAACAGACTTACATATTTTGGCCATATATGAAACGCTAAAAATGCTATATTTTCTATTAAACTTTATGGCAATTTATTATTTTGATAGTTATAAATCTTATCCTGACACACTGATATTAAATAATCTACATATACAGTGACTGAAATTGATAAATCCCCTTTTAGGCAGTGCCTTATTTCATATTACCATTATCGGTAATAGTAATATTCCTAATACTTAGTGTTTTGAGACACGATTTCCCGGAGGTCTTCAATAGAAGAAACTGGTACCAAGCCAACGTAATAAACAATGTTTTGTCACTACTGGAATTCTGTTTACCCAGGTGATTATTTTGTTTAGCAATATTTCTCAAATCGTCATGCCAAGCTGTTATCCAATAGTATGATTTATTCGCTTTTCATTTTTTATAACTGAACCTAACACTTCGAAGATGTTGATAAGCTGTACTAATATACGTTTTGCCAGGAATTACAATAACAAAAACAATAAGATATATTTATCTCTTACAGTGCCATTACAGATTTACGATGAGCTCAAATCACTGCGCATGTCCATTTTAACTACTAAAATGTGTTATACGGACAAGTTCAGTTACGCTGTACTTTTATAATTATGTAAAGGCATATCACAAAAATGAAAGCTTCACAAATAATTAAATTATCAGGTTCATAATTGTTAGCTAAAATATTTTTTGGAAAATACGAATGGATCATCCGTTAACACAAATTGATATTTTGCTATAATTGTTTTAAACATACTGATTACAACTTGTGTTATTAAACCATAAATCACTTGTCTCGTTTGTCGCAGATGATCAAAAATTGTGAAATATGATGCTTTCCGTCCGACTATTTCCCCAGATTTATTCCCCTTGGATAACTAGAACCGAAATTAAACGATCTGCAGGCGTACTGGTATATTTTAATTTCATACTTACATCATTTTCAACAATATAAATGAATGAAAAATTATCAAAAGTTCGGTGTTCCCCTTTAATTGAATTCGTTATAAATGGGAAAAGGGAAATCTATGTAGCAGTGGTGCTCTTAGAACTATATATATATGCAATACAATGTGCTAATAATAATAACAATAATGATAATAATAATAATAATAATATTTATCATTATTATTATAATAATAATAATAATAATAATAATAATAATAATAATAATAATAATAATCATCACCATCATCATCATCATCATCATTATCATTATCATTATTATTATTATTATTATTATTATTATTATTATTATTATTATTATTGTTATTATTGTTATAACAATAATAATATGAAGTATTAACAGTAATAATAATGATGATTATGATAAAAATTATAAAAAAAAAATAAATGAAAATGATAGTAAAAAATATACTTTGAACTCATTTGAATAGATTCTATCTTCCATGAGGCCCTAATCGTATTGGGTTTCTCCATTCATTCTATATCGCAACCTAACTAAACAAAATTGCATTAATTCCGAGTGTTTCTTAAAGCCCAAAAATATCCGAGTGTTTGCTTCCATGTTAAATGTACAATTCAGTATACCGTTGCAGCAGTTCAATTAAGCTATATAGTAAAACCTGTGTTAGTGGTCACCTCTATTAAGGAACCACTTGTCTTGAACAGACACAGTTCATAATTACCATTTTTATAAAAAAAATGTTTAAATCATCCTGTAATTAACAGCAACCTTCCTTAAGCGGTCATTTTTGTTCTTTCTTTTGAGTGTCCGCTTAAGAAAGATTTGTCTCTATGGCCAAGACAAAA
>CM055894.1:37776406-37808906 GCA_029582155.1 Panopea generosa | reverse complement strand
CTAATCAACCCTAACCCCAACCTTCTCATTAACCCTAGCCCCAACATTCTCATCAACCCTATCCCAAACCTTCTAATCAACCCTAACCCCAAACTTCTCATCAACCCTATCCCAAACCTTCTCATCAACCCTAACCCCAAACTTCTCATTAACCCTAACCCCAGCTTTCTCATCAACCCTAACCCCAACCTTCTCATCAACCCTATCTACAACATTCTCATCAACCCTAACCCCAAACTTCTCATCAACCCTATCCCAAACCTTCTCATCAACCCTAACCCCAACCTTCTCATTAACCCTAACCCCAGCTTTCTCATCAACCCTAACCCCAAATTTCTCACCAACCCTATCCCCAAACTTCACACCAACCCTAACCCCAACCTTCTCATCAACCCTAATCCCAGCCTTCTCATCAGCCCTAACCCCAACATTCTCATCAACCCTAACCCCAACTAACCACAACCTTCTCATCAACACTAACCCCAACCTTCTCATCAATCCTAACCCAACCTTCTCATCAACCTAAGTCCCAACCTTCTCATCAACCCTAACCACAACCTGCTCATCAACCTTAGTTCCAACCTTCTCATCAATCCTAACCCCAGCCTTCTCATCAACCCTAACCCCAGCCTTCTCATAAACCCTAACCACAACCTTCTCATCAACCCTAACTCATCAACCTTAACCCCAACCTTCTCATCAACCCTAGCCCCAACCTTCTCATCAACCCTTACCCAAGCCTTCTCATCAACCCTAACCCCAACCTTCTAATCTACCCTAACCCCAACTAACCCCAACCTTCTCATCAACCCAATCCCCAGCCATCTCATCAACCCTAACAACAACCTTCTCATCAATCCTAACCTCAACTTTCTCATCAATCCTAACCTCAACTTTCTCATCAACCCTTACCCCAACATTCTCATCAACCCTATCTCCAACCTTCATATCAACCCCATCTCCAACCTTCATATCAACCCCATCTCCAACCTTCTCATCAACCCTAACCCCAACCTTCTCATCAACCCTATCTACAACATTCTCATCAACCCCATCTCCAACCTTCTCATCAACCCTATCTCCAATCTTCTCATCAACCCTAACCCCAACCTTCTCATCAACCCTATCTCCAACCTTCTCATCAACCCTACCTCCAACATTCTCATCATTCCTTTCTCCAACCTTCTCATCAACCATATCTCCAACCTTCTCATCATCCCTAACCCCAACCGTCTCATCAACCCTATCTCCAGCCTTCTCATCAACCTTATCTCCAATCTTCTCATCAACCCTAACACCAACCTTCTCATCAACCCTATCTCCAACATTCTCATCAACCCTATCTCCAACCTTCTCATCCACCAATGTTGAAGAGTAACGCACTTAAATAACAAAGACGAAAACTCGACTATCTAACGTAACTTCGAACTTCGAGCGTCGTTTATCTAAGTTGTAATGGACTCACACCACTATTATCTCCCTTGGGTACTCCGGAGCTACAAATGAAGGAGGTACAAATAAAACTTTAAATCTCTTTTTCTTCTTTTTTTATGGCTTTGTACTGCACTGTTTTGTTGTTGTTTTTTTGCTAGCATGAGTTAAATGGTCAGTATTTTAGAAATCACCACTGAAATTTTGATGCTGATCTTGATTTTGATTTTGACCAGCTTTCTTGACCATTCTGTGTCATTTCAGAATTGTTGGTTCGAACAGCATCTAGGGCGAATAGTTGACATATTATTGCTCTGGAAATTGATAGGTCTCACAAAAGCATTGAATTTAAAAAAAAAACCTGGTCAAGGTATGCTTTTTTTCTTTTATAACTGCATATTTTGAACCAGTGAAGAATTTGAGCCCAGACACATGCTGCAGAATTTAATTTTTTACTCTGTTTTGGACTTAAATGTTACTATAGAGCCCTATGGGAAATGTAATAGTGGTGTGAGACGTAATAACTTGCTTCACAATGGACGTATGATGAATAAGTTTAAACTTAACTCAACTTCTTACTGCTTGCTATTAAACGTTGGTGTAATACAAAAAATAAATGGTAAATGTACCCACAGACTTGTATACTACATGTGTCTGTATAAGTTCTAGGTGTACCAATGTCCTGAGTTATGTGCTAAAATAATCCGACATTCGTGCTTAAACTCGTTGGCAAAAACGATATTATGCACGGCAGAGTATGGCGTAATATATTTTTGCTAACTCGTTTAATAAATTCAATAATAAATAAACATTCATGTAAGATCCTCTATATTCTTTAAACAGACCCACCTTAAACTACAATAACAATCGAAGCTGAAGGTGTGTTGGGAAGTGGGATGATCCGTCATGCCAGAGGTTTAATGTTCGATCCCAGGCTATAGCCGATTATTTATCAAACAACACGCAATACTTGTTATCAGGACTAAATAGAGCTTCGCAATAGCTTTTTTGTCTTATCTCGCTGTTGGTTCAGTACGGTAGTTAGGATGTACGTACAGTTTGCAATATCATAAAAACAATAATAATAATGATAATGATAATGATGATGATGATGATGCTTATGATGATGATGATGATGTTGATGATGATGATGATGATGATGATGATGATGATGATGATGATGATGATGATGATGATGATGATGATGATGATGATGATGATGGTGATGGTGATGATGATGGTGATGGTGATGATGATGATGATGATGATGATTATGATGATATAATAATAATAATAATAATAATAATAATAATAATATTAATATTAATAATAATAATAATAATAAAATTAATTATAATAATAATAATAATAAATATGATGATGATGATGATGATAATAATAATAATAATGATGATAATAATAATAACTTTACAATACGATCAAACGCAGTTTGGTTTAGTCCAATCTTCCTTTAGGTCCTCAACTTCAAAACTGAACAAGAACAGTGTTTACGTTAATTATATAACACATGTACATCAAAACTACTGATTTTAAAGATTATAAAGATTAGTACTATGTATATAATGATATGGCTGGTATGCTATAATCGGCTCCATTAGAAATAATACTATACCGGTTTGTAATATAAATACAAATAAGTAATCAACGCCGATTTCTTAGTTTCGGTATCTGCTTCGCATCAGCTGTTCAGCTTGATAGCCCGGTGGTATTGAATGTGAAGATTAACGCTGTCAAATAAAACTGATATCTAACACATAATGTCCGACACGAATGGGATAAAAAACAGCAATAAAGAGTGATTTTGTTATCTATACCTTCGCTAGGATATTATTCAATCTAAATTACTTGCATGGTTATCCTTTGATAAATATACATGTGTATGCATTACTGAACCAGTAATGGTGGGTTTGTTACTTGTAAACGTTGCGTGATGTTTAATTGCGTGTTAGTGTTTAACCTAATTTCCTATCCTATTATATTGCCTAGATTTACAAATTGTACGTGGGTGGTTTCTTTTTTCGTTAAAACATGTTATTTCGAATTTCTATCTAAACCAATGAATATTTTATTAAAATTCAAACAAGTTTATCTATACAAATAATTGCGCCATGAGCTCGAATTCTTCATTTGCATATAATTAAATGTGAGAGGAATCCTTAATTTGAAAAATCATGCTCAGAATGATGCAATTTCCAGTGGTTTGTCGAAGATTAAGCTGAACACTATAAATCAGTATTTATTAGTTGTTTTTTTTAACAAATAAGAACGCACGCTTGCTCTTTGCGATCGTTACATTTTTGGGTTTCCATTTTGGTAAATGTTTTATTTAATAAATTGTAAATACTTAGAAACGCTTCCGACTAAATATGGCGTGAATCTATATCCGCCCTTCACTGTTCAATCATTGATATATACCCTTACCGTTATATTAAAGGGACACACGGCAATTTTGATTAATTTTCACTTAACAATATGAACTTAACGATATAATTTATCGATATGGTGAGATCATGAAAATAAAATACCACAATATCCATACCGACCAGTTTCGTTTTTATTTTAGTTTTTACGCACATGCTCAAAACTAGTGTGGCACTTATTAAGCACTGTAAATAAATTCTTAGGCTGAAGTTTCCGAAATTAATATTTCCATAAAAAAGTATGGTCAGCATTGCTATGTGTCCCTTTAAACGGTTCTGCCCCACGCCCTGTTTTCTTTTCTTTATTGATAACATTTCTAAAAACATATATATAATGTATAATAACTGCCACGAAATGGTGTTTAACCGATTATTGGAATGCGGGAGAAAACACAACATGAAAACAGTTTTATGGTTTCACCGTCCAATTTTGAGGCGCAATTTGACAGGTTGCGAACATTGACCCAACGATGTCAATCAAAAATGTGGTAAATGTGAATGTTTCATAGTTATTTTATGTACTTATATATCGGGACGTGGTAAAGCTCGAATTTGCAACTTAATGTTTGCACAGGATAATGTTATATTTCATTAAGGTATCGTTACAGAGCTACGCCCCTTTGTCAGTGACGGTTACACAATTATTTTGAAATTTGGTCAGAAAGTGTTTTTCAAAATGGTTCATAGGGGCTGTGATTTCTTGCTTAATGTGAGTATATAGCAAAAGCTTGACAGCATATAATGCAATAAGCATATACTGCAATAAGCATATACTGCAATAAGGCATCACTCGTGTCCAAAAGAGACTTTTGTTGGATTTTAACAGATGGGTATATTTTAAAGGATTTGATGACTTTCTTTTAAAAAAAAAAAAAAATCTTAGGTTATCGTTACACTGTCTTTAAAAAACAAACTGGTCAAACCCTCAATTAGTGTGTATTTTTAAGAGCAGATACACTCTTGTTATGGCAAAAAAATACTTTAAACATTTTCAATATACATTTTATCGTCGAAATCCTAGAGCTTAGTTCATTTAGCCTAGAACATTGAGCAAATATCCACTCTGTGCAGCGAGATCTTTCAAAAGAACTAAAATACTATTTCGCGAGGTAGGCTCCTCTTTAGTGTAAAATTAAATGCGGCATTAATTATAGCCACAGACGTTCGGCAGTACTTAAAACGTGCAACCGAGCATTTCTATGAACATACATGTTGCATGAGTATCGACTCGCATTTGGTATGGCATTGTATTCATTGGTATTGTTATCATGTACTCCTGCAGTCAGTCAGGATGATTCCAACTGGACACATAGCTAGTTCTGTCACACAGAGGTACCATGCCACACGCTCGACGGTCAAATGACGGCGAGATCGAAGCTCGCACCCTGGACCTTCTTAGCAAAAATCAGATGCATCGCTGATTAAATAGCAAGTCAAATGGTCAATTCATTATCGGAATTAATTCTGTCACATGAAATTCAATACGAAACTTAACTAACCACAGTCTCCAATACTGAAGAGATACAGACTGAAAATCGACAGATGATAAACGAATCTTACTGCTGTGAAACGGACATGATTTCTGCACCGAAACCGGAACACGTTCCCACGTGCAAACTATTGCATGCAAACATTAGCCTACTAATTGATGCTCTCCAGGCTTAATTATTGTTAATTAGCTATGGATATAATGCAGTTCACTGTTTTAATACGACTAAGAATAAATACGTGTTAATTTTGTGGATGGGCGGCGGTTCCTCTAAGGTTCATTCTGGAGTCTCAAAAACTGGAAGCCTTTATTACTTGTGATGTTTCATTTTCAATGTCATGCATGTGATTCAATTCGTTTAATATATTTTAATGACATTTTGATAATCCATCAACCTATACGTTTGTTTTTCTCAATTATATCATCAAAATACACTAGTACAGTTATTAATGCTGCAAGTACCCATTAGACCTACATGCTTTTAGAATAACGGAACCCCATTAGCAAAATCTACCGACAATAATGTTGTGAAATAATTATCGTAGTCTGTTTTAATTATATTTAAAGTAACAAATTTTAAATTTCGCTCACTTTAATCATGTTTGTATAGTCGTGTATCTGAATTATGGGCTGGTGGCCTGTATCTATCAAACAAAAACGTGTATCTTGTATCTTAATGTGTTGAAAATAGCATTAAACCCATTCAGAAACAATTTTAAATCTGCAAAAGTAAGAAATGTGCGAAAAGTAATCCTATATAAAAATAAAAAGACGGTCGGCCTACCATTTCTTGCCTGTTGAATTCTGTGATATTTGTATAGTAAGCCCACGCTTTAAGTCCGGATTTGTACGCCAAGTCTGCTGCACGTGTGTTATAATCTATCAAATAAGCACGTGCACTACTGAATTCGTCACTGTCCACTGCTTGTACTTTCGGACAGAACACGCACATAACGAATATTAGAAAACGGCCCACTTCCATTTTTTTGGCAATATTTTCCTTCGCGTAAGCGCACCAAAGTACTTTGTTACTTACTGACACAGCATTGTTCTATTAAACTTCTTTGCACATTAAATAATAATTAAAATGGCCACTTAACACCGCAAAGGTTAAATCCTCAAAAGTTCACCACTTGCGAAAATAAAAAAAACGACAAAAAACATTGGTATCCTGTGCTCTTAGACTATATTTAGGTAATTTACACAATAATTGTGTTTAATAAACGCGCACCAAAACAAAAAAAAAGCGTATTGGATTAGTACTAGTGGAGAAGTTTGTTTCTCAATTGATCGTCTAACGATGCAGAAAGATAAAAAAAAATCAACGCTATGAGAACTCTATGCTAGCAGGAGATAATGAAATGTCTTAGGTGAAAAGCAGGTACGGTAATATACCTTAAATAAGAGAGAGGCTAACAACCCTCTACATTTTGCATCGCGGAGAGTGAAATGGTTGTGAGGAAGACGGACGGACGGACGGACGGAAAGACAGACAGACAGAGAATTTACTGCCTAATAGCAAATATTGTTAAACCAATATTCCATTCGTCCGTGATTCGTGGTTCGTGTCAGCGGTCCAGCATGTCCCGCTGCCGTGATCCGTGCACCACTATTTCATTTATCCGTATTTATTTTGTGCTTTCGTTTCAAACGGCAAAAACATTCCTTGAAACAAAACTATAACGATTTAATATGTATCTTATCATGACAACTTTGGTAATCCGAGGACTGAAACATATAAACCGTAATCATCGTTGGTTAAATATGGCCTACAGTATGTACATACATACTACCATTTAGTTCAGAAGCTGGCACACCGTCACGTATAAAGAACTCGGGATTCCCCGCATCAAATCAAACAAAGTGACATTTATGAATAAATACACCCTAAAAGAAGCATGTGTGCAATTACCTTTAACATATTAGTTTAATATGTCTCTTATTATATTGTATTGCGTAATACAAAGTGAAATTTATGAATAAAGTCACCCTAAAGGTCGTATGTGTGAAATTACCTTAAACATATTTAGTTAAATATGTCTCTGATTATATTGTACTGCAAATACAAAGCAAAATTTATGAATAAATACAACCTTAAGGTCGTATGTGTGCAATGATTTTTAACATGTTAATTTAATATGTCTCTGATTATATTGTACTGCAACTTGAATACATAGTAAAATTTACGAATAAATACAACCTAAAGATCGTATGTGTGCAATGATTTTAACATGTTAATTTAATATGTCTCTGATTATATTGTACTGCAAATACAAAGTACCTTTACGAATAAATACAACCCAAATGCCGTTTGTGCGAAATGACCTAAACCACGTAAATGCGTCTCTGATTATATTGTATTGCGTAATACAAAATGACATCTATAAATAAACACACCCGATAACAATGAGAACTAGAACAGACGTCACAACTGTTGTTTTGCTGAGTTTGCCACGATGACATAGGTAGGCTTCATATCATCACATATCAAATTGTGCCTAAAAAATCGGCAACCAAATTAAATAATTTTACGCTGTGTTTTCTATTCCACAATTCTACAATCAGACAGATATCTACAGAACTGGTATTATCATACATCTGACACTTAAGTTTGTTTAGAAATAGAGTCGCCTTTTTATTTTTAAATATTTCATTTCTCATTATACATACATGGAAATAGCAACATAATGTTCATAACACAGTAATAAGGATCAGTAGCATGCTAATATGTACATGTGTGTACTTGCCTAAATGTGTCACATATCTATCTACATGAGAGAAGAAACATGCTTATACATAATGACATGTTTGGATAACTACCAGTCCTTTTTGAGGGTGAAGATATGAAAACGTGTAAATATGTGAAATCCAACACGAGAGCGACAAGATAGATAAACTCGGTGTTTCAATGTCTCACTTAAGAATTATCTCCCTTACATGACGGTAACAAGATTCTTCCGCCTAAGAAATTAGAGCTGTGATAAGCGGCTGGGCAATTTTTTTTGTTGAAATTGCATAAAATGTTATATTTTCTTTGTGCATATGGGAACATTGGAACATATTCATGATTTCCGCCCAGTTCGGACACTGGGAATTGTTTGTCGAAGCTATAACAGTTTAAAGATAATGATACACTGCAACAAATGGGAAGAATTGTCAAAAATGAAGGGGTGCCATCAAACCATCGAAATTGTGAAAAAATCAACCTGGTCAACCCCACGTTTTTCCTACATAATTGGTCCAACAGAGGACAATCTATGGAAACAAGGTACATTTAGAACCATTGGTAATGTATCCAGTGTTCCAGAAGTAAATTTCTCTATATGTAGAACAGTACAAAATTAATTGTTGTGTGAGACGTTGAAGATACTTTGACGAACACATCTTTTCTAAGAGGAAGTATACTGAACGGAACAGCTAACCTGCCACCTGGCATTTGATGTATCTGACATTTTATGCATTTTCTCATAAAGTATCAAAGGAATTACATTGAAGTTTGGACTTGAATAAGAAAGAATATTTACGGTATGCAAAAATACATAATTGTCTATTATTAATATTGTATACAAATTTTGATAACACTGCTCCATATTTTGACGAAGATACCGGAAGTATAAAAATGGCAGGTTAGCTGTTCCGTTCAGTATACGTACAATTTGATTGTGCCCTGTGTTAAAAAAAAAACCGGGTCCGATTAGCTCAGTCGGTTATGCGTCTGACTATCAATCCAGGGGTCATGAGTTCGAATCCCGCGCCCGGCAACAGTCTCCTTGATAATTGATATACGACATTGTGTCTCATTATCATTCATCTCTCACCTATGATTCAAGTGGGAAAATTGTCAGTTACTTGTGGAGACGATGTGTGCTCGAGTACTGGTTAATCCCAGGAAACAGTGGTTAGGTTAACTGATTGTCTGTTAACCCTCGATGGCATAAAAATGACGCTTAATATTCAATCAATCAATCAATTGTGTTAAACGTTTTACAACATCAAATTTCTTTATAATGGTAATCTGGATTTGAATCAATTACCCAATACTGGTAAGGGAATTAAAACAAGAATATATTTAAAAAAGAAGTGAATAAATATCTATTTTTGCAAATCGAAAATGTAGAGGAATGTGAATTTATTTTTTTATTAACTTTATGATTTTAAATCTTACAATTTTGTTATTGTTATTAATGTGGGTTTATAGCTGTGAGACATATTTTACATACTTGATAAATATCAAAGTTTAATTTCTGTGAAATAAAACTGACATGAAACATACTTTTTGTAATAAGTGCCAATAGTTTGATCCATGACAGAATGCTTAAAAGGACCCCCTTGGAAATAAGTTAAAACAAAATAAGTAAATCTTTATGGGTTATCCTGTGAAATATTGTATGTCTCAAAATTAATAATCCATATTTTAGCTAAGTGAATACTTGAACCACAAGATAAAATATTGAATCTGTGATAGCTGATATGTATTACATGTATATTAAAAAGTTTTAAATAATATATTAACTAGTTTAATATATTATTTAAAATACATGTTAATGCTTCTGTAATATTGAATCTTAATGTGGTTCACGTATCTCTGTATTTATGACACAGATATTGTAACGAATAAATCATATAAAAATCAAAGAACAATAAGCCTTTAACACCCAAACGGGCATACTGATGAGGGGTGTTCAAAATGTATTGTCTTTTTATAATTCGCACAAAATTCACGTGATATTTTACATCGATATTTAAATGCATGGATAGCTCTTTCAATAACTACAAAATGGTATCAGTGGAATACGGGATTCCAGAGATATAGTCATTTCAATATAGGCAGCCGTTGGCCACTGTTGTAAAAAAGGTTCGGAAACGAGTAGCAAATAATGAGGAAATTCAGACTTTTGTGAAAGTTCGTACTTAACTCGGTTGTTCTCTAAAATATATTTTTGATGAAATCGCACGGGTTTATGGGTTGACGGAAGTGTATTACGAGACAGTTTGTAGATGGAAAAAGAAATTTGATTCCGGTGTAGAGTCTGTTAAAAATGCAGCAAAATCTGGTCGTCCAAAGACAGTAACATGTCAGAAAATCGTGTCTAAAATTAGAGAAAGTGTTCGAAATGATGGGCGACATAATGTACGTGATATAGCCGCCTTGCAGGTATTTCAATATCTTCTTTTTGTTTTGATGAAAATGTCTGCTATGTGGGTGACCCATTTGTTGACTGATGACCGAAAGAAGGCATGTGTTGAAACTGCCAAAAACTTCTTAAAATGTTCTCTCAATGTAACCAAAGGCAATTTGTAAAAACTTTTATTGGTGACGAAACCCGGAAACACTTTTTATTTCGAACCAGTGCGAAAGATTGGGAACAAAATATGGGCCACCAAACATGACAGAAGGCCAGTCGTTGCCAAATAGACCGTTTCTTCCATGTTGAAGGATTAGCAATACAGGAACCTATCAACAAAGGCAAACGTGTGTGTGAAAGGTTCATTCGTAATGTGGTAGTAAAAAACAGGAAAAGATACCACGTCGCCCAGTCACTGGATTCAAACATGGCTGCCTCTTGCCCCAGGGCACATTTCTGTCCTTGTAACGGGTTTTTAAGTCTGAGAAAATTATAGTGCTACCCCACTCCATTTACTCCCCAGACCTTGCCCCATGTGACTTCTTTCTCTTTCCAAAGTTGAAAAACTTCCGTATTTTGAGCGTATTCTTTCTAAGGCGGTAAAAATGAGCGGACGCGTTAAAAATGGCGGATTTTTGTTTGTAAAAGTTACGTCAAGGCACAGAAAAACACGGTTATTTATTTTATACTCACCATTTTTCTTAATGCGTACTCTCAAGATGTAACTAAGTATATTGTCTTCCATCAGTAGTTCATTCCTACCTTGCAGCTATCACCACAAAAGACGCAATTCGAGAAAAACTAGTGTGTTTACATGTACCGAAATCCATATTCACTAATTAGCACCTACTTTTGGACATTTTCTATGATATTACGCTGTGTTTTCATGAATTTTACTGTCAGTACTGTTTTCACCACCAATTATTTCAAAATTACATTTGATTCGTCCGTTTAAGACCTCCTCGTTTTGAAATTCATATGTGTACGACAAAATATGAGGGTTTTCATCAACTGTATGCCATAATTGAATTGATGCGCTTGGTGCCCAGTAGGGAAAATACAAATATATTCTTGATTATCTTCTATGTTTTATTTTCTAAAACTAAGGGAAACGCCAAGGTAGATCCATTTTTTGAATCAACCATTCAGAAACATTATCAGAGTACAGTTACTTTTTTCAAAGAATAAATGGCCAAGACGTTAGTCATTTAGAAAAGAAAACGTCGCAGATGACCAAGACTTAAAAGAACAATTAAAACAGTACATTTCGTTTTGATGACGTCATATCGACACTCTCACGTTGTTTGTGTACTATGATGAAAGTTGGTTATATTTCACTTTTATTGAAGCCATATTCCACTCTTACATTTTATACTTTTAGGAGATTATGGAGATAGTGTAAGGTTTCAATTCTCTTTTTGAAGCTAACAAATCCATACCTTATGCGTTATGAGCAACGCTGCCCGTGACTTTCACATCCTTACGTAACGTGAACCACTCTGGTGTTCTTTGTTTCAGGACATTACATGGCACTGGAGAGTCATCTGGTATACTACATGCTTGTCTTACTTCATCTTGGTGTTTTAATTATCTATAGTTTTGTTGTTTGGTTAAATCGCAAACAACTTGTTTAAATAACGACTCAACTTCATTCATCTGAGCCAAACAGTGATAAGCTGTCTATTACAGACAGTGGCGTAGCTGACCCTTAAATGATGTGCAAGCACACCATATTCTAGAAGGTTCTGAAAAAAGACTTTCATGATGTATTCCCTGTGTTTTGAGGTCATTTCCAGGAGATATTATGGTCTTGGGGCATGCCCCAGCAAAAAAAAAAAACTTTCAGGATGCGTTAACTGCGTTCGTTCTAAGGGCATATCCAGGAGATATTAATGTCTGGGGGCATGCCCAAGCAAAAAAAAAATACTTTCAGGATGTATTCCCTGCGTTCTGAGGTCATTTCCAGGAGATATTATGGTCTTGGGGCATGCCCCAGCAAAAAAAAAACTTTCAGTATGCATTAACTGCGTTCGTTCTAAGGGCATATCCAGGAGATATTAATGTCTGGGGGCATGCCCAAGCAAAAAAAAAATACTTTCAGGATGTATTCCCTGCGTTCTGAGGTCATTTCCAGGAGATATTATGGTCTGGGGGCATGCCCCAGCAAAAAAAAGACTTTCAGGATGCATTAACTGCGTTCGTTCTAAGGGCATATCCAGGAGATATTGTCTGGGGGCATGCCCTGGCAAAAAAAAAGACTTTCAGGATGCATTAACTGCGTTCGTTCTAAGGGCATATCCAGGAGATATTATGGTCTGGGGGCATGCCCTAGCAAATAAAAAGACTTTCAGGATGCATTAACTGCGTTCGTTCTAAGGGCATATCCAGGAGATATTAATGTCTGGGGGCATGCCCAAGCAAAATAAAAAGACTTTCAGGATGTATTTCCTGCGTTCTGAGGGTATTTCCAGGAGATATTATAGTCTGGGGCATGTCCCAGCAAAAAAAGACTTTCAGGATGTATTTACTGCATTCTGGGAGATACAATGATGCATTCGCAAAAATATTTGCAAGCACAGGCGTTGTGGCGTGAAGGCAACTATGCCACTGACAGACAGAATATCGTTTACGCAAATATTTAATTGATACTGTGACGTTTTTGCTTTATTCATGGCAAATTTGAATTTTGCATCGTTGGTATCTAGAAATTTTCTCTCTAGCGTTTGGAAGTACATTCTCTTTTCAGTTTAAACTTTCCTTAGAGTCATTATCGTTTCTCCGAGGCTCCTGATAACGGCGATGGTACATACAAGTATGTTATGAATATCTTTAATGCGTGAGTCATCATTCTGTATTTTTTCTAATCGTTCAATTAGATTTACTCTTGCATTCTTTCTACTGTCATATGCCTCTTTCATTACAGAATAGTTCGGTTCGTCTTCTTGTTCAAGTAGCTTTCAGGTATACTCTTTATTCCATCGAGCATTATTACTAGTTTTAGAATATAAAGCAATATTCGCAGACATTATTCCGGGAGAAGAACTATTAAATTCTTCTTGTGGTTTAAATTCTTGTAAACTTCTGTCTGATGGAATCGGAAAATTGATTGAGCTATCTTCCTCTTTCTGTTAGGTGTTGAGCTATTGCTCCCTTGTGAGCAAATCCTCACATATACCGCAAACACTGGCTGTGCCCGGTCCAGAAGGACTCTTTAATTTCATCGGAGTACCTCATGCCAGATGTGTTTTAGAAGAATACCATCTGAATGTGTCTTTAACTATTTTATACCCAACGCTTTCGGTAGAGAAACGCCCATTGGAAACATTGCTTTTGAGAATATTGATCGTTTCATTAATATCGTCGTTCTTTACAGTATCGATGTTGATATCTGTATCATGTAACCCATCTGCAAAGTTTAATCTACGCTAACTAATTTGTAAAGGTGAATTCATTGGAGTTTTCATTATTTTTTGGCAATGTATTCTCCAGCAGAGAATGTGCTACTAGTATCTTGAATAAAATGTTCTGAAGATGTGTATGCTGCCAGTAACTGTTCATGCCTATGTCTTTTTTTATAGATGATAACGGAGAATCAAATTTTATTTTTGATGTTCTTGGTGACATTGCACTAAGTGACAGTGAAATGTCCGCTTCTGCGGTTTGCACCGCTGATATAACGAAAGGGTCGATTTTTTTCTGTAAGGTATTTTTACCTGGAAAGGAAAAATCATGATAAAAGACACACTATCCTGATTTTTTATTCAATGAAGCACCTTAATTGATATAATTTCACAAATACACAGTCTTGTTTTTTAATGTACACGTGTAAATGATAATATCTTTATTTGTATTTTCCCTACTGAGAACGAACGTATCCATTCAATTATGGCATACAGTTGACGAAAACCCTCATATATTTTCGTACACATATGAATTTCAAAACGAGGAGCACTTAAACGGACGAATCAAATGTATTTTTGAAATAATTGGTGGTGAAAACAGAACTGACAGTAAAATTCATGAAAACTCAGCGTAATATCATAGAAAATGTCCAAAAGTAGGTGCCAATTGGTGAATATGGATTTCGGTACATGTAAACACTCTCGGTTTTCTCGAAATGCGTCTTTTGTGGTGATAGCTGCAAGGTAGGAATGAACTACCGATAGAAGACATTATGCTTAGTTACATCTTCGGAGTATGCATTAAGAAAAATGGTGAGTATAAAATAAATTACCGTGTTTTTCTGTGCCTTGACGTAACTTTTACAAACAAAAATCCGCCATTTTTGACGCGTCCGCTCATTTTTACCGCCTAAGAACGAATACGCTCAAAATACGTTCGCCCCCCTGAATTAGTTATAATTAATTAACATTATTTCAGGTAAATTGCGTTATAAGATCGGAGTGTATATGAACCGCTCTGGAGTCTGCTTCCCGAGTAGAAACATTGCCGAGTGTTGTTTTCTGATAAGCATTGAGTCGAACTGGGGCCGAACTCGCAACCTCTAGCGTGGATGGCCAATGACCTTATCCACCACACTACCGCCCCGCTTAAATTATCAGTTCAACCAGGACGATACAATAGCCCAGTCAGCCTATGAGATATTTTGGCTCAACATCAAACTAATTGCAAAATAATTATTTCCTGGATTTTTGATAAGCTAAACGTATTTAAAAGTCTAGAAAAATCTAAATAGGGGAAATTTGTTAAAATTTTATATTTCTAACCACCATATTTAAAGGAAATTCAAAAAAACAAAAACAAAAAACAAAAAAAACAAACAAAAAAAACTGTTTTGACGGATACATTCATGTTATAAATTGCTTTTTGAAGTATTTAATTGTAATGTAGTTCATAGAACTAATCATTCAACTATTGAATTAAATATAAATTAGCAACAAAAAATGTTATTAATTTATATCTAATTCTTATAGGTATTATATCAAAAGTATACCTCCGAATCCGAAAAGGTTATCAATATACTACTAGTATATAGTTCAGAACATGTTGTAGACCAATACATTTATACATTCTTACTTTGAACTGTTTCCGTCACTATCTAACATATTTGTTGTTCAGAATTAATCAAATAATACTACAAATTTATGTACTGCTATTTTAAGAGTTGATATAACCTGTCACAATCCCGGTTTTGCACGAGTTTTTATGTCCTCACTTAGGTCTGTCTCAGTCAGATTTCATACACAGTTAACTTTACTATTGCATTTTATCATTTTTAACAAACTGTCAGGCGCTGGCGGTAAATGAGTACTGATTGGTAACATCTTGTTTTCGACAACTTCCCATCCCCACTCTTGAGGTGCTATTTCCACATTTGAGCTTACCCAAGTTTGAACTTGAAAGTAAACTCGCAGGCTATGTTGCATTACTGCAGCCGATGTTGGTGGAAGTGTATGTACTTGTACATAGGTTGTACTAGTCATTACTTTACTAGCGAATTTTCTGAAACGCAACAAATCCATACCCTCTAATGGAACCCCGCCATAAAGAATAACTAATGCACGTTCTCCTGCTATTAGAACATCCTCTCGTAAACTTGTCTTTGTAAATGTTTCTGCGCATTCCTGAAATTGTTTGTTCTTTATAAGCTTTTTAAGTGCTGGCCCTTTCCCAACCCCAAAAAGTCATGATGTCGTATCACATCCTGTAACAGCATGCACAAACGGCAACCATCTACATGTATCAGGGCCAAGTAACACAATACTGTTACTTTCAATATTAGCATGATAGATCAGCAAAACAAGATTTGTTTCTTCACCACTCAAAATCACGTTACGCTTTTCTGCACAAGCAACTGCTGTCTGTACTATAAGTAAATCGGCATCACCCTCCGCATATACTACTTTATGACATTTGTTTTCCAGAGACCCACCTAGCATTTTTATGAACTGCTGTTTGTTTTCCGAATTTGCGAGAAAATGTTCTTTTTTCCCTTTAAATGGATTACTGTCTTTGAAATTAACTTTTGTACCCACAGCCCCTTTTGAACGTCGCAAATGCGTTTCATCTTTTTTAGATGGTCCGGACTCATATTCATCAAATACAACTACTGGGTCATGAAACTTTCCAGATACATAATCTACATAAACACTACAAATTTCAGAAAATGTTTAAGCACGGTTCTATGGTATGCGCTGAAGTAATGCTCCACCATCAATTACATGTTGAATTGTGTTGCTTTCTGGGTCCTCTTGTCTGCCACAATCTCCTAAGGACCAAATTTCATCTGCCAGTGCTGGTTTCTGTGTCTGTCTCATAAAGCCAGATGAATCAAAGAGTGCAGATGGTACGCTACAAAGTTCATATGTGAATACCTCAGACATATCTTCTACTGATTTATTTGCAGCTGTTGTCAGCCTCTGGAAAAGAAGTTGTGGATCAACCTGCATTGTCTGTCCGTCTACCTTTACTGCATTTTTTTTGTATGCAATGGCTTAACCTGTTCTGACCGTTTGAATGAATGTACAAATGCATTTTTACCTTGCATTGATGCTACAATTTTTGAACCGATTTCGTTGGCTATTTCGACATTTACAGAGGAATCAGAAGTTACCCCAGTCTCAATATTTCGCAGAGATGTATCCCGAGTAAACGGATTTCTTTCAAGAAGAAATGACAAGAAAGTAAGTGTGTCCTTGTAGTCTCTTTCTTTTCTTGCTTGGCCATATTCCTTATGTTGACTACTTGTGTTGTACGCAGTTCCACTAAAATCATGCATTCCATTATTTATCTCTGCGCATGATGGTAGAGATAGAAGCCATTGTGTCCGCTGTTTCTCTGACATTCCCTTTCCTCGGGTCAGTCCGCCATTAGTCTTTACACTTCTCATTAACACCTGCTCAATAACTAGATCAGTTGATAATCCTGCCCAATATCTGTCTGTTCTTCGAACAACATGAAGACCTGATTTGAAATGCTGATATAATCTTAGTATATCTATCACCTCCATGTATTGAAGCCAAAGAGCTGCCGTTCGGAACTTTTTCAACGAGTTCTTTTCTTCTGAGAATTGTTGGTTTGTTTTCTCAAGCTCATCATTTTCAGATACAGCATAAAGATCGATTTTTCCCATAGCAAGATCATCATATAGTTTACCGATGTTACTCAAATCTTCGTTTGGTCTACTTGCAATGTTGAACGTTTCATGTTCTTCATTTACTTCATAAAGGTCATTTATGATAATTTGCTGGTCACTCGATGCACTGTTACTATCGCCTTTTAGTAGAAGTGGAATCTTAAATACTTTCGAGATTATTATTGAATTTAAAGCATTGTCTATGAGCAAATGTCCCCTGGTTGCTCTTGCAACTGCTTTGCCATTCAGCATATGTCCAACAGCATTTTGAGCGTAGACTGTTTCTAAAAGCTCGCAAAGGCCTGTTTCTTGCATCAGATGACCAATACATCCCAGGAAACTCATGATTGTGTGAAAACCTCCTTACCGTAATATCACTTAACGAAGGCTACTATTCTCTTGTTCGTTCAACACGACAGTCAATGCCTTCCAGTAAAATGGCTGGTCAAACGTTACCACAGGGTCCGTTCCATATTTGACAGCTTGATCACCAACAAACTTTAGAGTTGTGTATATGCATGACATATCACTTGGGTTTAAGTCAATCATTGGCATGAATACAACTGATGATTTTCCCGAACACTCACCTTCTTGTATCATCTGCATAAGTCCAGACCACCCAAGTCGAACCGGCCTTATAGGCCAAGACAATTTAAGCAGAAGATCAAGTTTCAAAGTGCCGTCCAAAACCCTTAAATTTTCAAGTTCATCAAATGTGAGTAGTACTTTATTGGTTTCATTTGCTCTGTAGTATGATATCTTTGAACGTCTCACACACCAATTAATTTTGTACTGTTCTACATATAGAGACATGCACTTCTGGAACACTGGATACATTACCAATGGTTCTAAAAGTGCCTTATTCCCATAGATAGTCCTCTGTTGGTCCAAATATGCAGAAAAAAACATGGGGTTGACCAGGTTGCTTTTTCACAATTTCGATGGTTTGATGGCACCCCTTCATTTTTGACAATTCTGCCCATTTGTTGCAGTGTATCACTACGCATCTTTAAACTGTTATAGCATCATCAAACAGTTCCCAGGGTCACCCAAACTTTGTAGAAATCATGAAAATGTTCCAATGTTCCCATATGCACAAAGAAATATGACATTTTATGCATTTTTAAAAAAAAAATTACCCAACCGCTTTACACAGCTCTAATTTCTTGGGCGTAATAATCTTGCTACCGTCATGCATGGGAGGTAATTGTTCAGTGAGACCTTGAAGAGTAGAAATTGTCATGACATGTGACTGAAATTTTTGTCGAACAAACCTTTACCATTTCTAAATATAAAAGTACGCCTTTTGAATTCATCGCGCAACTGTTTTCGAATTCATGCACCAAAATAAGATGGCGGTCACACATGCATAAATCAGTTTCGGACAACTCGAAAACAGGAAAAACTGCCAAAATTTTTTAGCCATTGTACCTTAATAAAAATAATTCTAGAAAAAGAAATACTTTGAAAATGTCCTTGTATTTCCTCCTATAGTGTATCTATCTGACTGCATATTCATTTTATTGTATATGCAACATTAAATAACTTAAGTGTCAAAATACATGACCATATATGGATAAATAGTTGTTTTTGCTTCAAATAATGCTCTGTTTTGTTGCAAAACTATATATTTGACTTTTTTTATATCTATAACAAACAAATATTAATGTTTGAAGGTGCCCAGCAATAATTTGCATGTCACTGACACTAACCATGCCCCCTTTTTCAATACATGAATGAATAACATACTTTTGTACATGCATTATATTCATTATCAACTATGAATATATCCCTTACCAATTGAGGTATCTATTAGGCATATATTAAATTCCAATACTATTTTGTTTATTTTATCAATAAAAATTGCAAATGAAAGTAAAGTGTTCATGAAAATCACTTTAAAGCAAGAAAATGAAACGATGAATGAAAATGAGACAAAATATGGATACAGCATATTTGGCTGGACCGATAAGCTCATTGCAAAAAGACGGTTTGCTAAAGCGCATCTCTTTACGACAAATTAGTTTGAAATAAATATATCAAAGAATATCGCGATAAGAAATATTTGTCGCGAGATGACTCGTTACTTTACAGATTTTCCAAAACCGGCATAAAAAAATGGGCAGTTAAAATAGAGTTGTTGCAATAATTATATGAAAATTAGAAATTGTCATATTGGAGAATGCTATACTGTTGAATGTGGAGAAAAATATTGTACACATTCAATAACAGACATTGAAAAAACATCATCTTCAATGAGAAAAATCTATATTCTAAAGCAAGCATCATGTATTTTTATTTGACAAAAAAGTAAGAAGAACAACCGAAAGAAATCAGATGATGGTACAAAAGTTTCAAGCACAGGTTAACTAAACGCTGAGAAATTATTACGCAAATCTGTTTCGCGTCATTTCAAAGATGTTGCATTTTACAATTTACCTTAATGTCCAAGAGTAGGTAAATACTGTGTATAAGCCAGACCCAGTCGCATAAATATCAACAATGAGGAGAAAAAAATGACAGTAAAACAAAAATGGCAGTCATACGCCATACCATTAAAATGAAACGCGACAGTTTGGCGGTCGGTATATCGAAAACTGGATACAGAGCTGTTGATAACAAATATCAATGACAAAATAATGAAACAGGAAATTTCTCCACAATTCATGATCAATATAATATTAATTGATAAACAGCCACATAAAAACAATATTGCTCATACGCGACCAACCGTATTGTCAAAAAGCATGCGCTTAAGAGTGGAAACAGTATCGCGACATATGTTACCATTTTTATGTGGGTGGGGTATGAATTATACATAAATAATGAGTTTCTAACACAAAAAAATGGTTTAACTTACATGAATCATGAAATCTGGATGCAGTGAATGCTCTAGACATGCTTTTGTTGTGATATATTAGCATCACTGTCTCTCTGTATGACTTTCAAGTGTTTTTAAGTGCAAACTTCTATTCATTTTAGCAAGGATTTTGAGACAGATGGCTAAAATCAAGTCTTATCAAATGATGCAGCAAAGCATATTTGCATACATGATCATTTCTTTTTCAGTTAAATAGATGATCTCACTTTGTGTTCCTTCCATTGAATTGAATAAATCCTGATTCCAACATTTCCATGACAAATTTTCAGCTGCTCAGTCTCATTGCCCTATTTGCTTTACTGTTTTAGCTTCAAGTTTGGTTTTGCCTGTGTGACACTTCTCTATTACACTCAAAGTCATCCAATTTTCACAAAAAATACATTTATTTTTCCATTAAGAGGTTTCAAATACAGTATTTCCCATAGAAAGTGACATATTTTCAAAAAGAAAGTAAATCTGAATCACAAAGATGCAGTTTCCTCCCAGCGTCTACCGAAAATGATCTGATTCTTGAACGTCTCACACACCAATTAATTTTGTACTGTTCTACATATAGAGACATGCACTTCTGGAACACTGGATACATTACCAATGGTTCTAAAAGTGCCTTATTCCCATAGATAGTCCTCTGTTGGTCCAAATATGCAGAAAAAAACATGGGGTTGACCAGGTTGCTTTTTCACAATTTCGATGGTTTGATGGCACCCCTTCATTTTTGACAATTCTGCCCATTTGTTGCAGTGCATCACTACGCATCTTTAAACTGTTATAGCATCATCAAACAGTTCCCAGGGTCACCCAAACTTTGCAGAAATCATGAAAATGTTCCAATGTTCCCATATGCACAAAGAAATATGACATTTTATGCATTTTAAAAAAAAAATTACCCAACCGCTTTACACAGCTCTAATTTCTTGGGCGTAATAATCTTGCTACCGTCATGCAAGGGAGGTAATTGTTCAGTGAGACCTTATATCCCCAGCAGAGAGGATGTCCTCTGATGAAACGGTAATTCTAGGGATAGGTTTGTGATTTTGTGTTCCTGGTTTCATACATGCAACGATGCCCATCCCATGGAAAGTTCCGTGTCCATCCAAAGTCCTAATATTATGATCTACGTTATCAGCGACGAATAGGACAAATTTACCAGGTTGGAAACCATAGAGATCCGTCCCTTGAGAAACTGCTGCATTTGATTCAAACTTTTGAACTTCAGTGTATGAACAACAAAACCCAAGGTTGTATAAAGTATCGATGAGAAACTTGGATGCAAAGTGATGATGCAGCTGAACCCCAAGACCTAATTGAAGGGGTGCAATAATGACCCTTGGTCTTGTAGCTTGTACGATTGATTGACCAATTGCTGCGATCTTCACATCGGCATTCTTTTCACTAAAAAGTGTTCTTAAGAACAAGCTGAGACACTCTGGCAAATATGCAATGTTTTGTTCAACAGATGAAAGTTCTGAAGGAGTTGGGTAATTAGCTTTTGAAGTTTCAATTGTTTTGATTTCACTTCTTATCAGTTTTGCTGCTGTTTTCAAAATTGCAATCTTTTCAGTTTCAGTATCAACACTTTTTTGACGTTGATAAAAGTCATGAAGAATAGATGAAGCTCTATTTTTCAGTGTTACTACATCAATTTTGCCATTTAACTAAGAAATAATTATTGCAGTGCCAAAATGTTCTATTAATTTCTTTTTCATGTATGTTTTGCTTAAAGCATCGTCTCCGCAAATTTCGTGCATTTTGTACACAAGATCTGATATAGTTAATTGCTCATTGTCATTTTCTTCGATATAGTGTATGACAGTGATGAAAGCTTCTGTGACCTCAAAATCTGCACGCCTGGCCGCGAGTTTGTTTACTGATTTTTTTTCCAGGCGAAAATGTCCGAGGAAGGTTTTTCATTGTCCGGAAATTCACGTTACACGACTGATGATATACTGCATCCGCTGCCGGCAAGTCGCTTACACATTCAAGCCGTGCTCGAACAACGTCCGCCCACTCATCACTTCGATCTCTGCATAGTTTGAAAATGCAAGATTGAAAGTCTAAAGTCCTTACAGGGAACACGTCAATGCCACGCTTTTTGTCAGATAGTTTTGCAAATTGGCCACAAAACATGCACCGTTCGCTAAAGCTGAATTGTTCAGTTTTTTATCTTAGAGTTCGTGGACTTGTGATCGGTTCTATCGGAGTTTTCCTATCTCTTTCAATCACATTAGGATTACAATAGTTTTTCCGACAATGGGTATGTACTAATTGTCCAGGAATAGTACATATAGTGACACCTCGCTCTTTGCTTGCATTATTAATGCAGTTACATCCTTTCAGTCTTAATGTAACAATGGCATGTCCGTTATGTAAGTCTTCACAACACAGTGCACAGGATTCCGCCATTCTGGACAAAAAATTTTATAATAAGCAAATATACATACTTTCACAGCAAACAACACATTTTCTTTCTTATTTATCTTATTATCTAAAATTTAAAAAATTTATGGCACGAATGGCCTTCCGTATCTTTAAACAAATGTTAAACCTTTGACGTCATTTAAAAAAAATTTTTTTTTTTTATTTCCCGGTAATTTCTACATAATTGCATTTCCTTAAATGCCTTATATGCCTAAAAGTTATTTCATGTAAAACAAATACTCATTTCTTACATATAGTTTTACGTTTAAATCTTTCCACGAAAACCAACATAACAACACGACGTCCATATAATGATTTGTTTTTAATTTTTATCATATAAAATTTAAATCTACAATAATTTATTAAAATATTTCAATCATGAAAAACATTTAAATAATCACATCTTACCTATCTAAATCCGATTATCCGACTTCTCTTATGTTTGTTGACATTCTCATTTCAGTACAGTAGCGAGAGAACAGTTGATTACGTCATGAAACGTCACGATATACACGCGCTCATCTTACAACGTTATGCTACGGTGGCTTGTAAGCGCCAGTAGAATTTGACAGAAAATAGAGATTTTTAAATCGAAATAAACCGTATTTCCCCTATCTAGATTTTCTAGATTTTTTATATGTTGATCACAGGATCAAGATCAACATTGTTTATGCAAAACCATTTCTTTTGCAATTAGTTTTAGGTATATTAACAGACTGACTGGACTAAAGTGAGTTAAGATAATTAAGCTAAGTAGTGTTTAAAGGGAGTATATCAGGAAAAAACGCTATAAATATCGTAAAAAATAAGATTCTTTTTAAAATGGATAAAAAGTATTTCATTATCATTAATAAATATAATCCGAATGGTTTGATATGTCAAATTTATCAAAACGTGGCAAACTCGATATTTTAAATTGGAGCGTTTAACTTGAAACGAAACCCCCATTCTAAAAATAGACAGCCTTCAAATACTGCGTGACAACCTTCGCAGCGTCAGTAGGTCTGTTTCTAAGATGAAACATGTTTGACCACGTGTGAACCTGTATAACGGATCAAATTGAAATCAAAATAAAATCACGTGGCCCTTTTAATACGTCAATATTTTGCAATTTTAAGCTGGAAATCTGTTTATGCACGTAGTTAGGAAATCCGTTTTCATTGTTGTTATGCTTAAATAAATTTATGCGCACTGGTGTAAGATTTGATATCCCATACTGTGCCTTTAATGTCCGTGTGTGACAGGTTAGGAAGGTCGGTTGCCATTCATTTACTCTTTAGACGATAATTTATCTACACTGATAACGGTAAAACGAATGGATTGCCAGGAAATGAGGAAATTCAAATTAATTATGTCACTTCCTGTTAGTAAATTACACAAATTATCTTCAAACATTATTTTATTTTTCTGTTTTTCTGTTGATTTCACATCATTAAGCAATTTCTAAAATGCAAAAACATGGTGTTACTAAGTAATAAAAATAAATTTAAAAAAATGTTATTAACCGTTTTCAGTATTTTTTGGCAAATATTTTATATACGATGTGACGTGTGTTGGGGGGCGTGGATTTTTGTAATTATTCTGATATTTTCGGATATGTTCGTTGGAATCTGATTACGAGTGATCGGCGATATGTTCCAAAGGATTAGTGGGAAATCAATAATGTAAATCGAAATTCACAATCATACCAATAAGCGCAATCTCCTATCACTGACGTGTAACGGCTCCTTGCGGGTTGAGATATAACTGTTTCTATAGAGGTAAACTACATTGATAATTCAAATTTATAATTATATAACGTGAAATCCGGCGAACAGCGCCGCTTCAAGTATTTCTGTTCACACTTGACGGGGAATTAATGAATGAATTAATAATAATAGTAATAATAATAATGATTTATAATAACAAGAAGTCATTGATGATGAAAATAATGATAGTAATAACAAGTATAATAATAATAATAATAATAATAATAATAATAATAATAATAAAATAATAATAATAATAATAATAAAATAATAATAATAATGATAATGATAATAATAATAATGATTATGATTATCATAATAATAAAGTATATAATTAACCAAATAACTGATTTGAATACATCCAATCTTCCATGAGGCCCTCAACATATATTTACAACATCAGTGTTAACATATACACACACATAAAGTAGATTAATTTTGAGGTAGTCCTTCCGGCACCAACCAATAAAACTGCATATGCCATATATAACATGGCATGCGTTATAAAGGGTGCTAAACCCCGTTGAATAAATAAATAGATAAATTAATAAGTAGAATAAAGAATGAAAATTGTATCTGAGGATTAATAGACATACATTTACCTGGTGGTCAATGGATTGTAATATAATTTATTTATCATCAATCAAATGACATGCATTACATAATCATAATTAGAATGTTTTTCTTCAGATAATTATTTTCATTATATTACGTGTAAAAACGCTATGTATTTACATCAGCCGTTCTTTTACCTGTTAAAGTTCAGTTCGTTCTGACTTTGTTACATTAACCCCGGAAACGGTGTTAAATTAACTTATCACGTTTTTCCTGCTTATACAATGTATTAATTGACCAACAACAGAGGAACACGCACGCCTCCCACACCTCTGATTGACTCACTTTACGCCTGGTTTAGTTTGCCCTTCCCTTGCCGTCTGCGAGATATGCGCAGATAACGCGTTATAATCCAATACCACGTGACTAAGCATGTTGTTAGGTTTTCTCACTTATTTTATTTAAGGCCATTATAAATTAATTCCTAGATTCTCATCCAAACTCTTTTTAAAAAGAAGGAGGGGGTATTTTTTATTTTATTTTTTTTTTTTTTATTTTAATATAATTTTTTTATGAAAATAAAAAGGGTCATGACGGCATGAACATTAAGGGCGGGCGGGACGATAATCGTTTCGACGTTGTTACGACTTTTCTTAAAATAATAAATACGCCGCGATGGCCACAATTGGATACCGTAATTTTCTTATTTAATTAAAATGTAAGTCTAAATAAGTTTGATATTCGACTGTTGATATTCAACACCTTAACCCTCTGAGCATACTGAAAATTTAAAAAATTAAGATATGCCTGACTGCTATTTAAAATAGATATGTTAATGCATAGACCTTGTTAGTTGCCAAAGGTAAGACATCGTATCGCATCCGTTGACAAGGAACGTAGTTTTGGACCTACTTGCAACGAAAGGTAATTGATATTTAGTTTTTTTAGACAGTATTCATATTGGATTCATCTTCCGTGAGAGAAGACGGGGACGTTCAGTCGGTCGTTCCAACGATATACATCATACTCCCTATTAAAGACCCCGCCCCCTCCGGAATAAAGTCACGCCCCATGTTTTTTAATAAAATAAAAATTAACACATCCAGCTAAAGTCTGTTTAATCAATAAAAATTGTCATTACATCCACATGTTAACATTACCTTAATTATCAATGAACATATTTCTTTGTTTCCCTATATTATATATATTCTATAATGAGGTTTAACGCCATTTTCAACACATTTCAAGTCATGAATTATCGCATATCAACTTTGACCTGATGCGGGCTGTCAATCAAACAAGTAGATTATCCAATCAGCGATCGATATTGGTTGCTACTGGGACATTTTCCTTAGACAAGCGAACCATTTCTAAGCAAAACACTACATTTTATTTACTTTGACAAACAACGCCGTGGCCAGTAGGCGAAGCGAGAGACGTTCTCGCAACAGGTATTAGGAACACCTCAGAATTAATCGGAGTGGAACCATCGTTGTTTCGCGAGTAACCGACATAAATATGGGAATCTCACCTATGTATGACCGTAGCGATAACAGGTTAAGTAATCTCGAGATGACACCTCAGACCACGGCCATCTCATTGTTAATCAAAGACCATAAACGAAAATATATTCTCGGCTCTATGTTGTGTATAAAATATTGTCTAGGTTTCCACGGAGAAAAATAATCCACATAGAATTTTTTAAAGTATTTTATGCATCTACTCAGAAAAACACAGTAACTGGTGGATTGACCAGCCTGTCTCTTTTATTTTTAAAGAGTTTGCAGTCAGTGACTTAATGGATACGTCACTAGTGCAGTGAAACCCTTTAATGCTCTAAAAAAAAAAGCACATCTGTTTGTAAACAAGAAAATATCGGTGGAACCGACTGATGCTCCCAAAAGTGAGTGTTTGACTCTGTACCATATGGAAATGATATTGAACGGGGGAAGAAACTGTGAGAGTTCTAAAGAGAAGTCAATAAATTATTTTTTATTTTGTGATATAATACATTGTGCAACATACTTTGAAATAAGTCATTATGATGCATCCTAGCAAGTTTCATAAAATTCCAACATGGAGTTGTAGAGAATTAGCGCGGACAAGAATTTGGTTACAGACAGAATCAAAGGGCCATAACTCCGTAAAAAAATCATCGAACCGGAACATAATATGCACATCTGCACTTTGTAATGATGCATCCTAGCAAGTTTCATAAAATTCCAAACTGAGGTCGTAGAGAAGTAGCGTTGACAAGAATTTTGTCACAGACTCAATTAAAGTGCCTTAACTTCATAAAAATCATCGAACCGGAACACAAAGACAATATGCGAAATTCCACTTGGTAGTGATGCATCCTAGCAAGTTTCATAAAATTCCAACATAGAGTTGCAGAGAAATAGCGCGGACAAGAATTTGGTCACAGACAGAATCAAAGGGTCATTACTCCGTGAAAATTATCGAACCGGAACACAAAGACAATATGCGCATCTGTACTTGGTGATGATGCATCCTAGCATGTTTCATTAAATTCTAACCTGAGGTTGAAGAGGAATAGTGCGGACAAGAATTTGGTCACATGCTCAATTAAAGGGCCATTATTCCATGAAAAATCACCGAATCGGAACACAAAGACAATATGCGCATCTCCACTTGGTAGTGATGCATCCTAGCAAGTTCATCAAATTCCAACATAGGGTTGTAGAGAAATAGCGCGGACAAGAATTTAGTCACAGACAAAATCAAAGGGCCATAACTCCGTGAAAAAATCATCGAAAACGGAACACAAAGACAATGTTCGCATCTGCACTTAGTAATGATGCATCTTAGCAAGTTTCATAAAATTCAAACCTTAGGTTGTAGAGAAATAGCGCGGACAAGAATTTGGTCACAGAAGCAATTAAAGGACCATAACTCCATGAAAAATCATCGAACCGGAACACAAAGATAATATGCGCATGTCCACTTGGGTAGTCATGTATCCTAGCAAGTTTCATAAAATTTCAACATGGGGTTGTAGAAAATTAGCGCGGACAAGAATTTGATCACAGACAGCATCTAAGGGCCACAACTCCGTGAAAAATCATCGAATCGGAACTCAAAGACAATATGCGCATCTGCACTTTGTATTGATGCATCCTAGCAAATTTCATAAAATTCCAACCAGAGGTTGTAGATAAATAGCCCGGACAAGAACTTGGGGACGCACGGACGAAGCGGCGACTTAATTAATGCTTCCCCCCTTTGAGGGAGCATAAAAATCCAATAAATTCACGAAGTCTTGTTTTAACACCAGTGATGTCTTACTACAGGATGGGCTCTGTCAGCTCTAGATTGTCTACAGTAACTGTAGTACATCACAGTTCCAATGAATCAACTTGAAAATATTTCCAACCACATAGTACTTTTTTATCGCAAGAATAACGTTACCTTCTATAAAAATGTGCGTAACTGTGTACAGAAACATGTTTTGTGAGAACCTTTTTTATCTCTATATTCTTTTGCATACTTTTATAACAAACGTAAGGCTTTCTTGTTTAGGGAGTTTAAATAGTGAATAATAAGATATTGATTATCGACAGTGACGACTCTTTAACAATTCGCTGATTTTTTTTCATCTCCTTCTGTTGTTAATCATGACCTTCAACATTACTTAAGGCATGGAAAGGAATGGGTTTAAAGCCATTGTCAACACATTTCAGATTATAGATATCATATCCAGTTTTACTGGTGAATGAAGACGTCAGACTGAAATCGGACTGAGTAGAGCCACTGTCCTTACGCAAGTAAGTGATAAACTTTCTCGCATAAAGTTTTTGGAGCGAGCAGGACTCGAACCTATGACTTTAGCGGTGAAAAGCAAGTGGTCTTAAAACGATGCCCTAGTAATAGACACCTCGGCCATGGAGGACCCATTTTAGGAATATAAAACAAACAAGAAACACACATATAGATGATGAGTATATTTAATATTTTATTTGACTAAATATCTGTAAAATATAACATATTGGGGGGTAACAAACAATCCAGAATTAATCAAACCCTTAATATCATCAGAAACATATTAACAGCAATTAATTCGCTGGTATGATAACATACTTTTGTCAGAGAACAAATAAAAACTAGAGCATCAAGAAATGCTGAGCGAGAAATTCACTTTCGATCTTTATTCATTGCACATACTGTATATTTTCATATAATGTTCTATTTTCAAGAGGTAGAAGTAATGACTGGAGAAATAATAACGTCCAAATAAAAAAAAGTAATAAAACAAAGGAAGGGAAAGAAGTACAAAAAAGAAAGAAAAGTAGGTCAAACTGAGAAGACCACCTGCGACGATTTTCTATCAGTAATCTCCAAAATGTCTTTTTAACAAAATCTAACTTTAAAAACCCATTTCAACTAATAGAAAAATACTATCTTTTTAAGAGAGAAAAAAAATAATATTGATAGTGAATTCTGCAAATGTAATGATGTTGTCAGAAAGATAAGACAGTCGATGCATCTGGAAAATGTAAAGGAAAATTGATAATGAACAAGTTATGAACAAATATCATATATATAATAGATAATCAAATAAAAAAAGTTATTTACTGTTTTAATTTGTCAATGAAGATAACTAAGATTGTATCTACATGCTCAGGTCGGAAAATATGCAGTGGTCTATTGAAAACACCAGTGTAGTATTAGACGCATTGTCAAATACTTACGTGTAACACATTCCAATATTCTCCATTGTGAATGAAGAAATGAAGAGTAACAGAACTGACACCTGTATCTGATGATGTACAAGACTGTTTCTGCAGGGCCCATATTCATAATGAATATTAACTTAAATCAAAGATTACCTTATCTTGTTTTTCATATCAATTTCTATGGTGCTGTCGTTACACTTTCTATTAAAAGTATCAGTTGATTTAGATATCATATTACTATTCAATGGAAATCTAAGCTTAATAAATCCATATCAAAATAGTTCTAAAATGTGACAGAAAAGTATAAGAAAAAGTTAAAACTCTTGAGTTATGTGGAATTTTTGGACAAAACTGACATAATCAGGAATTTTCAGTATTTTAAATTAGCTTAAACATTTTTTCGAATGAAGCATTCCTATATAAGACCCCGTTTGGTCAAAATGATACTTATTCAAACATGCCAGAATGATGTCTTGAAATGTGATTTCCAACTTGGGTTACATGCTTAAAATTGCAACATATCTTGTTATGTATTTAATGAGGCTTGTGAATTCATTTTGATTTCAATTTGATCTGTGGTACAGGTATACATGCAGTTATTATTGTTTATCTTAGAAACAGTCAAAATGATGATTCAAAGGTCATCAAACAGTATTTAAGTGCTGTCTATTTTTAAGTTTACAATTCCAATTTAGATATCGATTTTGTCATGTTTTAGTGGATTTGACATACTAAACTGTATGGATTATATTTAAGACAATGAGATGCTTTTTATCATGTTGATAATTTCTTTTTATTCAATTTTTCTTAAGACATTTATAGCATTTTACCCTGCTACACTGCCTTTAAGATTCTTTATGAATATGGACCCAGTGCTCTATCATTGCTTGTTAACGTTAGAGATACTTCTCCATCCATGTATAAGGAACATTCCATTGTCAGTAAGTGTAGGTTTTAGTACTGCACAGAACATTAAACTATGAAGACCCCCAATAAATCTGGGAGTTATTTGAACTTATGACAATGTCCAAAGCAATGCATAATGTCTATTACATAATTTCACAGCACTCAATTATAAGTCGCATAACCTTCCAGACTGTGACACGGAACAAACATATGGATAACATGTATGTATGAAACCACTACACATTATCACCACTCAAGTTTTAGTCACTGATCATGAATTTATTATCATTTGGGAGAGAAAATAAATGGGCACAAAAAAGTTCTTAATAGTGCCACAATTAATCAAATATACTACAATGCAGCTAACCTGCCATCTGGCACTTTATGTACCTGATATTTATGTATGTCTCAAAAAGTATCGAAGCAATTTTTCTGCATTTGGACTGGAATAAGAAAGAACATTCTTGCTACGTAATACTACATAATTATCTGTAGATGTCATGTGCAAACTATAATAGCCCTACTTCATACTTTGATGAAGATATTGGAAATATGAAAGGGGCATGTTAGATGTTGCATTCAGATTATAAATCTAACTCCGACAAGTACATGTATAAACATAGGACTGGAGTCTCCACATAGATAAATGGAGTGAGATTTAATATGGAAAAGTGATTAAATGGACATGTATGTTACTGTTATATATTAGTAAAAACATTGTTGAAAGGGATCATAACTACTAAAGTCTGACCGATGTTGACAAATATAGAATTTGACGTGTATTTATAATTATACAGCATGACACCATATATTAATAAAATAAAATAAGACCGTTGCAGAAATTATCGATCTGAAACCAGTTTTGTAGACACACGCACACACGATTCTTTGATTGAAAGTGGCATAAAAACAAAATTTAACAAAAATTTATGTAAAAATTCAAATAAAAATTTGCCAGCATCTTAAAATAAAATAATTTCTTATGAAACAATATACGAGTATAAACAAACATACAAAAATAACTAAAATCATTTCAAAGAAAACAAAAATAAACCAAACAACAATTATATTACAAAGTAAATGAAGAAGTCATAATGTCTCGATAAAAAATAACTAATAATGCCAACCGCTGCTGGTGATTTCACCCTTATAAAAACTAGAAAACCCTCAGAAAATGCTCAATACTAAATTAACAACAATTAAAAAGAAACAAAATTTATTCAAATTAACTCCATATCCAATTTTTTTATTACATTCATTAGTAATATCTAATGTGTCATAATGATATGATGCTTATTACTAGTAAATAACCTTTCAGTCATTTTCTCTCATTAACCACAGACTAATTAGTCCATCTTATATAGAACTATTCCAACCATGAAATGAGTGCTACATGGCTGTTTTCTCTCTCTCAATATTCCAGACATTTTACAGATGTCCAGTAAAATTTAATTGCCCACAACATTGAAAGTAAAGCTTACAAAACAAGAGTTAACACCTGCGACAGGATGTTTAACCATTACTTAAACTAGAAAACATCGATCAAATGAATGTGCAGTAATAAGACAAATACCCCTCCCACATCTACAGATATACAAACCACAGTTTATGTCTATATAAGCAAGATATGGCCTTTATATTTAACGGTGTCACATTATATTGCATGGGGGATCACATACACAAAGTTGAACATAATAAACAAAAGCTTGTTTTTA